>JAOUQW010000047.1:1070000-1080710 GCA_028565825.1 Olivaichthys viedmensis | reverse complement strand
AACAGAAGGGTTTATGTAAGGAGACAAACAGAAGAGAGATTGATACCACAGTGTATCAAAACAACAGTGAAACATGGCGGTGGATTTTCAATGTGGTCTCAGACCACTATATGTATATATATATATATATATATATATATATATATGGACCTCACTGTGTATGCTGGAGGGCCAGGGGGTGCGGCACTGTAGGGTGGCAGAGGGCCTGGCGGCATGTCGATGTCCATTGGTGGGTATAGAGGCACAGCGACCACCTCAGGAGGACCCTGACCTGGGACGAGTCTCGCCCCTGGGACTAGTATTTGGGGATCCACAAGGTGACTGGATGAGTCGAACACAGATGGGTCTAGGAACTTGAATGCCAATGGGTGTGGGGACTCACACATAAAGCAGGCCAGTTAGTCAGAGAAATCATATGTCAGCGGGTTAGGGAACTCGAATGCTGGCGGGTCAGTGAAGCAAGTTGACAGGTCAGGGACCATGAATGCCAGCGGGTCAGTAGGCACCACCATGCTTGACTCAGAACTGGGTGAGCAGAGGCAGGCTGGTCTCCATGATGCTGGCTGGCATTGCTTTGGGTCCTGTAAGCTACCAAATTAAAAACACTAACCTTAATATTAAACACTGTTCACGTCCCTAATTTGAGGGCTTACTTTGTGCCCCTATCAAACTGGACATTTGATCTCTAGCCAGTCCAGTGTCACAGAAAGGGGAAGTTAGTAGAAGATAAGTGTGGTGTAAGCTACACTAAGCTAGCATAAGCTACTTTACAACTCACTCTGTTGCCCTATTTGTATTGGCTATTTCTCAACCTAAATATTGCAAGGTCTCTATAACTCTGCCTGGTAGGGCTGAACTGAATGTATCAAACAATATACAGTACATTTGCATGCTATCTTCCCAAAGATATGTATTCATTTATTAAAACGGTTACTCTGGAGTATTTTTTGCATTGTCTTAACTCGGGATTTTAAAATTTTGTTTGTTTTATGTATGTTGTGTTGAGTGACATGACTGATATGATAATAAAGTACTGAAACTTGAAACTTAAAGGTTACAAGTTTGGAATTGAATGGCATATTATTATGTGAGATGGACAATAAACAAAAGACTTAATGCTGTTTAAGTGAGTTTATTCTATTGGGTTATTTGTGTGAGGGTACTTCATTGTGTTTATTGGGTTTACTGGGTTGTTGTTGAAATGTATTATTAATTAGTTTTCTGTCATTATTTTCTTTATTGTCGGTTTTGTTGTGAAATTGTGAAAATGTACTCGTTGTACAGAATATGCAATGAAGATTAAAACTTCACAATGTAAAACATTTATTCTCTGGATCTTTTGTTCTTTAACCGTCCTGTGCAAGGCATAAGGTTATAAGCTATTCTGTAATTCATTTAAATTTAGGGATTGTTGTTTTGATGACATTAAGCTCGCAAATGGCAAAAAAATATTTGACCTCTTAATACTACCTCTTAAAACAGCGAGTAGTAGTCCTGGACAATACATTGTTACAAACCATAATACCTATTAATAATAAAAATGAAATGTAAATCAGGATTTGTAATATTCATATAAGTTTTTTTTTACTGACATTGCCATAGGGAGAAGGCTTGAAGCTGCTTAGATATGACTCTCATATCTTCTGATTTTAAAGGACACCACGAGGTCATGACAGATTAATAAAACAACAAACATGGATGAGGCTTTTATTTACTGTACACCATCTCTTGCAACGAGGCCCCTTTATAATGTGTTGCTTGTCTTAACTGAAAAGGTTACAGTGTACTCCATTGATTTAACTACCTGACCTAAGTGAATATACCTATAATCCAGGACATACATGTAAATTGAGATCAAGTGGATGATGCATAAAACCACCATGCAGAAAAAAACCTGCCTGTAGTCTCTCGCCAGGATATGAGGTCCTCTTTCCGGAACAATGACAAGGAAAATTTTTAGAATGGGAGGTATTATATTCCTCATCTAAATGAAGAATGGCCAGAGATGCATAGGTGGCAGCATCAATTCACGTTTGAAAATACACACCGGAATATTTAGATTTATGGTTCATTATTAATTGCTGGGTTTAACTTATTCATATTTTATGGAGCGGAAAAATAATAACCTAATAAGTTTCATCTGTCTAGGTAAGGTCAGACTGACATGGAACTCTCCGTTTGATATTCAAAATAAAGATGAGCCATTGTAGTGACATCTCTATTGCTTTTATGTTTACATAAACATGGCTAAAATACGTTTATATGTTTAACCCTACGGAGAGAAAAATGAGTTTTGCAGAAATACAGGTAAGCTTCATACCTTTCCAAAGACTACCGTTTGGGACTTTTGTCAAATGTTTCACTCATTCATCACTTCAACATCATTTCAGTATTTGCACTTATCTTTAAAAACTTCATTAAAACAGCATTAATAGCTTTAGCTTTATTCTACAACATTATATTTGAGGTTCAATGGGTTCTGTTTTCATCAGAAAAATCCCTGGAAAGAATAAGGTGCCACTTGCATGCTTCACTATGGGGCTAGTGTCCTTGTGTGATGTGCTGCGTTATATTGGTCCCATAATGGTTAACTTTTATGCCAGACACTTTCACTAAAATCACTGTGATCTAACAGGTCTGATTGTACAGAGGTAAAATGTACCCTGATTACGTGTTTCCACAGGTTTGTCTCTGTCTTTACAGACATCCCTAAAAAGCCATTTTTGTGCTTGTGATTCAATGTTTGGTTTCATATTGTTTACTGTACGTATGTGAAAGACATGGAACATTTTATGAACCTGTTATTTTATGTTAATAATTGAGAGTCATAATTTGTGAAATGCGACCAATGTCAAAAACGTCTTGTAGATTTGTTACCTGTAGACTCTTTATTAAATATTTTTATGACAGTGCTTTTTGCTAATATTATTTTGTTAAGATTATTTTTGTGTATTCTATGTTTTCTTGTTATCAGCTGACTTCAAGAGAGAAAACTCTTAATGACATGGTGAAAATGGAGAAACTGTTATTCCAATCATTTTGAAGTCAATTGCAGTGGGATGGTAAATACAGTGAAAACAAATAAGATTGGACAGTGTCAACCTTGTTATAATTATTTCCAGAGTACATGGACATTACTGTGTGGTTTAAGACCATAATTAGACGACAATTAAGGTACTGCTACACTCTCAGAAAAAAAGGTCCTAAACTGGACCTTTCCTTGTTGCTGGGGTGGTACCCTCAAGGGAACAACTTTTGTATCTTTAGTATGTATCTTTTACCTGTAATATAGTGTATAGTGAATATAGTGTACCTTTGAAAATTAGTTAAGGTACATAATTGGACCTTAAAGACCACTGTTGTACCTTTAATTGTTTTTTAGAGTAAAGCTTTAAAGGTACACTACAAGCACCTTCCCAGGTAAAAGATACACACTAAAGGTACAAAAGATGTACCCTTGAGACTACCACCCCAGTGAAAAGGAAAGGTACAGTTTCATACCTTTTGTTTATGAGAGTGTACCACAGAGCAGTAATACTCAAATCTGTTGTAAGGCGATTATTATCGTGTACTTCCATGGAATTTTTTTTTAATTATTCTGGGCCACTGTTTTAGGAGGATTACATAAATTATTTCATTCTTTACTTTTCAAATGAATATTCTTGGGAAAAAATAGTTGTATTATTTGGGGCTTTGTGAAATTGTGAACTGCAATGTTACTGCATTTCCAGACTATGAGACAACAAAAGGTGAACATTTATAGAAAGTGGATGTTCTGAGTGGCCCAATTGTTGTGGACAAAAAAAACAACAGCTATTGTGTGATGTGGGAAAACAGTGGTCATTGTGGGTGACTGTGTCTGTGTAGATCATGAGTTATGGTGCTATATTTTCTTTGGAATTTAATTGTTCTGGCTCCTTTGCCCCTACCGTCGGCAACGGATTGGTAAATGGATTGGTAAAACTGTTAATTTGATCAATACTCAATTTTTTTTCACCCGTCTCTTTTTTCTCTGCTAAACAGTGATAAGCGGTGGTAGGGGGGGGAGTGGAGTGAATTGTCAGATTTTTTTTTCTGCTCTCGCCGGGCCCCTCTGCCATTTGAACTGATGTAATTTATACCACAGTAGTGGCTCTGCAATTACCCTGTCTATTGCTGTCGACAGTATCTCCCTATCTTTTAAATGGATCCAGCTTGACTCGTCCAGCCAGGCAAACAGTACAAATGATGCCATTCCTCATGCTGCAAGTCCTAAAGAGATAAGTTCCTTAAAGAGCGGCCCATTTATCAGCTGATACAAGCAGGATACTTACAAGCCTACTCTATTGTTTGGGCATTTTGACAGTCCAGCATTTTTGGGAGGTTTAGGCAGGCATCTTTTTTTTGTTTTTGTAATCATCTCACTGGGGATGTCAATAATACCTCTGATTTACATGGTAAGGCAGGCTGATCAGGATAGGGGTCTTTGGCCTTATTGTTGTTTCTGACCCGATTGCCTCCTGCCAAACCTACCAAAAAGTGGAGGAGTATGTGTGCAGCATAAGTAAACATCTTTAAACTTTTTTCAAATATTTAAATCCTGCTGTCCTTTAGAATTATATTTAAAATTGGCGAATTTAACCCACTGACGAATTTTCTTGATGTCATCTTAAAATCTTTTATCTTTAGGTAGCATGCTTAATTGAGCAGGGAATAAAGAGGGACAGCAAAAACTGAGATGAAAAACAACAAAAATCAACTATTTGATGATCTGATCTAAGTTGTCCTCGATTAGTTAATTAGCCAAACTTGGTAAATGACACAGATACCACATCCCAAGTGATTGGTAAATGGTTAAATAGTTTGGTATGTTTGCTGGCTGGCACTCGAGCGCTGCACTGACAGTGCACACTATGAAAACGTTTAGCATATTTCAGTTTTCCTCATCCCCCAAAACGTTCGGGATAGACATTTATGAAAGATTATGACAGAACTACCAGCTTACCTAGATTAGATTTTTTTTATTTGTTTACTGTTTAAGCTGGATAGGCCAAGCAGCCAGTGAGCAATTGAAACTTAATTGAAAAAAATATTATTGAGTAGTATTTACAACTCATTTTTAAATTATTCCCTGTGGTGTATTAAAGGCACCTGTATTCCCCCAATAAAATAGGCTATTCAGGTTGTTATCTATTTGTCTCAGCCAGGCTATTTCAGTGGACTTAGTAGACGCTTTTGCTCGTATGAATTACAGTTAACCCTGTTATTCAGAGACAGGGAGTCATTTGCATGGATGTTCAGACATTTTCAATTAATATGTCTGATAGTTTGCAAATGCTCAGTCAGACAGACAACTTAATTATCAGGTTACCCAACTTTGTGATGTCTAACATACTTTTTTCTGGGTAGACAATGGCATGTCCTTTAAGAATAAAAATATTTTATAAAAGCTAGTATGCAAGAGACAAGAACGTAATATGTTTGTGTCTGTGCATTCTGCTCAGTGCATTTGTAATAACTTGGTTCTTCATTGTAGAAATGGATGCTTGGTTGCATGGTTTAAGACCTTTCTCTGGGTGATAGATAGTTTGTATTGACCTCAGACATAAATTGAACAATAACATTTGCTGATTCTGGCTTACTAAAGCTATGCATTTTACACCTAAGTTGCAAGTACCTAACACTGACAATGACAACATTTTACCACTACAATATAAGCTGTTGCTGATGACTGTCAAAAGTGATTAATGATCAGTTGAAATAATCAGAAGCCAAGTAAACAAGAGCTTTCGTTCCCTTTTCGTTCACATAGTCCTCTGCAAATTAATTTATGCTGTCATTTGATACTCTAGAAGTCACTGTTTGATGGTTTGCTGCATAATTAAGCTAGTTATTCAAGCAGAATTAGATAGCACAGCCACAAATAGCACTGTGTTTTAAAATGCTTCTGTAGTGCAATAATAAATTAAGCTAATACTTGAACCTTTTAGGCCCAATAAATCATGGCATACCAAAATGATTTTAAGCTAACCTGCGTAGTCATGCCTCTGGGAGTCAGTCCTTTCAATTTCATAATTAATTAATCATGAATTCTAAGGCACAACATATAGTAGCTTGATTAACTTACAGATGACAAAGAGGTCGCAATGTTGATTACTCTATAAACCTATGTCTTAGCCGCTATACTCCTTTTTCTTTTTCCTGAGCTCCATGATATGGTGGAAGTCAGCAGCTATAGGTTATATTACATTTCAGGTTTAACAATTGCCTTCAGGCATTTTATCCACAGATATTTCTTATTGATAGGCTTTAATTCAGCTTGTTGCCAAAGCACTTACTGTTGTCTGCCATACCTTTAGTGAGGTTTCCTTTCTGAGCAAGAAAACTGAATTCTGTAGCTGTTCATCAGCGGACAGACACAATGGCCTCTCTCCATTATAGTTAATTGAGTTTGTCCCTCGATGTCATCAAATGGGCTTTCTTATCTGAGCCAACAGGGTTCTGAGAGTAGACTACATCTGCTGTAGTCCCACTCTTTTCATCCCCCATCTCACTTGTGAGGCTTCAGCATGATGCAATATTCAATTAGTAGTCAAGGAAATAAAATACACAAATCAAATTTTCTTATGTATGTTTAATTATATTATGTATATTTATTTATTTATTTATTT
Source organism: Olivaichthys viedmensis (assembly GCA_028565825.1). Classification (NCBI taxonomy): domain Eukaryota; kingdom Metazoa; phylum Chordata; class Actinopteri; order Siluriformes; family Diplomystidae; genus Olivaichthys; species Olivaichthys viedmensis. The sequence goes on along the minus strand of JAOUQW010000047.1, from coordinate 1,074,060 downwards.
TATATATGCTGGTTATGTGCATTTATGTTTGTGGATTTATGGTCCTATATGTGCTGGCATGCATGTAGTCTTGTCCATAATTGCTTCCCAGGGGTGGATGTCTTGAGCTCCCTGCACAGATGATCAGGTCCCTCTGCACAGACTCGGTTTCCTTCCAACATTACTGTCCATGATTTGCATGCAGTGTTTGTCTTTGCTAATCACACCCTGCTCTTTCAACAAGATTTGCAACATCAGAACATGACTGTTCATCTAATTAAGGTGCTAATTGAATTAAATGGCTCTGGTAATGAGCAGATGAGCAGCATAAAAAGCAAAGAGTCAGAACAGGCTAATTAACAAAAGAGCCCGGCTTAATTATAACACTTAAAATACATGCAGCTCTGGCCTCCCATATTGTTAATTGGTGCAGAGGGAAATTTATGATAATTGGTGCAATAATAATTGTGCAAGGGGACATATCCAAGCCTGCAGGCATAATTACAAAATACGACAGACTATCATGAGCTGGTATTAATTAATACTTAGGGTATTTTAGCGACTATGAATACGGGTTTTTGTTAAATTTATTATTAGGTTTTTTTTAACTGCCCTGCCTTTTAACTGATGCTGTTGTATTGGCATTTTAACCCCCCCAAAAAAACTAATAAAAATGTACAATACAATAGTTTGATGGTGTTCCAGACCGTTACCGTGCCCTTTAAGGAAATAAGATGTACATAATCATTCTTTTTATTTTCCAATTTCCCTAAGTTATTTCCTACCATTCAGGGTTGTATTGCTTTTGTTCAGGCTTCATTGATAATATATAACAAAAATAATGGTCTCTATGCATTATCCACCAAACTAATAAGAACAGATCCGCTTGACTATATCAGCTGTAACTCTCTTGGGCTAGGTGTTAGCCTATGCCCTATGTCCCATTGCATTTTCAAACCAAAATAGAGAAATTCCTAAATATAACCGCATGCCTCATTTACAAATGTAATTTGGATAGAACAGTCCCCCTATCATTTGGGCTGCCACTCTCTTTCTCCCTCTCTCCATCTCTCTCTTTCTCCCTCTCTCCATCTCTCTCTTTCTCCCTCTCGCCATCTCTCTAGTTCTCCCTCTCGCCATCTCTCTCTCCCCCTTCCTTCTTGGCTGATGGAGTGATTAGAGGTTATGAGAGCTGTTGGAGATTAGTCAAGCAGAGAGAGTGTAAATTGGCAAGGATGTTTTATCAGAGCATGTCACAATATATGAAAGCAGATGTGCATGCTTGGAGCTGCTCTCCCACATTACGCTCGCCGAATAATTGAGATCTTTTTTATTCCCACAGATTACCGCTCTCACTGATCCTGCTGTCACATCAAAATGAGCACTTCATTCGCCTTGTATGCACGCCAGATCTATTTTGCTTTCATAATGGGCTGATATTACCGCTGCACAAAGGATGAAGACATCAGTGTGATAGATAGGCAAAAGATTAAATGGGATCTTTATGACTTCTTTGATCATCGGTTTTGACTACATGATAAGATGAGCCAAGTTGGGTGCTGATTTGTTCTTTATTAGACGCAAACATTAGCCAGGGTCACCCAAGCTTGGGCTGATGCTCCTCATTTAAGGTGGAACTTGACAGTCAGCCCCTACATCTTACTTATGTGATGGGAGGGGAAAAAAGCACATTTAATTTAACAGTCATTCAACAACACATGTCTTTGTAAAAAAAAATCTTTGGGCCCATAAAGTAGAATGTGCTGAAATGTTATATAGTATGTGTTTTTTTGTCATTATAGAAGGGAAATGTTTTGGTATATCAAGCAAGATATAGTATTCGGGGTAAAAAAAAAATCGTTCACTTTATTATTTTATGATTCATGTCATGAATAATTCTTTACTGTTTTGTTGAATAAATTATTTCACAATTTCCATTTTCAAATAGTTTAATAAAAGTTTGGGATTTTTAAGATTAAGATTGACTAAAGTATTATTTACCAGTCATCAATTCAATAGAAAAACAAGTCGATGGCTCATGCTGCACACACAGTCACACAAACACATTGACCCAGTCTCCTATCCACACCAAGCACACATTCCCTCAAACTAAATCTAAAGTTCCACCTTAAAATTGGCAGGATAAATGAGATTTTTTCCTTCTATGCAGATCAAAGCTTGGGCACTCACCGCTGACAGATACTAATGCCTGAATCAGCGTCCCAAACCAGACTGGGCCGTTGCTCTTGTTGGCCGTCGAAATGTCACCTGTTCCCATTCACCGATTTGCATAATGCAAAGTTTCTCACTCGTAAAATACAGATTAAGAGGGGAGATGGGGAGCCATTCGTAAAGCAGACTCATTTCAGAGCCCTAGCCCCCAGTGATTAACTCACTCACCACCATGGCCGCTGAAATGTTAACGCTAAAGTATTAATTACATGCCTACAAACCAGTCGGCCATGCCATAATGACCCCTGCTTGCTGGAGTGCATGAGCGCATGTGTCATAATCACAGTGTGAAATAGCGCAGCACATGTGAGTCCTACCTGCTCTGAATGGTGTTGGCTTTCATGAAAGGGCTTTAAGAGAATCTGTGGTGAAATTTGAATTGTTCTTTGAATTTGTTTTCTTGCTCAAATGGATGGAGTTAAGTACTGATGGGGAAAAGAGAGTTATGTACACTGCCCAAAATAGGTTTTTCCACATATGTACACTGATAACAATACGCATACGTTGTACTATGTGGCATCCCACACAGTTGGAAGTGTTCTTATCTATGTCCTTTCTTTTCCTTCATTATGTGATTTAGTAGTTAGCATATGTATGGTTCCTTGTCAGAATTTGCATTCTCCTGTGTATTAAAATTCTCTTTGCTGGTAGTTTGGAAAAATGTGGTTAAAGACTTAATAGTGTGGTATAGTGTGTGTATGTGTGTGTGTGTGTGTGTGTGTGTGTGTGTGTAGGCGGCAGGACAACTATGTGGAGAAATGATGATAAAAATTTATAAGTTACCTGAAGATAAAGTGGGTTGTTTTTTTTTACTGTGGTGTTTTTCGGATTTTCTTTCAGCCATATATAAAAAATCAGCTTTATTCTCATCTCTCTCTTTCATTCAGAACTTGGAGAAATTATGCTGTCAGATCTAATCATGGTGTGAACCTCTGAGGTACTTATGAGGCGTCGTCCCAAAAGTGCCGTAGTGGGACCTCACTTGTCTTCTTGACAGCCTAACAATGGCCTCATTCAGAACTCCCATGGTAGGCCCGCTACATACTAAACACACAGAAAAGAAGTGTGGAAGAGGGATCATGAGGAATGGAGTGCAGCTTTGTGCCTGATAGTGGCCATTACGAATGTTCTTCTTTGTAATTGAAGTGCGGCACCGGTGGGCAGCTTAACGCGACTAACTCCGAGTGCTAAGTGACACCTGACTGTAGACTTCTGAAATGGTAGACTTATTAAGGCACCGTGAGACCTTCCATCCCTGGTACTGCATGCAAGGATTGCTGCCGTTGCAGCGATAACGCTCAGTGACTGATAAAGTCGAGCAGTAATGGCTTTTTACTAATGAGAAAAGTGTCGCTGATTATGACGAATAGCCTTGGACCAACAGGCTAAGCTGCTACACAGGCCTCCAATTGTTAGCGAGGCGGGGTTTTGCATTTCATTATGGCTTCACTGATGTACAGCTTCTGCCTTCACTGTGTTGTGTTTACTAACAGCTTGCAAACTGTTCTCTCACAGATTACAACTGTTTCCCCAATTTTTATTTAATATCATAATTTCCTACAATAGTGTTTCAGTTAAATATTATTCTTTGGGTGCTTTTGCATATCTCATTTTAGTATGACTAACTGACTTTGGTCCCAGTCCCATGGAGAATGTACATGCCCAGAAAAGCAAAGCAAAGGTGATCAAAATCATTCAAATGAACAGTTTAGACGTGTTGGTATAATGCAGGAATAATTTGTGGTGAAAAGCATTATTTAAGAACGTTGCCTGTAAAAAGGCCAGTGGCAAACGGTAATGGCACTCGCTCTAGAAATAATTAAAAACTCCTTCCTACATACTGCCTCCT
>JAOUQW010000047.1:1056437-1069272 GCA_028565825.1 Olivaichthys viedmensis | reverse complement strand
ATGATTAATTTATGATTAATAATAATTGGTCATCTATTTATTTGAATTCATGGAAGCTTGTTATTGGACTCTGTGTTCAGGTGTGATAGTTGGTTAAAGCCTTGATACGTTTAAACAAATGGGTCTTTTGAGCAGTAGTTCTGTTTATTAAGATCATTTAGCCTTTTTTGACCTCCTCATTTTCTCGGACTGTGTGCTAAGCTAGTGCTTAGCATGTTTACCATGAAATAATAAATGGGTCCTTGGAAATATGTAATAAATCAATTCATCACACACAGCCAAGCATCACTTCATCACGCTTAGGTGTCATGGCTAATTTTTGCAGTATAAATCATATATGCATGTATATCAGAGCCGAGGAATACACTTTTAGGGTTTTATTTCACTTTTTACCTAAATATATAGTAACGCAGAACCATACCATTCCTATATTGTATGATACTATGCTACTAAGATTTTGTAACAAAGCCTGGTTATATGTTGTACTATGCTTTTCTATACTGGTGTCCAACCAGCCACTAATATGTTGATTTGTACAACACCTATATTTTGTCAGTGTTGTCAAGAAACAGGTTGGTAATATTTTCAACGGCACGGGTTATTTCTTTTCTTGCTTCCTTGTTAATGACTTTGGGAACCAAAGATTGCTAACGTTAAAAGACAGGTTTAATCAAATACTGTACGTTTTATTATAAAAACTGTATTTTAATAATACAAGTCTTATCATTAAGCCTATCTATCATTAACAATGGATGTGGCTTAGCAAAATGTGTTTGAGCACCACACATGACTGAATGGATGTACCATGATTATTGTAACCCCCCTGTGGAGATGATCTTGTAAATCTGTTCAGCACTTCATACAACTGCTGCTTTTGTTATGCAAGTGTTGTGGCTTACTGTGTCTTTTGACCTGGAGGTGTATTTGAACAGATTGGAGTAGCCCTGTTGAGGAGCCCCTCCGAGCCCAGGGTTAAACAAATACTCTGTTTATGAGCGCGCTACTGTTTGAGAGATCGACGCATACGTTACAGCTGCATTATGGGTATGTGCCTGTCATTGCCATTACAGGCTAGCACTTTGGGGAGTGTGTGTGTGTGTGTGTGTGTGTGTGTGGTGAGGGTCAGAGGAGAGGGCAGAGCTCATAAACGACCCTGAAAGAAGGCAAATAATGAAATCCCTGATATGGAACGGCCATTGAAAAGCTTACTTATGTAAATAAGTCTGAAATCATTTGCATAAGCTGGTTCAAATAGTGTTTGTGGAATAGTCTTATATGAATGATACCCTACCAAAATACACCCCAACATTCACTAATTCCTTATTCACTAAGGAAAATATGCATGCACAGACGCATGTAAAGACTAAACCTTTAGAAAAGTCGAATGTGTTATTACACTGAGTGTTTTACGTACACACCCTTTAACACACATGCACACAAACACACAGAGTCAATATCAAAACTGTCATTGTTATTTCCTTCCATAGGCTACTCATGGTCTCGAATCTCTTCTCACTCCCTGTGATCTGACTATCACCCCCGACAGAAGCAACACAATATTAGCCAATCACATTTGATAGATGGAGCATGGAAATTAGTGCCACAGTTAAAGTGATAACTTCAACCACACACTAACATCCCATTATGGCAAGCTTAATTGATGAGCTCATTAGGATCATTATTAGAGAAATTGATTTCAAATAGGCACTTAAATCCAGCCTGCTAAAAAGGTGGAGGAGAAACCCTCCACAATGCACACTAAAGTAGCTAAAATACATAATGGAGCAAGTAATTGAATGGGCTTTCAAAAATTAATTATTTAAATATACTAGAATACAGTCATTTACTAAGTTGCCATATATGTAGTTAAAATAGTGATGCATCAAATCAACCCTCCAACAGCTTAGCAACATTAATGACTGCTTATTGTGTGTTCCCCCAATAATTTATTAATTAACCCTAATCTTAGACATTCAATTACTCATGTGAAATGGTTAATTTAAACATATACAAAGTATTTCTTGATTAACGCTGTAGAGAACTCCATTGCTTTTTCGTCTTCATGTTAATTTTTCTAATGTTTCTGAACGAACAAAATACATTGTACCCTTGCTCTACAAATGTCAGTAAAGATGCAGCATCCTTGTTTCTTCCAGCTTTACTTTGTTTCTTAACGTTTAATTTTCTATGTCTTTGATGTCTGATTCCATACAGGCTCCATTTTACAATACCCTTTTAGTTTTATTACTCGGTTAAAGGGTGGACACTCTCCATAAACTCTGTTATTGAAGCAATTATAGTGGCCTTTAGATTCCTTCTTTATTGGCTTTGTGTCCTGAATTTGTGTTTCTTTCTCAAGTTTATGATGATGTCATTCATACATTAAATACGTTTGGTGTAGACTTTTGTGCAAAACTGTAATCCCTGTTCTCTAGAATTCCTCGGTAATTGCAAACGATCACTACAAAGACAGTTGTTTTAAAGGTATAAGACTAGATACATAAACCGAGGATTTAGTTGATCATTTGTCAGCTCACCACTAAAGCCTTTACACTGTTCTACCCCTTTTGCCTTCTGTTTTCATAAATTCGGAATGAGAAATGTTCAGAAGTGGAAGTTTTAAAATAATTTGTACGTACATTTGTATGTAAAATATACTTTCAAACGTTTTAAAATATATATTTTAAAAAGTAAAATTACAACAAAGTAACAGGAAATAATGACCAAGTAGGAATACTACTCTAAGCAGTCTAAATACCTTATGAAAAACATTGCAAAGTGCAGCACATTTTGATCTGTCTGGCTTTTGAAAAGTATACAACATGAATAAATGTGTGTTGTCTATTGGGCATTATCCACAATACGTTGTGGAAAAGCTAATGATGTAAGGCATATGTGGTATTTTAATAGTGGTTTTGTTTGGAGGCAGGTGATTGTAGGTTTGCAGTTCTGTGTGTTGTTTAAAAACGGCAGATACTGTAAATTTCTTGTGGCATTTTTATGGTACCTTGCAGCACCCTCACTTGTTTGAGTGAGAAAACTTTTGCTTCAGTGAAATTTGTGCGGCTATCTGTATTCTTCAATGTAGACCCAGTCCAGCCCTAAATTTAACTGTAGCCCGATCCAAAAACATATCATAACCCTAACCGTAACCCATTCTTGTTGATTATCAACAACTGGAACAGTATCTATTCCACCAGATTGTCTGTAAAATTGTATTCAGGCTTTTAAATGTCTGATGCTTCTGTTTACCTTTTAAAGCTATAAGCAGTGTGTTCAGATATTGCAGTAACCCTGTAACTTTCTTAATTATTTATTTTTTTAAACTTGTACGAGCATTCAAAAGGAAAGATACAAAAAAAGGAAGAGAGGAAAAAAAATCCTCTGCTTAGACGTATAATAAAGATTGTTTGCCACTAGTGGGACATGAACCATTATTAAAGCTTTACTCCTTTTCAGGAGCGCCACTAAATCTTGTGTGGTCTTCTCTAAGCCACAGGAAGTCCATCTTCAACTGTCCCCCTTCAGTTGATTCGATGTGTTTAAATTGGATCCAGGGTGCATTGATATTTCAGCTATCCATATTGTGCTCTGAGTAAGGATTACACGTTTAGAGGGAACAGATCGTTCGCCGGCATAAAGGTGGTCTCAGCTTGGCGGAGCCCTTATCAGCTGAGCAAAGACTCCCATGAATTCAGAACACTAAAATCCCATTTAATTGAATTTCTTTTTAGACATACAAGCTTAGAGTTTTTTGGCATTCAATTTAACTCGGCCTTTCGTGGCGCTTAAATTCCCCCATCATAAAAGGGCAGGCCACAAAGGAACTTGCAAATACCTTATTTATCAAATTGCTTTTTTCAGTGTCTGTCCCTTCCATGTCACTTATTATATCATTTCAATGAATACTTGCTGGAAATGGGGTTATCAGTGAAAAAAATATAAATTTCTTTCAAGGACTGATTTAGTGTGTTTAAAAAACTTGCTGGGAGGCTATTCAGAGCAGCGCTACTTTGCCGACAAGCAGCACATCATGAACGAGTGGTATAGCTGATGCTATCATCCCGCTCTGATGTATGTAATGTAGTGGCATTGAGGGCTTTTGGAGTGTGGTGAGCTTCTGCTCAGTGTGGGGCTCTTAACAAATGTGGAGCAGGTCACAACACGGTGCAGATTGTGTCAGCCGAGGCAGTTTATTCAGCAAGGCAGTGCTATTCATAATCTGTATCTCACATTCACATGCCTAGAAGGAATATCATTTTTTCATTTCCAAAATGATAAAGAACACGCAAAAAGTGGTGAAGGCCAGCTGCTGGCCTACATTTGAATTAGACTGGAATCAGAAAGCTGTGCTCTCACGTATGCCACCAGATGTGATGTGCCATGTTTTGTAGGTCAAAAAAGCAACTGAACTTTGACCATTGGGAGTAAAATATATTCATTAGCATTTACTTTGAAAAATATTTTTACTAAATACATTTTATTTAAATATACTTTTGAACGGTTTGTATTTTCTATCCAGCTTATGTTCAGGTTTACTTTTATTTGTACTTTCAACACAACAGAATACTGCCTGTTGAAATAAATTCATCCACTTTAATTCAGACAACATTTTAAATAACTATTAATGGATCTTGAATGTAGTCATTTACCTAAGAAGGATTTTATTCGTTATAAGCAAGTTATATCCTCTGTATGTGATAGTAGAATGGACAATGATTCTTTACTATAGGCTCAAAGACTATTCTAATTTATTTTGTTAAGAAGATGGGCTGCAACTTAATTGCAAAGCCTCTAATATGCACTTACACCTCCCCACTTTGGTTCATTTTGTTGATGTTTACCCTCCCTCCATTTGGAAGTATTTGTCTTTCTGAATGACTTCCTCTTTAATGAAACCCTTGACTGCTTTAGTGTGGAGTGTGATTTAAGCACGTTGCGGATGGCTATGATTCAAAAACCTGATTCTGCATCAGCACTGCGCCTTATCTGCAGGCTCTTCATGCACAGTTGCCCAAATGACAGTTTAATGGCCCACTGTAAAGGCTACTTATTTGATACCTGTATCCAATGGCTAATGATGATAAGGTGGGGGGTTAAGATTAAGGTTACTGGGTAGACAGACGCCACATTCTAAATGGCCCCAGTTTTTAAAGGCAAATTTAAACAAATTTTAAATACATTTGCATTTGTTCATTTAGAAAATGCTTTTATCCAAATCGACTAACAAGTGTGGCAGAATACAATCCAAGCATTCCAATCCAGGAATGGATTGGCTGCCTTTCTCAAATTGCGTGTAACCTCTTGGTGCCGGCACACAATTTTTGCACTTGTAGACAGTAATGACTACTGTTCCGTTCATTGGATTTCTGTAATTTGACTACAATACTGTAATATCACTCTGATGTGCCGCTATATCGCAATCAGCACAATGCATCCGGAAAAGCGCAGCTGAAGAACAACTTTAGGCTCGGCAATCAGCAAACAGGTAAATCCTATTTTATTTTGCATCAAAACACATCTAAATATTTTGATAAAAGCCTGCTAAATTACACCCTTTGAGTTCCCAAATTTGCATTCTATTAATTTTCTAAATTTATCCTCATGAATTATGACAACAAGTGAAATACAGTGACACATCATGTTGTAGACTAACACAACAGGTAATTTTTTCTTTTGTTCAGTCATAACCTAGAGCATGGCTATTCAAATTGTTCAAAGTGGGGGCCAGGTTACAAAAATGATACCTGGTGAGGGGCTAAAAAATTTATAACTTGTTCTTTCAGTATTTTAATTACCTTTGTAAGTGCAAAGTGGTTACAATAATTGTGAAACTAACTGTATAATGAAATATGAAAGCAGTCTGTCCATATGAGTCTCAAACACATCTGATGCAAGGCCCTTCACTCTGGACTTTACCACTGATGTGTCTGATCATTGTCTGTTTTCTGTGTTGGTTTTTCTCTTTTTTTAAAGTACTTTTTGGCAACAGACTGAGTAGCTAAGATAGCTAATCGAGCATGCTGGACATGAGAGAGTGGGATAGTTGCATCAGCATGAGCAACATTACCTAGTTAAGTTATTATAATTGACTGTTAACACTGGTGATGAGGGACAAATCGGTATAAATCTGATTCATTTGCCTAATGCATACAAAATGATAATCTGATATTTTTCATGTAATCAGCTGGTAGGAACCAATCAAAGGACCAGTACAAATTTGCTTAAGGGCAGGATCTGACCCACAGGCTGCTAATTGAATAGCCCCGATGTAGAGTATGAAGACAAGCAGCACAACCTCCCGTGGGTCCGTAACAAAAATGAAAAGCAAGCAGCCCAACCCCCACCCCCTTTTTGCCATAAAAAAGCCAGATAGTGTCACGTGCAAGTGTCACCGTGTCTCCAGGGTGACAATCACCACGTGCACTGTGTTTATGTTTTTGATTCCCTGTCTCGTGATGTGATTCACCCCACCTGTGTGTCATTGTCCGTGTAATTAGTAAGTGTTTAAGAAGCCCCCCTGTTCCCAACCAGTTTGTCCTTGAATGTTTCTCGTCATGTTGTGTATAGTTGTGTCTTGTTTAATAAATGTTTGTTTAATTGGCTATGCACCTGTGTCCGCCTCCCCGTGACTACAACCGTGACAGATTCAAGGACGAAAAATGGAATGCATCGAAGCTGGTTTGAACGTAGTGCTGTCCTCATGGCGGTGGTCACCGGATCGAGGCAGCCCCTCGCCACCTGGGAGGAGAAGGGCATGGCCGGGATCTACCAGGAAGGCGAAGAGCGGCGGACCCGGCTCGATTTTCTGGTCACCTTGGTGGCGTCGCTCGTCGAGCAGCGACAGCGCACACTTCCCGCTGTGCCGCGGAACCAGCAGCAGCCGCCTGCCTCTCCAGAGCGGAGGAGGAAATTCCCCTGGAAATCTTTGAGGGGGGCTGACAGTGAGGGAGACACCAGACCGAACACTTACTAGTGAGTGCTCCGGAATCACATCATCGTGACCCGCCGTTACATAAACAATCCGAACATTAAAAATTACCTAGAGAGCCGAAACCACAATAATACAAAAGTATTAAAAGTGATTTTCTGTATTAAATACACCACCACTAACAAGTACCGGTCGGATTTAGTGGTTGTTAAACATCAATTTCGATATCCATCCTGACAAGTACATTTTGAGCTAAAAAAAATCGCTATACCATGTGGTACTTAGTGCAAAAGTAGTGTACTTTGTTTGTACACTGGATTTACCGTGTACTATCCAGGGAATATAATTTGTCCACTGAGAATTTGGACAACACTACAAAATGGCTACACCCCAAATAGTGCACACACAGAGTAGGTTTTCGCTAGTTGACCAGAAACAAGAGCAAGGTGTAGGAACAACAGACAGGCAGCCCAACTACATATATCACATTACATGGTAAAAAGAAGGCAAGTATTACCTTCACATTCTAGTGGTGACACATACAGAAAGTTTTCAGACCCTTTCAAGTTTTCCACATTTTGGTAGGTTTCAGACTCATTTTTAAATGGATTCTACACACAATACTCCACAAAGACAAAGCAAAAACAAGTTTTTGGAATGTTTTGTAAATTTATTAAAAATAGAAAACTGAAATATTCCATTTACTTATAAGTATTCAGACCCTTCACTTAGTATTTGGTTAAAGTACCTTTGGCAGAAATGACAGCCTCAAGTCTTCTTGGGAATGATCCTACAAGCTTGGCACACCTTTTTTTTGGAAGTTTTTCCCATTCTTCTTGGCAGAATCGTTCAAGCTCAGCCAGGTTGGATGGGGAACGTCCAGAGATGCTCTATTGGGTTCAGGTCCTGACTCTGGCTGGGCCGCTCCAGGACCTTCATAGAGTTTTCCCGGAACCACTCCTGTGTTTTCTTGGTGGTACGCTTCGGGTCGTTGTCTTGTTGAAATGTAAACCTTCGCCCCAGCCTGAGATCTTACTTCCCTTACTATCCCCACTCTACTGCCCCTCGCGTTACTGCCCATCACCTTACTGCCCCCCCACCTTACTGCTTCTACCCTCCTCACCTTACTGCTCCTACTGAACCTCACCTTTCTGCCCCTCACCTTTCTGCCCCACCCCCTCACTTTACTTCCCATACTACCTCCACTCTACTGACCCCTACTGCCCCTCATGTTGCTGTCCCCACCTTACTGCCCTACCCCTCACCTTCTTCCCTTACTGATCCTCACCTTACTGCCCCCACCTTACTGACCCTCACCTTACTTCCCTTACTAACCCTCACGTTACTGCCCATACTGCCCCCCACTTTACTGACCCTCACCTTACTTCCCTTACTAACCCTCATGTTACTGCCCCTACTGCCCCTCTCCTTACTGCCCCTACTGCCTCCCACCTCACTGCCCCTACTGCCTCCCACCTCACTGCCCCTACTGCCCCCCACCTTACTGCCCCTACTGCCCCTCTCCTTACTGCCCCTCACATTACTGCTCCTACTGCCCCTAACCTTACTGCCCCTCACCTTACTGCCCCTGTTTTCCCTCCCCTTGCTGCCCCCCACCTTACTGCCCCCCCACCGTATTGCCTTTACTGACCTTCACCTTGCTACCCCTACTGCCCCCACCTTACTGCCACTCACCTTACTGCCCCCCCACCTTACTGCCCCTACTGCCCCTCTCCTTACTGCCCCTCAAATTACTGCCCCTACTGCCCCTCACCTTACTGCCCCTGTTTTTTACTCCCCCTACTTCCCCCCACCGTACTGCCTTTACTGACCTTCACCTTACTGCCCCTACTGTCACCTAACTGCCCCTATGTGTTCCCTTGCAGGTCGTTTAATGGATATCCTGAGGGGGCGTGGCCAGCGTGGACTGCAGGCCTTCATGGAGTCTCTGGAGTTCTACCATCCTGAACAGTACACACAACTCACAGGACAACAGGCCACACAGCGCTGCTCTATGATGCTCGGTATGTGTGTGTAGATGAGTGTGTATGTGAATGGATGTGTGTGTAGTTGAGGTGTAGATGAGTCTGTGTGTGTGTATTTATATCTTACTTTCTCATTAAACATGGTGAAGCTTTTAGCACTCTGTGTGTGTGTATTTGTAGATGAGGAAGGTCATGAAGGTCTGACCCAGTTCCTGCTGTTAGAGGTGCGAAAGTTGCGAGAGCAGTTGCACAGCAGTCGCATGTGTGAGCGCCGACTCTCACAGCGCTGTCGCGTAGCCGAAGATGAACGCAGCCGAGCAGAAAGAAAAACTCAGGATCTCAGACAGGAGCGCATCCAGCTGGAGAGGTACACAAACACACACACACAAACTAAAGCCCTTTTCAAGCTGGATTCGTTTTACCATTAGAGGTTTGGTAATGTCATTTTTTTAAGGATTTGACTGGCTGATTTGGACTGGATAAAGTATTTGTGCAATTTGCGCAATTAACCACAGATAGCCATATCCCGGATCGACATGTCGTAGCCCGGATTGATACAACTTAGACATGAACATGCAGTGCATACGGAAAGTTTTCAGCCCAGTTTTCCACATTTTGGTATGCTTCACACTCATCTTAAAATGGATTCTACTAAATTTTTCTCTCATCAGTCTACACATAATACTTCACAATGACAAACCAAAAACAGGTTTTTGGAATGTTTTGTAAATTTATTAAAAATAAAAAACTGAAATATTGCATTTACATCAGTATTCAGACCCTTCACTTAGTACTTGGTTAAAGCACCTTTGGCAGCAATGACAGCCTCAAGTCTTCTTGGGAATGATCCTACAAGAATGGCACACCTTTCTTCTGGAAGTTTCTTCCATTCTTCTTGGCAGAATCGTTCAAGCTCAGTCAGGTTGGATGGGGAGCGTCGGTGCAGGGCCATTTTCAGGTCTCTCCAGACATGCTCTATTGGGTTCAGGTCTGGACTCTGGCTGGGCCACTCCAGGACATTCACTGAGTTTTCCACAAGCCACTCCTGTGTTTTCTTGGCGGTATGCTTCGCGTCGTAATCCTTCACCCCAGCCTGAGATCTCGGGCACTCTGGAAAAGGTTTTCACCCTGAATTGGTCTATATTTTTCTGTATCCATCTTTCTCTTTATCCTGACTAGTCTCCCAGTCCCTGTGGCAGAAAAACATCCCCACAGCATGATGCTGCCACCACTGTGTTCGACTGTAGAGATGGTATTAATGAGGTGATGCTCAGTGCCTGTTCCTCAGGGCCGAAAACACAGACAGAGGGCGAGAGCCCGATACAGAGAAAGCCGTTCCAGGAAAACCCGATCCAGAAAATCCCGTTCCAGTTAAGCCCTTTTCTGGGGATCCCATTCCAGTGGAGTCGATTCCTGGAAAAAACGATCCAGATAAACCTGTTCCAATAAAACCCGTTTCAGTGGAGCTCTTTATGCCTATGCATGAGTTTAACTCTGTTACCCAAAGGTTGACCATGGGCATTCCGGCCCCATATTGGGGCGTGGAGGACCTTCTGGATGGGTTCTTCCTGCAGTGTGGGATCTACTTGCACTATCTCTCAGACCCTCAGCTATGCGAAAGAGAGAGGGTCAGGTTCATGTTGGAGCGGACACCCAGGTCTGGAGACAGTGGTTGGGTTTGTGTTGCGCCTACAGGAAAGGTTCTAGCCTGTGCCAGTCGAGCTCACAAGACTCCCAGGGGAGAAGGAGGAGGACCCCCTCCTAGAAATTATTTTGGGGGGGCTAACGGCCGCTGAAGTCGTCCCTGCACTTCCAGAGACCAGAGCTGAGGTCGTCGCTGCACTTCCAGAGACCAGAGCTGAAGTCGTCCCTGCACTTCCAGAGATCAGCGCTGAGGTCGGTCATGCACCGCCAGAGACCAGCGCTGAGGCTATTTCTGACGCTGACAAAAGCATCGCTCAGTTCCCGGACACCGCTGAGGACGAGGCTCCACCTTCTGCGCGTGTGGATTACATCTGTGCGCCGCCTCCTGTCACAGCGGGCCATGTCATAGCTCCGCCGCTTAGCGACACGGATGGCGTGGTGGCTCCGTCTCCTGGCACCCATCTGGACAAAGACATTGAGCCCACGGGTCCGGGGCCTCCCCTTAGGTGCCCGTGTGTGCGCTTCGGGAACCACGCATTAGAGGGGGGGTTCCGTCATGGACACTCCACCTCGCACGGCAGTGCACGCGACTGCGCATGGTGGTCGCCATGGTGACGAGCACCATGTGTGTTGTGTTTATGTTTGGTTTCGTGTTGTTAACGCCCTTGATTTATCCCAGCTGTGTCTCTAAGGTTTCCTAATCAGTCTGTGCACTTGAACCCCTGTGTGTCTCTATATGTGGTCAAAGAATGTCTATGTTATGCCCGTGTTTGATCTGGCTGTTCGTTTATTTAGTATGAATAAATGCTTGCACTTGTATCCACCGTCTCGCTGTCTCCCGTCAACCACGAAGCGTGACAGATAAAATAAGACTTTATTGGTCTCAGGTGAGAAATTTAAGTGTTACAGCACATACAAATAATAAACATAATACAAATAATACAGGACAACAGAAGTACAAATAAAGACAAGATTTAGGAACATAAAGAAAGAAGTAAAGTCAGTTATAATGCATAAATAAATCACACTGTTACACCATAAATGTGGTATTACACACACACACACACACACACACTCACACACACACACACACACACACACACACACACACACACACTCAGTATAACTGCTCATGGTTATTTAGGACAAAATAAAACGTAAATGTAAAATCTCTCACATGATGTCACATCCTCTCACTATCACTGGGCATTATTAGTAAACATGAATATGAATGTTATGATTAAAATGAAATAAAAACGTCATAAAAAATTAATCACATCGTGATTGAGCGGGGATTAAACCAACCTGGCAACCCTGTATTCACTCTAGCACTGCTGATTTATCGCAATCTGGCAACCCGGCCCTGCACTGGGGATAAAAATGGCGTCTCCACTGTGCTGTCGGTTTGCGAGGCTGTCCCGGAATATGGGTGTTTTTCAGCGGTCAGCGGCGTGTGAGAGCGCGGTAACAGGGCGGACACAGTGCCGGGCCTCAGTCGGCACCTCCACCGGCGCCATTCTGCCCAAACCCAAGAAG
Source organism: Olivaichthys viedmensis (assembly GCA_028565825.1). Lineage (NCBI taxonomy): Eukaryota > Metazoa > Chordata > Actinopteri > Siluriformes > Diplomystidae > Olivaichthys > Olivaichthys viedmensis. Next base: position 1,057,176 of record JAOUQW010000047.1, on the reverse strand, counting down.
GTAAGAGAGAAAATCCGCCATTATTCCCTCCTGTTTAGACAGCTGGACCGCGACATGGAGTGTAGCTTTATTTCTCTATCCTACCCGTATTCCGACATGTTCCCGCCTCCTACGCGTGGTTTGGCTAGCAACCCGTCGTGACGAGCGGTGCGCTGATTGGACAGCAGCATGCCCGCTAGTGCAATGCGGCTACCACTGGACCAATCAGACGCCACCGCCTCATCCGTCTTCAATCTATAATCCGGAAGTGGATGGCGAATTGGACAAAATGTACAAAAACATAAAGAATGTGGTGTGAAACAGACAGTGGCAGAATTTAGTACATTAATTATAGTTTTAAAATAGATACAGAATGATCTAAAACAGGGGATGTGAAATTAGAGTCCGTGACGTCATTTTATTATTATTATTATTAATAATAATATTGTTACTATTATTATTATTAATAGTGTTGTTATTATTATTATTACTATTATTATTAATAATGTTGTTGTTATTATTATTATTAATATTATTATTGTTATTATTATTACTAATAATATTATTATTAATAGTGTTATTATTAATATTATTATTATTATTATTAATATTATTATTATTATTAATAGTGTTATTATTAATATTATTATTATTATTAATAGTGTTATTATTAATATTATTATTATTATTATTAATATTATTATTATTATTAATATTATTATTATTAATATTATTATTATTATTATTAATAATAATATTG
>JAOUQW010000047.1:1041774-1052931 GCA_028565825.1 Olivaichthys viedmensis | reverse complement strand
ATATAAGTATTGGCACTCTTCATGAAAATAACCAACAATGAACATATAAAAAGAATAACACATGAAATGAGTGATATTATGAGCTTAAATGTATGGGAAAAGTTTTCTTAAGTAGTGCAATTTTTCTGCAAAACACTGTTTTCAAAATAATTGGCACCCTTACTATTAATATTTGGAAAAAGCCTTTCCTGGAGAGAATAACAGCACAGAGTCCCTTCATGTAATGTCTAAAAAAGGCTGGAGACACTTGTAGAGGATCTTGGACCACTCCTTCATGCAGAAAATTTTATTCTACTTTATATTCTCGGGTTTGTGCATGTGGGCTGCACTCTGTAATTTAGATCACAGGTTCAAATCCAGAGACAGAGATGGCTATCCCAACACACTGATTTTATGTTCCTTCAACCAATTGTGTGTTGATTTGGATGTTTATTTGGGGTCATTGTCTGGTTGAAATTTCCATCTACAGCCAAGTCTTAACCTCCGGGCAGAGGTAACCAGGTTTTGGGGTAAAATATCCTGGTACTTAGCGAAATTCATTATGTCACCAATATTTACAAGAGACCCAGGACCACCAACTGCAAAACAGCCCCAAAGCATCAGTGATCCACCTCCATATTTTACAGTGTGTATGGCGGCTTATCCTTGTATGCAGTGCCCTCCAGAATTATTGGCACCTTTTAAAAATTAGCAAAAATGACACACAAGAATTCAAATTTTACACTCAAATAATAGGAGAAACTACTTACCTCTAACAAAATCATTCTGATAGGAATTTTATAAGGATTTTTTTTTTACATTACCATGCCCAAAATTGTCAAAATGGTATATCACTATATATTTTCGACTGAAGTGAGTTTTCTTTACAGTTTGACTAATAATATTTGTTATAACTGTGTAATATTCTTCACTTGGTCCATTATAATATGCCTCCTTTTATCAATTATTTTTCTAAATGGGAATGACCCCAAACCAAATGAGTGCCAAAAATCTCCAGAAGTACATTTATAGAATTCTTTGCTTATCTGGAAGACTTGCATGCATGTAATGATACCTAACTTACCTTGTTCAGACAATAAGAATAGCCTAATCAACTTTTTCTGCAAACATTAGAATGGCTGATAAATCCATTAACAGTTCACATAGCTTAACACTTCAATGTTTTCAGTTAATACATTATTTAAAATTTAGAGTGCATTATCATTAAAAGTTCTTTAGGCTCCCATTAAGTATGAATCGCTCCTGAGGACTCAGTGCATCATGGAATACAAAGACAATATCTTCATGACTTCTCATGAGTGGTGGAATATTTTACTAGACATTATTGTATTTGAGAATTAAATCAAGCATAATAATGCAATGAGACTGCAATGCTTAGTGTGAATATTAGTGCATGGGTGTATTTATCAAGGACCTTACTTGAAGCGTTGCTTTATGTCCTAACTGGCAGTTGTATGTAGATAATTTTAAAGTGACCTGTTAATGTTAACTGTAGTAAAAAAAATATTATAATAATGGAGTAAATATCATGTCATTTTGTTACAAATTAGTTCACCTAACAAATAACAAATAAAACTATTCATAGTGTTGATCTAATAAACAGAAATTATACTCATGTTTAAAGGTGATTCTGGGTTGACTGCATGTCATAAGGTCTAAATAATATACGTCAAAATGGTGTAGGCCTAGTATAAACATTTTCATCCATGTTCAAGATATAGATATTTTGCTGAACTGTGTTTGGTTTAAATTGCTATATTTGCAGGCTCACAGATCATGAACTTTAAGCCCAAACTCAATCCCTGGATGTTAAAATGAGCTATGAGCAAAATACTCATACTTTCTCTCAGTCCTTTCAGGCTCATCACATGTTCAAATGATCCGTGATATCAGCAGCTTTATGCCTGCTGTGTACCCGGCCTTCTTATCTCCATATAGGGTTTTGGTCAATAAGCAATTAGCATTTTATGACAAACTGCTCACTAACATCAAGGGAGTTTGGCAGGTTGCCATCGGAGATGGTTTTTATAGTGCGATTCCAGTCATGTCTGGGAGACAGAAGTCAATGTTTATTGCCATGGCAATTACATGCCCTCTAAATGTCCATAAAAAATAATTTAACATGAGAAGCAATTAAGCTGCTGTTTACTCACTAACAAAGGAGGCTAAATGCTAAAATCAAGAAAGCATGTATTTTACCCAGCATCGTGCAGACTATGCTCTCATACAGTACTTTCTGAGGGTTGTGATGTATTTTTGATGTAAGAACCCAGAAATTCTTTGTATAATATATAAGACAAACAGTTTGAGCAAAGATTCTACCATGGATAAAATAGAATACAGGTTAGTAGCCACGGGTTAGCATAGATGGAGGTGCTTGCCAGAAGCCTTTGGGAGTCTGTGTATTATAAGATCTCTTAAAACCATTTGAAATTTAATCAACAACTACAATTACAAATGTGTATAAACCCAATCTTTTCCTCCCACTGACTTTTGCCAGAGCCTGAACTGGTGGCAGGATGCAGTGCTAGGATTGTGGGCCACCTTATTTTCCTTCTCCTGGTTGGAGCTTTGAGCTCGGCCTTCCCAGCTGCTTAATAGCACACTGACAGCAAAGGAATAATTCACAAGTGGAGCTAATCAAAGGTGAAAAGGGAGAATCAGTAAACGTCGTATCCTTTTGCCACTTTCATCAATCCAGCTAACTGAATTTGAACTAAAGCTGAGCAAATTTTACGGGGGAAGGAAATTAATATGTAACACATCTGAGGTCTGGCCAGAGCCGGCCGAATTGGAAAAGTCTGCATTATATCAGAGGGGCAGATTATTGGAAAGACAATTGGGGCCGTCGGTGTAATCAGAAAACAGTGAGGTGTGTCTATCTTATGATGACACTGTGACCTAGTGGGCTCATGGCGAAGGAAATTTTTTCTCCCTTTTTTCAATTCAATCACTTGGGCCATCCGCCCCGCTGTGCGAATCTGTTGGCCCCCGCACATGACAGTACCAATTCAATTACCCTGAAAATGGATACATATTCAGGGTCTAAGAGGGAGCCGCTAACAATGCCGAGAGAGAGGAGGGAAGACAAAGAAATCCACATTTACCCTGTAATAAGTTTCATTTGGAGTCGGTTTGAAAACAATTCGCCTGTGCATTTGTCCCTGTCAGATCACATTATCCGCAAATGAAGTTTACAAAATATCAATTCAATTTCTATAACAGGAGCCTGTGGCAAAACACATTGGGAGCTGAATTGACCATATCATAACATCTGAGGGGCCCCTGGTGGCTTTCAAATATTTTCAGTCAGAGGCAATCAAAACCAGAGCGGCTCATGCTAATCTGTTCAATTTCATCCTTTAGACTGGTGTCTTTTCCCCCATAAACACACACCATTTCACTCAGGAAAAGCTCAGCGCCATGGCTCACAGGGGCCAACCAGTGGCGACCTTGCAACTATTCTGACTTTTTTTATTTGCTCCTTTGCTCCAGACACATTTTAAGGCAGTGTATTTCCCGCTCACACTTGTCTTTTTTTTCCCTCCTATAATTTTCTTAGGAAAGAACAGAAGATTAGATTCAGTAGGTAGTACTATCTTTTCATTTTCTTTACACTTTATTTAAAGAATGTATTTTCTTTAAAGGGGAAAGGTTCATGGTACTTGTTCTGGTACCATGTTAAATAGCCTGGTAGTTGGAAAACATTACAGATGCACCTCTGTGAATATTGAAATACTTTGGTAATTGTTATGTAGCCTCCTGTCTCCTGAGTTTGAGTCTTTAAAGTGGGATGAATACCATTAACATATATCACCAGAGGATTTTGTTATACTTTTTAATAAAGGCACATTTCTTCAGTCTTTATTCCTTTAAATGCAATGATCTAAGTGAAGACAGCAATAAATGACCCTGAATCCTGTCACTAATGGAGACCAAAGAAATGCACAGAATAAATTGAAAGTTGTAATTAGATTCCAAATTATAACTGTTTATAACTGTTTACACCTGCTAATATACCATGTGATTATTTCATATTTAGTCGGGGCAGAAGTACCAGCCACCGCTCCCTAATTACATGGAAATTATTTGGACACTAACATGGATTTTATTAAGCATTATCTAATGGTTAGGTGGCTTGGGTCTCTGTATTTAGTCCATCCTATTTGTTCTCCCTAGGAGGTGTCCTTGTGAAGCATGATGATCACATTTTCTTCAGAAGCTGGCTACAATATCTGTCCTTTTGCTGTTGTTATTAGTATTATTCACACTTTAATTTTTCCAGTCACTAATGTGGTTGACGGGTTGATGTGCTGATGATTACAAATTAAAGATCTGAAACTTCCTTGATGCGTCTCAGTGGGAAACACAGAGTGCTGCCGCCTCTGAATACTGTCAAAATAGCTTGCTGCATTATGAAATTATTCACAGATACAGGCTGTAATTACCACCACCTCGGGCCTGTGCTCTGCCCGCACACAAATGTTCTGCAAAGTGTCTTTAAAAAATGGTGTTTAACAAATCAATTTGAGAATGCTTACCTTGTAAACTCTGCGATTGTTCCAGTCACTCCTGATCAGACACTGCTGAGTGTTCATCTATTAGAATCCTAACAAACAGGCTTTACAGAGCAGCAGTGTGGAAATGTGTAATTGGGAAAATATCAAAGAAACAGCATGGTTGTGGCTTTCTATTGATTCTGGTGCCTTCTCTTTGCCTTCTAGCAAACCCTCTCAGCTTGTATCATTAATTGCCCTAGTTTTCTATGAATATGCCAACATTTAAAAAACAATCTTTTACAGCAAGAAAACAGAATAATAAGAAAAATCAGAATGTTTTTATTCGGTTATGTATAAGTAACACAATTGCAAGTATGTAGACATAGGTGTGCTTTATGCCTTATAGTTTTCTGCATTCAAATACCATCATATGTTTGCACTGGTAAATTTTCAGTGTATAAATCCCATTACCAGAATAAATTAGTTGATAACTTGTGTTCATCTGTGCCCAAAAAAACTCCCTTAGTGTTTTAGAGTGTATAATGAGCATCTTATTGAACAGATATACTCATTATGTGATATGAAACACTAAGGGAGGGATTTGTTTGAATTATCAGGTTGATACATAATCAAGCATTTCAGGTCTTTGGCTCAAGTGCATCATATACTGGTTCAGATCGTCAACAGATTTTGTTCTAGTTTGTGATTAGTGATGCCATGCTTATATTGAAACCGCTAAACCAAAAGAAAGGGCAGATTTGACCCGAGAAGCATTTGCATGTTAAGTGCAGTCAATCTGAATTGATCAGAGCCAAATTAAATGCAATGGGTTTCAATATTTTCCCTGTTCGCACATTAGCCTCCTATGTGCAACATATGGATGTATTGAATTCAGATTAGTAACCTAAGCATGGACTTAGACAAAAAGGAACTTATCTTTAATTAAAATCATGCAGGTAGAACCTAAGTCCTATTCTAGGGAGGTTGTTGCATTTAGAATAATCATGATAAAGGGTATTTGCTTTATGCCTTTTCAATACTCCGTTTTGAGTCTTGACTCTAACTAACCTGGACCCACTTTCCCAAATGTATCATACTGCTAAGAATCATGCTAGCTGTTAGAAGAGTGTGTACAAAGTGATATTTCTCTACAACCTAAAGAATCTCTAAGTGCAGTGACATTACACGGGAAACATAGGTTTGTGATCTTAAGGCACCCCATTTTTAATGATGGCATCCTCTCCTGCCACACACACACCTGTATGGCTATTTAAAAGTCAAAGAACAGAAAATGAGTGAAAATGAGGAAAAAGAGAATAAATGTGTGTGCAGCCACAAATATGTAAAGATACATACTGTCTCAGTGAGTAGGAAATCGCTGAATTGAGAAATGTCTTCCACAATGAAAATGATGAGAGGAGAGCAGAGTAAATGTAGCATACACAGCTCTGATCAGGACATTTCACAAACACCATTTTCTGTCATTTGGATGTATATTCCTCTGCCTCAAACCACATCATTTACCAGCCTTACTGGAGAAACATGAAATTTGGAGGTATCATTCCTAATAATATAGATTTTTCATCACATGCCCCCTACCCACTCTTTATACCACCTGTGCCTGATAATACTGTATTTTTATTTATTTATTTAATCAAAAAGGAATTTTATTTCCCGCTAATTCCTTTCTACCTTGGCATCTCCGGAAACATCTCTAACCACCACATGTGAGAGCTAAAAAGAAATCCTGTAGTGTGTAGTCCCTCAACTAAAGGTTCAGCATAAGTCTTAATCAGCTAAATGCCCTCTTTACTGATCCTAATTTTTTCTGCCTACAAACAGAAATGGCTCTTGAACCTCTTAAACCAATTTCCACTGGGAGAGAAACATGACTGAAAATGTTTAAGAGTATTCAGCGCAGTAATATGCTTTACTGGCATGCCTGTAAATAGGATAATTTCTGAAATTTAGTCTCAATGAGCCGCCATCGCTTTCCCTGATTTATTGACAAGCAAGCATTGCCTCCCTGCTCGAGATAATTGGAGAAGCCATCTCATTAGATGGGGGAGAGGCTGTGATCTGGAGCAAAACTAGCTTGAGAAGATAATTAATTATGAGTGCTGGTGCCACTGTCACAAGGAATGCACCCAAATCAGAGTCAGTAGAGCCTGGTTGGAACGTTTCTTCCCATCTTCACTAGAGCAGTTCACGGGAGTGCAATCAGCAGTAGCTGATTACTGACAAGTAATTAACAATGTCAACCGAATGGAGAGACGGAATTTATAATAATTATTTCATCAACATGGTGATGATCTTGTAGCGAATCCCATTGCTGAAGAAAGGTTAATTACTTGCCATTGCGCAACATCAGTGCAGCAGCTGTGGTACAGCTCCAGGCTTGTTTTAAGTGTTAGTGAGCTAATTAATTACCAACGCAATTGTGATTCTTGTGGCATGAAATATTGAAAATATTTGCCATACTTTTAAGACTTATATCCTACAGATTTGACAGCTCAGATATCTTATGGAAAGTGCCAACTTTGCGTGCAAAAAGAACAGTCTTGCACCAGTGTTTGACCAATTAAACATTATATGTTCCTAAAAAAGCTTACTTTATGATCCTGTTCCTCTTCATATGTTTTTCATCTCTTCATGTAGATGATTAATATGGTCACATTTGATTGCATTTCTCATTAGCTCCAATGTTTACATGGCAAAAGACTGAATTTTCGTCAAAATGTACAATATGACTAGCTAACACTGATATTTGCATGCCTAAAGACTGAACTCAAATCATAATGTACAATATGACTAGCTAGCTCTAACATTTGCATGCCTAAAGACTCAACAAATGTTTGGTCAAATATGTGAAGACATTTAAAACATATACGCATTTAATATGGTAACAAAATATTAGGGGAAATAGCCGTGCTGACAAATTAACCAGTTAAGTAGTTGCGCTTGACTTTTGTCTTAACAAGGAAGTTTACTAGTTAAACTACATATAATGTTGCATTTCAGTAACAACCAAAACAAACAGCATCAGAAATCTACAGTTACCTTCATGTTGCAAATGCCTTCGCTATTTAGCATTTAATCAATATACAGTAGCAACAACTCAAGTTTCAAACCATATTAGATTACATGTGATTTTTACGTACTTGATAAGGCTGCAAAGCAGTTGGGAGTTTTTACAAATAATTTTGCCTATAGACAATGACAGTGCTTTTCATCAACACTGAGCACAACAAACCCCTCTAATGAAGCGTTACAGAAGGAGTGTCATAGATCGCCCTGTCCCCATGGGGTTTGTTCACCCTGTGGGGTTCCACTGAGAGTTTCATAATCTGGTAGTCCTGTAATTTAGGTAGTCTTTTTATAAACATTTAAGTCACACTGTCCTCTCAATGCAGTACTTAAAATAGAAGGGCATTTTGTCATTGTCTTAATTGAATGACAGGTTGATTCTGGAAAATTCCCATCAATATTTTTTTGTGAAAATAATATTAAAAGCATCTCTCGTGCTTGCAGAACTATTTCATATAATTTCCATACGGTTAGGTTAGGCCACGTCAACCCTTTTTCCTGCAATAATGCATTAATTGCTTTTGAAAAAAGCTCAATAAAGTGATATTTGAAAATGAGTGGTTTACAGTTAATTAGCCTTTCCTATTGTGTCTCTTTGCAGATAATGGTGGTGGGGGTCTCTAATCTGCTGGCGAAGAAGAGGTAAGAATGCTTATACCATATCTATGGTGAATTCACATTTCATGCATCCTTAACGCATCAACACTATGGGCCCTGCAGCCTAGCAAGTAATTATTTATACTTCCCTGATAGCTTGTATGAGAAATAAGCTAAAAATAACTAATCAGGAAAATTATAGAGAAGATATAGAAGCAGAGTGCTTCAGCGGAAAAAAAAAAAAATTAAATCAATAATGAGGAGACTTGGAAATCCAGCCCTCTTAACATTAACAATTACTGTGATTAACAATGATACTCACAACTCATTTTTCATTACAGAGGAGAAGAGATAAGCTTGTTTATATAGACTAGCTTTTTAACCAATGAGCAATTTATCATGGTGAAGCTCATGAAAGCACGTAGCAGCCCACAGCAATTAAAACCCTTCCCTTTGACCTTGTGACAGCCAAGGACCTGGGAGTCCACAAGAAAGTGGAAAGCATTTTGTGGCCATGTTCAAGGATAGCAAATGGGCTGAAAATGTGCATATTACAAGCCCTTAATATGTTTTTATTTCATGAAATAACTCAAAAAGTATTAACATAGTCAGGTTGATCTCTACAATGTATTTTTAGGCACTAGACATTTTGTGTTCATGTTCAAAGGACATGAGATACTGAGGCGAGGATAGCTAAAACGAATTCTCTCATTCATTATGGGTTTTACCTCTGATATGTTTTAAGCCTAGAATCCAGTGCTTCAATTTCTTTTTAATCTGTGCTAGTAAGACCACCTGGGAAAATGGACTTTATTACGCTGAATATGAAACCTATTGCTGCAAGACAGGAATTGTCATCCTAATAGAGTCCCTTTACAACCTTTCACTGCAGTCTGTCGAGCCCAACTGGATCCAGAAAAGGTCATCTTGCCCCTAGAATGGGTTCAATTTTAAATCCATAAGAAGGACTTGGAAGAAAATGAATCTTAAGGGACTCACACAGCTCCCTTGTTCACAAAGTTATCTCTGAAGAGAGAATGCAACTTTGGTACTCGATGTGCTATCTGGATGACTGACCCTCATGATCCAGTAAGTGAGGTTGCAACAGACTGAGCTCTCGATGGCTAAACATCATTGTGCAATAGAACATTTCATAGTGCAACAACCGATTTAGTATAAGCTGTGTCCTGCCACAACCGCCATCATTATTAAATGTGTAGAAGGTTAGAAAGCGCCCCAAATGGTGTACACAGGCACAAACTTCATTTGCTTGTTTATTCTTTTTTGTAGCCTTCTAATAGTAGCAAAATGCAAGTGAGACATTTGAAAAACTGCTTTAAAAACAAGAAGCGCGACAGTGATGCATGTTGGTCAGTCTAATTATTCCTACAGATTTATGACCTCTTAATCCATATTGAAATGTAATGTAATTGAAACTCCTACCCTAGGCACCTTTGGGCATGCCACAGGCATGGCACGTTCGCCTCAAGTACACAGTCCATCCAGCTGGAACATTTTTACCAAATAATTTTAGCGACATTTGTACTGTGTAGTCATGATGATTACTTAACTGCTACCATGATGATGATTGTTATTATTAGTCACTTTCACTACTTATTACTGAAGCAAATGTTCTAGTAGGACTTAATTGTTCATCAAGAGTCCTTTTACCAAATGGTGATTGACTTCTCGTATGTAAATATTAGAGCTCAGAGCCAAGTATTTTATTATCAGACAATTAGAAATAAATAACATCTTAACAGCACTGGCCTGGCACAAAGCCTCATCGTGCCTACTTTAGATTCCATTTACAGACTGTCTGTCGTGGAAAGTAATGAGCCATAAAATTTAATTCAGAAATGATATTACCAAAAAATGATGGAGTGATAGCAGGGCACAAAAGGCCTTGGCGTCCGGTGCTCATCTTTACATTTGGCTCCATGTATTTCTATTGATCGCGCAGAATCACTTAATATTGCCAAGGATAACACTTCCTGGTTCCTTTTCCCGCCCCTCCCATGCAGAGGCTGGAGAGCGCAGGTACTTATAGTGCTGAATTGACCAATGTGTCTCCATGTAATTACAGGGATTTCCTTATCTCCCTCTATTTGCTGGAGCCATCCCGCCGAAGAAAGGCTGCTGTTAATGCAGGCCCCTTCTCATATCTCATTTACATTGGTCACTAATCCAGGCTCCATCTTGGTGTTGAGATAATGACATTAGCTCTCTCACTCGTACCACACGTCCATACTCTATAAGAGAGGCTTGTTTTATGAGGTAAAGAAAAGATATAGTAAAAGCAATGGGATGGTGTGTACGCTGTACGTTTGCGACCACGCACAAAAATCCTCATTACATAAGTGCAAAAATTTCAGTTGCCCTCATGATTAATTCAGTAGACATAACGTAAACTGAGCTAGTGGACAATATGTAATATATAGTCTTGTTTAAATAGACATTAGACAACGCCCCATATTCTCCCTCTGGAAAAAAAAAATTGTTTTTGTGCCCAAGTAATGTTTTAGTCATATAAGTCTGATAGAAAAACTGATAGTGTGCCAAATAGCATGCAAAGAGGTTAGAACCCCCAGTGTCAGAGTGAAACACAAACTTAGATTAATTTCATAGATTAATGCTTCAGAAAATGTGTTGACTTTAAGAGGCAAGGGTTAACGTAACTCACTGGGGTCTGCTAAGTTTGCCTCTAAGGATGCATAACCAGGATGAGCATTTGTTAACCCGGTGCTTTGTCAAGTTCAGCAAGTCTTAAAAATGGTAAAAGATATGCAAAAAAATATTTTTTTTCTTTTTTGCATTTTTGTTGTTTTTTCTAGCCTGTTAGATAAGTAAGTATACTCTCCTGTGCATGTAGCGGTTATTAAAAAAAAAAAAATTTAACATAAAGATTAAATTTAGTACTGGTGCATCTTTAAAGGAGACATTTTTCATCTAAATATATATATATATATATATA
>JAOUQW010000047.1:1029715-1041674 GCA_028565825.1 Olivaichthys viedmensis | reverse complement strand
TTAATTTGAGTGCATGTTATATATATATATATATATAACATGCACTCAAATTAATTCTGTCCTGGGCAGTAATGAACACTGTCATACTGGAATATTACTACCCATACTGTATATAACTTTCAACGAGATAAGTAATAAATATTTTAAATCTCAGTACCACAAAGGACTATAAATTGTTAAACCCTTGTTTCAAAGCAAAGCTAAATTCCAGTAATGATAGTGTGTTGGGGATAGTATTCATTTCTGCATTTCAGCAGAGCGCTGATGCAGGGGAAGGCTGACCCTTAAAAATTAGATAGATGCACCAGAGACCCGCTATCATCACGCAGCCGGCGACCAGCTCCTCTTATCAGCAGAGTGGGCTCGTTTGTTATTTCTCGTAGCGATATACCTCTCCATTCATCCCATTGGCCGCCTCGCCCCAAACCACCAGCCAGGCCACTAATGAAAGCTGCTTTTCTGCAGGGGAACTGCTATGATCCACTTCAGATTAACACAGCGCTTTATGCTGAGTACATATGTCATTTCATAATTGATTCCTAAGCTGTTATTTATCATTAAATAGAGCCATCTGGTACTATTTTTAAAAAGTTACTTGATTACTTGGTTAGTTGGTTACTCTAATTCCCCTTTTTGGAAAGGGTCTGAAAAGAAAATATATTTGTAATACACCGTATTTTTTCATTCAAGTGTCAGTTTATCCATAAACCTTAAGAAGATGCAGGTTCCCTTATGCTTTTTTATTAGCATTTTATTAACTGCTTCTCGTTCCCTCTAACAAATGCACAGTGACTCTAAAGATTGACTTTAGGAAGTTTTCACGTTTACAATTCTATTAATTGATAACAGCTAATTAATGGAAACAGGAACGGATAAAACACTCATTGTATGGCAGACACAATGTGTGCATTGACCATTTCCAAGGCCCTGGGGTGTGTATGTGACCTTAGAGTGACCTGCAGGACAAACTTGTTATTGCCAAATACCACATCACGGCGGTAAAAGTCCATACACATGCACCTTTGTTTAAGGAAGGGGTAAGATTCAGGAAGAAAAGGGAATCGTCTTACCCGCAAATATAGATTAATGAATATAGATTAATGAATGCTCCAAGAGATGAGAACATGAGAGGGGCTAACAGTGTCTTTCAAATTGATTGTATCACTGCATTCATAAAATTCAGATGAGGCAGAACAAATGTTCATTTGTCACCTGTATGTGTGGGTATTCTACACTCCAACTCAAGTGTAATGCATTAAATTCCTTTTTCTGTGCCCCGGGTGGAGCTTGGCTTAAACAAATTCACTCAAATTATGGCCTGTTTCCACCCAGATGAGCACTAAAAAGCAGACATCACCAAGACTGATCAGGATTCTGCTCGTAAAATACCATTCTGCTCATCCATGATTTCAGTTAATAACTTCAGAGTTCTTTTAAAAAGGTAAAAACCCGCAAAAAAAAAGTGTGCTATTGTTAACCATATCTGCACGGCATTGACTGCAGTTGTATGGACACCAGCACAATGAGATTAACCAGATTCTCTTTCAACAGCTGTCAGTGCTTTTGAAGTTGAATCTTCCTATTAAGATACTTACAGTTCATCTACTTTAACAGAATATATGCTTCCAGCTGAGGCTTCTATCTATAGCCAGATACCTGTATACAGTATAAATGGATATTGTGGTTAACAATGATCATTTATATTGCATGCATTTTCTAGTTAGTGGAAATGAATTGTCCCTTGTGGGGCTGCTCATTGTGTTTGCTTTTGCCTTTTTTATGTCTGTTTACTATACGGGTCTTGTATGTATTCTGTACTCTGCTCAGCTGATGCAGTCTCACTGAAAAATCCACAGCTATTCATTTCAGATACTTGCCTTGAAAGGAGGGTCCCATTTCAAAGGAGGAAAAAATAAAGTACGTGTGAATAGTTTTTTTGTGTGCAGGAAACGCATTTATCGTTTAATCTTAATAACCCTGACCATCATTTAGGCCAAATAAGTCCCTTTTACCACACCTTTTTCTCTACTCTAAAGGCATGCCTCTAGCTTTAATTATGACATATTGATTTTGTAGTTAAGCCTTGTTTGGCTTAATGAAATCTTTTGTTAGCCCTAATTCTGTCTTCCATTGTCCTCCCCGAAGCACTTTGATTTTTGTCCTCACCTTTTTTTTTTGTGCCGTTTGAAATATTTAATCTCTCTTTGGTCATCGTCAACGTCAATGGGCTCCTTTAAAATGACCACTGTTGCCGTTTATCTTCAGTTTCCGAAAGCTCTTGCATTGACTCCTCGGCAATCAATTTCCTAAATGATGTAATTATCTGCTAGTCTTTTTTGCACATTTAAAGTTGAGGGTTTATTTTAGATCAATTCAGACCACTTTGTGTGCAAATTACGCAATTGTATTGCCTTCAGATTCCTCACAAATCCAATTGGGATTAAGGCCCTTGGAGTGGAATGCCTAATGAATGTTTTTTCTCGCTCTCTTCTCGTTCTGCGGCTTGATGGCGAATCGGTCGTCCTTTGTGTGCTGATGGGGATATATGCTACAGTTGCACTGCAAATTAGGGAGAGAATAAGCTGCAAATCATAACCTTGGAGACAAGGTGTCTGAATGCCAGAGGCTCAAATAGCTGCCGCCTCATTTAAAGGCTGTAGGTGTATTGAGAGATGTCATGGATGACCACACACTGCCCTGAAAAAAAAAAGTTTGGGAACATCTTTTTTTTAATTATTATTATTCAGAGTAATGTTTGATTTTCAACCACCCAAAACATACATCAAAGCTGTGCCAGAGATATTTGGAGAGGAAGTAATTAGTGCTGTCAGTAATGGAATGGCTCTGTCGAGCCGCTCTGGAAGAAGTGGGATTGAAAAGTTCTCCGAACAGCTTCACAAACCTCTGGGAATTCCTGCAAGAGGCCTGGCCTGGTCTGAAGAGCACCTGCAAAAACCCATATCACATAAAGAAAGTGTGTGCAGCAGAGTTATAGCTGTTAAGGGGGGAAAAGTGTAGTTTAATTGTTTTTTAGTTATTGTCACAAATATTTGCATGTGTATTAATGTTATCCTGAAAATAAACCAGGTGATTCTTTCATATGTAAAGTTATTGCAAACCAACAAAAAAATGCTAATTTATTAAAAAACATTTTTCCCTCAAACTTTTGACGGGCAGTGTACATTTCCGGTGTGTGTGGAGAAAAAGCTGTTTTTCAAAGATAAGTTAATTAAATACTATATAATTTGGAGAAAATAGTTTGTAATTTTGTGGTTATTATTATTATATTTATTGCAATTGACCCTATAGTGTCTGCACCACAACCTCTGAATGGGTATCAAGGGCCGGGCATCTACCCTGTAGAATTCTGTCAGGGGGGTTCTGGTGGCCCTATTTATTTGTAGCGGGGGGGGCCGAGCGATGCGTATGTCCCACAGGGAGTGTCAGTCTCTGGCTCAGGTCTGGTTCAGCTCTGGCTGGCTGGTGGTGGGGGAAAACCGTCGAGGGAGGAGGGGTCCGCAGGCCACTAAATCAGTGCACGCTTGTCAACATCCTCGGGCCGCGGGAATTACTCAAGTGAAAATAACAAATGGCTGTCATTGCCGAGCCAAAAACCTGTGATTATAATTATCACATCCCCAGTGACCTTGCATAAACTTTAATCTCTCTCCAATGGAGCATTTAAATAGCCTGTATCTACTGGCAGTCCTGCGCCACTGGAACACAGAGGATCACTGATTCACGAAAGAGCTATCGTCCGGGCCTCCGCGCCGTGAGGGATTGCACATGCTAGAGGCAGACTCTGTGTGTGCGAGTGCTTGTTGGACTGTGTGTTTGCTGAACCACGTTAGTGATAAACTTGGGGCGGTGGTGGGGGGTGGCTTGTTTTTAGAATTCTTTCTTTTGTCAGCCTAACACAGTATGTACACAATCTGATCATCTGGATGCTGTTTGTAGCTACTGGTATTCTTTTTTTAATGATTTCTTATATCTGACTTTTTCTGGTTCTTCAGTGCTTTAAATATGTCTGTGTCGTATACATGGCTGATCATTTCATTTTCATCTCACAGACATATTCAAGTACACATCTCACTTCGGATAGCAACCCACTGAAACCAAACCTAGTGTCATGAAGAGGAGGTTTTGTCTTTGTCAGCATGGATTACTCACCAAGGCAAAAAGCTGATGAGCCTGTGTTACCGAGGCTATGCTGATTTGACAGTGAGCTAATGACTGTCTGCACCTCCAGCATGGTGCCTCTTGTTTCAGCCGAGGCCTCACAGCATGGCTGGCTAATTGGTGGGAATTCCCTCTGTTCCCAGCAGTCATAATTATTGCATGATTAGCTCTAATTAGCATTGTAACGACTGCGCCAAACAAGCAACAAAGCTTGCCAGGCATGAAGAAGACTGGCCCATAATCTGCAACAAGATTTTGGTTAATCAGTTATTACTAGTTATAACGTGGCTTTTATTAGCAGTCATCAGCACATTGTGGCAAACTCTAGAAGTGCTTGTGGTGATAATGAAATACGTAAATTGTATTCATCAGTTTAACAACAAAGTGTATTGTTTGTACCAGAGTTTTGCGATTTTGTTCATATTAACAGTCGGTGTAATTTTAATTAGTGCTCTCAAATTGGTTCAATATTAAAGTTTCCTGGCCCTGTGAAAGGAATTTCTCTCTGCTGTCACTTTTTATGAACAAAATGAAAGTGAGGGAAGTTGAGGTTGTGGTTGAGTACTTATAGGGACTGTTCTATAGTTTTGTTGGACTGTTTGATATTTACTTGTGCAAAGTCAGTCAAAGTCAAAATGACACCTTAACCGTACCATAATTTAAATGCATTAACCGACTACAAACAAAATAGAATGTCAGGCGTAAGGGGCAAATCGGCGTTACAGAACCGACAGCCATAATTTTTATATCGAAAAACACTCATTTAGAAGCATTTGTACAGTACATGTTGGTTTGCTTCAATCAAACAGTCAAACAGGAGAAAATGACTTGACATTGACATTTCCCACTAGAGGGCACCAGATGTAGAAGTAATGTAGAAGTTTTAGTCTAGAGCAGATTTACTTCTTTAATGTCCATCTTGAGATTCCTGTTACTGTCAGTGACCAATTGGTTAGAACCAGATCTATGAGGGAACTTTGAATTAATTGGAAATTATAAAAGTATTCCAGTGATATCTGTAACAAATAGAATTTTGCCGCAATTGATTTTGTTCATGCTTAATTAATTGTTTACCAAATCTCATACTGAGAATAGCTCTTGGTGCGTGTGGTACACTAATGTCTCCCTTTAAATCTGCAGAAGGTTTTGTTGTACACACCACTGGGGTTCCATTTATACTATCCATTCTCACTTTTACACTGTTAAATGTGTCCAGCTCTGCTCTCCCTCTCCCAGGAAATCATTACAGAGGGGAGCTGTAGGGATCAGCACACACATTTGAAAGCCGGCCCGCTGAGCCTGACCCCGCCGGCTATCAAGACGACAACCATGGCTGCATTAATCTCCCTCTAATGCCGGACTCCTGCAACGATGTATTAAAAACACAGTGTAATACATTCTGATATTGTCTCTGATCGCCTCAGTATGAAACACAGTACATGGTATTAATTTCAGCAGTGGTGGCATCCCATGACCTAGACAGCAGATAGATCAAGAAAGCACAGTATCTCAGCAGCAGCGTGAGTGGGACTGTGTGAAAGATAGTGATGCACTCTGTACTGCGTACTAATGTCTGCATACAAAGTCACCCTATACTCGCCATAAACATAATCACTGGCTATGCTTTTATTTATTTATTTGTTTCAGTAGCATAGCATTCATTAATTCCATTTATTTTATAGATAGCACCATTTTTACCTTAATAGGAGTGTATTTCTTTTTTTCTATTAAGACGTTTTGTGTGTCCCACATGATTATTCTGCTGTGTATAAGTATATTGCATGTGCATGTCACTATTTCAGAGGGCTCATATGAGAGCAAAGCCTGCGGGAACCAGGGTCAAGTGATTTGCCCCCAGGTCAATTGACTGCAGCTACTTTAACTTCCAGCCATTAGCTCATGTCCCCTGGCAGCAAGGCTCTGACACTCATGTGAGATTTAGCAGGACTCAATCTTAATGCGATATGAAGACCCTAAAATTTGTTTGTTGCGAAAGTTCGCTCTCTAATGAGAATGTATTATCTCACTAAAACCCCTGCTTTTGGGCCCCTATATTGAAAGCTGAATCCTCTATTCCCTGGTATGGATTTTGGTTTTCACATTAGCACAATGATCAGTATTGTATGGCGCTAGTGTTTTTCCTATATTTTACTATTTCACTATTTGCACAGAAAGAGTTTAGCATCTCTGATATAGAGCAGTGTTATAGTTTTAATGATAATATGTTACAATTTTATCAATATTTATCTTTCTCACGATATAAAAAATCTAACAGTTTTATCTGAGTAGTTCACACACAAAGAAAAATAGACATAATTTTATTTAATTAAAGGTGAATGGTACAGGTGAATTCAAACTTTAAATTTAAACTAAAATGAAAATGAGGCCCATAGGCTAAATGATTCTGTAGTGAATGCACTTAAGTTTAATTTGTAAAGCTGTGTAATAGCATTGTCTGCTTTACCAAAAATGGATTAGTTAATGTTGCTATCTATATCACTGAGCTCCTGCCAGTGCATTTACTATTCAGTCTGCGTGCACACACACACACACACACACACACACACAAATACACGTACACAAAACCCTATACACACAAACAGCACAGACATATATTACAAATACATAAATCATAATGTTTCAACAAAAGCTGAATTTCATTTCCCCCTCTCAGCTGTTATCTGGGTTTCGTGGTATATAGCATGCTTTGGCCACGTAATTTATTACTCATGCTGAATGGATAATGGCAGGCTCAGTCTATTACCCTAAGCTTTGTTAGAGCCTTGAATGCCTTTTTTTAAACCAACACTTTCCAAATGTCCCACTATGTGTAACACTTAAACAACCTGTTATTATTTTGGTCCATGGACAAAATTACATAATTCCAAGAGGTGGCAACCACTATTTAACTCTGCAATCTCAAATTTCCTTTTTTGTTGTGTGGTACAAATGGAATCTCTTGAACAAAAAGTCAAAATATTATTATATCACTGTACTCATGCATCTGGCCTAAAAATAGTCATGAAACGAATGCAATGAGAGGAGCAATTTTCTGAATACAAATGAAGCCTAATCCTTGACTCGTACATACAAGATATTACCATTTCTCTCGAAATCTTACCAATTTTTAATTGCTTTAACATTATGAACATAACTGATGGTAGGTTATTTTACTTTTGTCATGTGTGTGTTTGCGCACTGCGCTGCAGCAAGACTTTGGTGTGTTTGATTGTAGTGTGTTGGAGCAGACTGAGCAGTGGGGGTCATCATAGGGCTCAGACAGGACAGAGAGTCCTCCACTGACCACTGACCACATCGCTGATGGGGATTTCTCTCATGTCACTCTTTCCAGTTCAGAAGCTGAACTAAAAGAAACCAGCCAACCCTAGTCTTTTATTGCAATTTTAGAGTAAAATTGCAGCAAGTTTTGTCCTTAAAAAAAAAAAAGCTATTACACCAGGCTTCTTTTGTTGGTAATATCATTGTGGCATGCTTAGTGTAGTTTTGTAAATTCCGTGCTTGGACGAGAAATCCTTTTAAATGCAGATATGTAATTAATTCTTCATGTTTAGTGAATTAAACATAGTATCTTAGAATGCAGTGGCTAGTGGATGAAGCTGGTAATTTTATTATGTAGCAGATAAAATGGAGCCAGTGACCCGCCACCCCCTATCCTGTAGCCAAGCCCCATCACAAAACACTCCACGCTGCTACAAATTTATTTCTGAGTGCAAAAATGCAAGGTCCCTATGATAATAGAAAATAATCAGGGCTACTTACTTATTCTCCAGGGTACATTCTGCAGTCAGCATAATACACCCTGCTGGGTAGACGGAACATAAAGTGATTTTCAGAAACAAAGAAAAGAAGCAAGGGTGCATGCCAGTGCTTATATATGTATGGGATCATATTATTAACCTCTTGTCCACACGGTGAGGGGCTTTGGTTGTCTGCAAAAAGAAACATGTATTGGGAGGAGAGCTTTCTGGTCACTTACAGAACAGAGTGCATCATTTATTCATGCTATATCCAAGCTGTAATTGTGTAATTAGAAGAACAGGAAGAAATTGAATGAGGGAGAAGCCTATTAAGATTATTGCAGCATATCGTATGACGATGTAGCCTGTTCGTTGTTCTGTGTCCTTTCTAAATTAATAAAGAGCAAATGAAACATTCTCTCCTTGCTCCTAACTCTGGCTAATTCGTTGTAATTGACTCGGCAATTTTCTAATTGTGATTGCCATTTTAATTTTACTCTTGACTGTGCAACTAACAGTGTATAGTAATTAAAATGGATTGTGTATGGTGTACCTGTATGAATCAACCAACCTTGTACTTGGACCATAAGTTAACTGTTAGGAAGCAAAAAGGGGATAGAGCTCTTTATTTAATAGTTTGGGGGTCGTTTTCTTTTATAAGAAATGTACAATATTTTCTTTTGGTTATCTTTTTGGTGACTTGTAAGTGGACAAATAATTCAAATAATTTAAAAACAGCACTTGTCATATTTAATATAGTAATAATCTTTCAATTTAATATAATCCAACAGCTTTGTTAAAAGTCTTTTTTTTAAACTACCAGTAAGTGTCAGAATCAGTCAGCTATGTAAAATACAATCTTTTTTTTTTCTTTTAGGGTAAATATCCTGCTCTGTTGTGTTTTTCTGCAGTGACATTTCAGTGTTTTGGTCAAATCCCAGAGGGATGTGTTCCCCAGTAATGAAAAAGGTTCCCTCTCAGCCTTTTAAGTACCTGGTGTGAGTGGGGCAGACACTTTCTAATTTAGAGGAAATTTGGGAAAATAGCTCAATTCCTTTTTCTCTTCTGCTCTTGACGCGTCTTGTTTTGGGTTGTGTTTTAGCCCTCAAGTGCAGACAAATGCAGGTCGTTTACAGCCCAACTGTAGGAATTAGCTGATAGACATCGAGGGAGATAACTGAGAGCTGCAGCATTAGGATAGGGAAGCACATTAATCTTTCTAAAATTAAAATCTGCACCACTGTGTTTAGGATTTAGGCCACCGCCATGCGCCAGTCACCTGATTGCCAGATTTGATAAAACTGTTTAAGGAGATTTAGATAAATTGCCCATGGTGTTACTATAAGTGCAGTAGAATGGAGGGGTGGATAGAAAGGGTCCATGTTAACCAGGAACACATGGACACAACCAGGCTGTTTACAGGGACCCCAGTGAGGCCGTCAAGACCACCAAACCGATAACCCAGAGTTATTGATGTCAGGGACCAGAAAGCCAACGCTATCTGCATGCGTTGCATAAAGGCTGTTGTTTGTGAATGATGGTGTGGGTGTGTACTCTGGGTTGAGAGGTGCATATGCGGGATTCTTGTGTTTCCAACTGGAGGTTGACACTATTGTGGATGATGGTGCAGGCCACATGGCTAAGCTATGTTTTATATCAGATCCTGTGATCTCCAGAGGACAGAAACACAGGGTAAAGCCTTGGGAGTGTTTCATGCAGCTGATGTCCCAAGACCACTAGGCTCAGCCTGCAAGAGCGCAGTATGGGGGTTATCATGCTTCACGCTACGTGAAACACATGAACAGTGTATGTATCACTCCAGTGGGCTTACTGATCTCTCGCTCAGCTGCATGGTAACATTCTGCAAAGCCAGTGTGCTGAATTAAGTTATATCAATTGCTAATACTGGCATTTTTGAAGTTATGCTCAGTTTAAAAATTTATGCTTTGAACCTTGTTATTGCACTCACCACCTAATATGTGCAATATTAGACTTTCCATTAGCGCACATTTAAATTAAACACACAAAGGTTAAAATTACTGTTCAGTTTGATAGGCTCTTCAATTACATTGTACCCAGGTTACCTAAAAACTCCAAGGATTCTTATTCCCATACAAGAGAAACATGGATGAAACTCTGTCTGACCAGTGCCCTGTAATTGTAATCTCTCCAACTGACTGCCATGAAATTGACATTTGAGAGTAATTGTGCAAGTGGAAAATAATCAAATTGTACAAGGTACATGCCAGCTGTAAGGACAGTAATATGCTCAGGCCTGTTTGGGGTGTGTGTGTGTGTGTGTGTGAGTGAGTGTGTGTGTCTGTCTGTGTTAGGATGCCTATGGCAAAAAGAGGGCAGATTACCAGGTTCTCAGCTGCGAGATAGAGCCCCTGCAGCCCATCTAAATGGCTTATCTCCAGCGACCAGCACTGGTCCGGGACCTGTCTGCTAGCCCTCCATGCCTGTCCTCAGCCCACCATTGACCAGCTTCCCTCTCTCCCAATAAACAAGCAATTACTGACCCAAACAACTGTCAGGGCCTATGATCAAATAATTTAGCCAGAGTGAGGGGGGCTTAATACAGGTCAATTTCACTCTGTTAGGCATGGTGGCTGACTCAAACTGAAGGACAGGGCTTCTTGTCTGACAGGGGATTGCTTTTGCCGCTGTCGAATTTAAAGGTTAGGGGCTACGATCCTGAAATGTCGTGTTCTGTGCTAGTGCTGGGATTCCCTCTGATTCAAGAGGGCATGGACCATATGGCTTGCAGAATTCTGTAGTGCAATGGTCGGCACTGTTATATGAAATGGATACCTTGCATCAAAGTAAATTGAAAATAAATAAATAAAATTAGCATGAAAATATTACATTCCATTTAGTTAATAACGAACTAAATAAAGTTATTAACACATTATTAGCCATACAGACAAGTGTAGCCTCCTCTACTGTCATTACATTATAACATTGAACCGTTGCAGTTATTTATTTATAGATTTTGAGAATATCAAATATGCTTTCATTAAAATTGCTTTAGCTGCAAATGTGAGCAAATCCTGAACGTTTGGTCGGTCCAAATTCGGGTAATTTTGTGCACAGCATTCTCTGAAGTGCAATCTTAGCTACCATCTGACCTTGGTCCATACTATTATCAGATCTTCATCTAATTGAACCTCCATGGAATGAACCTTGTCCAGTCATAGGGCACCGAAAGCTTGATATACTCTGCAAGAGGCATCAATGACATGGGGTCCCCACCAACCAACCTGTGTTCACTTACACAGTTTACACCTTATCTGTAGTTTATAGTGACATTGTTCACAAATTTGTCAAAACCTTATCCTCAACTGTAAGAATTACATTAAATATACTTCTAAATACATAAACATAATGATAAACATATGCTCTACACATTCTACAGATTTCAGTCTACAGACAGAACAAGAAGGTGAAAACTGTCTTTTTAAGCCTATTTTGATGGCTCTATCCTTTTCTTCTTTTCAGTGGTTTGTCTTTAAATAGAAAGGACAAGGCCTGCAGCCTTTCTATAGCTTATTATGGTAATAATTAGGAGGTTGATTTTATCTCAGCCCGTACAATCACAGCAAGAGGCAATGGCTAAATAAACAGCCAAAGTCCTTGTGTCCCCAAGGGCTGTTCGGTGTAATTAAAATCAATAGGTTCCTCCTCACAGGGCCTCTTTAACCCACCAAGCTAAGCCAAGGCTCTTCTATTGTTAAGCAGCTCTTATCCTGCCCTTACTCCACGCCACAGTGCCTTCTGATTGCTACGCTCCCTTACAGGTAAAGAGGGTCATTTAGGCTAATATGCTGTTTTAAAAAGAGCTGAGGTTCATTTGTGGGTCTTTTGCAAGGAATCTCATTTAGCTAAGTCGAAGATTGTCAAGTTTATCCAGTCTATAGTCATGGTTCTGGAATTGTACAAGATGATCACAACCTTGACCGGGACAAGCCACCTTCATACACTTTTATTTGGAAACAAATTAAGTATGTTTCAATTATTCT
>JAOUQW010000047.1:1000670-1016700 GCA_028565825.1 Olivaichthys viedmensis | reverse complement strand
GGCAAGGAGGAAAAAAGGGAAACAGGGTCAGGTGGTGGAGAGGTTAAAACTCCACACCAAAAAAAGAAAAGAAAGAAAGAAGAAGAAAAAAAAAAGAGAAAAGAACCGGAGCAAGAGAGATCAACATCCAGCGGGCAGCTGTCCACTCCAGCACACAGTGCTGAACACTGACGAGCAGGATACAGATAACGTTGCGTGCATAGCTGAGCGTGGGAAGAAACTAGCGCATGCGACATTTTTTTTTTTTTCTTTCTCTCTCTCCCCCACCCCCCCTCCACACACACACACACACACACACCTTTTAACCGGTATGCTTTTAGTTAGAATCAATTAAGGGTGTGGAAAGGGTGTAGGCTTCTAGTGGGAGAAACTATGAATAGGGATAAAGTGCAGGTGGGCGACATCTCCATCGATCCGCCTGCGACTGGCGTAGACGCACAAACGGCCGTGATCGTGGTCGCGTCTCCGGAAAGCGTGGGCATGGAGGCGCATGGGGAGAAGCGGCGCGCTTCCGGTGAGTTGCCGGTGTTTTCTTGCCCCGCGGCCAGAGATGCGCTTCAGGCGGAAAGCCGAGAAAACTCCGTGCGCCAGGACGCACCGGCGCTTCTGGCACCCAGCGCACATCGGACCACCTCCTTTTCGGTGCTGGACATTTTGGACCCAAATAAGTTCACAAGCAAGAGACAGCCTTCCAGCCGGACAGGCAGCGACTTTGCGTTCGGTACAGAAAACAGAGGAGGCGAAGATTCAAATCACGCAGAGGATCAGAAAGCTTACTCCGACGAGTACGAGTGCAAGAAATCGTCCGGAATATTAAGTAAGTGCCCCAAACGAGTTACCTCTCTGTGACTCCCTACGATTTCTAACCCACTCACACATTTAAAGCTGTATGCCAATGGCTTTGCCCGTGCGTGTCCAGTATTTTTTTGAACTTAAAGGTGAAATGGGGAGTAAATGAGTAGCAGGTTTTTGACTACAGCGAGTTGCACTTTTGAATTGCGTTTACGTGGAACCCGGGGCTTTAAAAAGAATCGGTGTCCCACACAGCGTAGAAGATGAAATGAAACTTTTCACGGATAACTGACGTCCACTTCTTTAGGGCCAGAGTGTTTAGACGAGGAAATGAAGCTATGAGCAAACGTCGGATAAAAAAAAACAAAAAAACAAGCATAAGTGCACTTTAAAAGTTTGTGATCGGCGTCGGAATCGATCAGAACCTCTCGCGCCTTAATTGAATCATTTGGGTTACTGCTTGGAGAAGGTTAAGCATAGATGCGTCATTCGCTTCCCAAATTTGAAATGGGCTAACTAACAAAAATCCTTGTTTGCGAATTGAAATGCACAGTCTGATTTCGGACTCTTGAAACGAAATTAGTGGTGTTTCTGGAGGTAAAAGGTGCCCCCCCCACACACACACACATCTCGAGCCTCTTTTGGAGTTTTAGAGCGTCGTGATCGATACCTCGCTTATTAAGTATAACAGGTTTAAATCGTGTAATTATCCGAAATTTGACCTTATAATTTAGATGTTGAGGAGGAGTTTGCAAGCTGCCTGAAAGAGATATACTCGATTCGATAATAGGATATCGACCTGTCCGTTGCACATGCCACTCTGGGGCGATCTTCCCCATTATCCGGCGTCCTTAACGCGCCAATCAGTGCTGAATTAAGTGATCGAAGGAGTTTAATTGTTTTTGCTTTCGATGTTGCATAGCTTTGTCTCAAGTCTGAAGAGTGGGGGGGAAAAAATGAAGAGAAGGCATCCTTGATACGAGCTAGACCGGCAATCAATTTCTTAATGCACATGTCCTGATACTTCATAGGCCTATATCTACGCCAGTTTCTGCAACTGACTGGACGCATTCGTATTAAAAAGACAGTCCAACCAAGTTAAGGAGTACCTTAGGCTGAGAAACACTGCTCGGACGGCAAAAGTTGTAACGCAGTTACAGAAGGCATTAACTTCTTCTCTTGAAATACTATTTCAGTTCAGTTGAACACC
Organism: Olivaichthys viedmensis; assembly: GCA_028565825.1. NCBI lineage: Eukaryota > Metazoa > Chordata > Actinopteri > Siluriformes > Diplomystidae > Olivaichthys > Olivaichthys viedmensis. The sequence goes on along the minus strand of JAOUQW010000047.1, from coordinate 1,014,698 downwards.
TCTGATCTATAGCCGAGCCCACTAATATTACCAGGACTTACAAAACCATGGCATGTCATTCTAAACCCATAGAAACATTGGGTAGGGCTCGTTTAGTTTCAATCAAACTGATCAGAAATTGGAAATAAAATGAAGAATTGGATACGGTGCATCACGTTTGTATAACGTGAGTGCATATTCTTCTTTATTGATTGTAGTTAATTATTGCATTGGTACAACCTACTCCCACGTAGCTTATTACAGGTTTCGTGGGACTTAAATGTAGGCTATATACTTTTGCTACGGTTATATATATATATATATATATAGAATATCAATATCACAAAGGAGTAAGTGATAATAAAATAAAATAAAATTTTTTTTTTTTTTTTGAAATGACCAAGGTTATTTTGTCTTTCAGCAGAGGACGGCTTCGTGTTCAGACCTTCAGAATGTGACAATGATTTCACGCGTGGGAACCACACGGACAGCGAGATGCAAGACGACCTGTGCAGTGAGGAGAGCAGCGGCGCGCTCACAGGAAACGCCGACGGAGAGGACGACGACGCGGCCATGAAAAGCCCGAGTCCCGACGGCCAGCAGAGCCAACAGTCCTCCTCAAATGGACAGAACCAACAAGGCAAGCCTAAGAGAAAACGCACCGGCTCGGACTCGAAGTCTGGAAAACCGAGAAGAGCTCGGACTGCGTTCACCTACGAGCAGCTCGTGGCGCTGGAGAACAAGTTCAAGTCGACGCGCTATCTTTCCGTATGCGAGCGCCTCAACCTCGCGCTGTCACTGAGCTTAACGGAGACACAGGTGAAGATCTGGTTTCAGAACCGCCGGACAAAGTGGAAGAAGCAAAACCCGGGAGCAGACACGAGCGCTCCGACGGGCGGTGGCGGAGGACCGAGCGCCGGTTTAGGCAGCCTGAGTCCGCTCAGTCCGTCTCCGCCCATGAGCGGCCATCTATCAATGCACACCGGCTACCCGAGTCACACACCTGGAGGACTAGTGTGCACTACTCAGTTACCTTTCCTGCCGAGCCATGCAGTACTGTCCCCGTTCATGCTGGGCTCGCAGACGTACGGAGCGCCCACGTTTTACACACCGCACTTGTAAGAACATTATACTGTAAAGAAGCATCAGACTCCAGAACCGACACTCTGGCCAACGCACTTCCACTTTGCCAGGGCCAAAACCGTGGAGGAATGCGCATCATTTGAGGCACTTTCTGTTGACCTTAAACAGACAACTTAACTTCCCTCAAGCATTCGATGCATGAGAGAAGACATGCTTAAAAATAATAATAATAAAATAAATAAAAAACACACAAAAAAACCCCACTGTTCATGTGCTCGACAGCGTGTCGGACAGTTGAAAATCTACTGGACACCTTGATGCACAAGAGACAAACCCAGTGGCAATTTTCCCCTCATGTCGAAGTCGTTAACTTTTATCCCAGAAGAGTTATTTCGTCTCATTTTCTTTGGTTTTGAATCATTAAAACGTGAGCATTTTATAATTTTTTTTTTATGTCCTGGCTCAGATTGTAAATATTATCACGAATATATGTTAGGCACTAATTTTTGAATGCAAATGCACAACAAAAAAAATAATTAGTAAGGAATTAGTGAGAATTAAAAAAAAGAAAAGAAAAAAGATATGTATCCAAACCATCAATGAGTCTGTCTAACTAAAATAATTGTGAAGATTACTCGTAAAAGGTTTATCGAAAGCTTTTTAAATGTTTTAGGATTATTTATTTCAAAATTGACATACTATTTCATTGTTTGGGTTGAAAAAAAAAAAAAAAGTTTAAATAAAATACCAATTTTTAAGATATGGCATTCAGAAGCCATTTCTCTGAAATCTTCTGTGTGGTACAATATTTGGAAATGCAAGTCATTAATGTGGATTGTTGTTTTTTTTTTTAAATTGTTTTCTTTTTTACGCGTCTGACCCAAAATACTTATTTACACACTATATAAATAACTTTCAATACATATAGATTTATTATTATTATTAAAGAGGTCAATTTACCATATTTCATTTAATATATGATTTTAAAATCAGACGTACCACAATTACACAAGCTTTATTCGGAAATAATGCCCATGAAGAGATTTTCAAACTTTTGTTTTCTACCAAAGCATTTCATTTTTTTTATTAATTTTTTTATTGTTAAAAAAAATAAAAAAAAGAGTCGCAAATAGTCGAAATAGTCTTTTAGGTTGCAGCAAATGTCGATACTAAAATAATAACTTTATTGGGCTACGAATCGGGGAAAAAGTTAACCCTTGCATACCTGCCCCCTTTTTTTTTTTTTTTTAAATTAACGAAAAACAAATTTAAAGCTAAAACAAACATTTGGAGATTTTCCCCAAATAGACTTCATGGCTTAATTTACGTGTTAAACGAATACTTGTTTTAGGCTTTTCCCGTGTATGTTTACCATGCACTTAATAATTGCGAAATACCGATGATGTCAATTTCACTTTTATATCGACTTGATGAATTTCACTTGAACTTATTTCCAAGCGTCGTTTAATTAAATGCAGTGATTAACTACAAGGAATCGCTGTTGGTGTCCACCCTGATTTCATGATTCAACTTCGAGGCCTATACATGTTATGATTTTATTTAACTCAAATTTTTATTATTTTATTATTTTTGGAACATATATCCGATTTCCCATTAAACGGAAACTAATCGTGACGCGTCTGCTTTAGTAACTAAATAACCACACGAAAGCAAAACGATGAGGATATTTTAGTGCTGTTTTAATTTTGGTTGCCATTTTTATTGTTCACCTAAAACAAAAAAAATGCAAAAACATTACAGTGATGAGAGCTGTGGTTCGATCATCGTTGCATTAACGCTATTAAAGATTACAATGATCAAAGCAGATTCAAACGATCAGTGTTCAAAGCTCTTATACGCTATAAATAAAGAAATAAATTGCGCTAAATATTTTGCGTAATAAAAATAAAAAAAATAAAGATTTTGACGACACTATGTAGACTTATAACAAGCGTTATAATTGTTACACCGTGAATCCTAACAACTCTTATTAAGATAGTTGCGTTAACCTATTCTTAAAGTTATTCATAATTAGGTACTATGTTGGTTAAGGCATAGAGGTAATTCGGTAGGAGAATATTAAGTGCCTGACCATGGAAACACTGACCGACTCAAAACTTTGTCGGATCAATTCGACACGAAAGATTTCTTTGAAGAAAGCAGATTTCCTTTAGGACTTGATTTTAAATATCGCGGATGGACACAGTCACGGAGCCCAAGTACAGCCTAGAATAGTTCTAATGCGCTACATTGAAACTGTGACTATTATTATTATGATGATTATTATTATGATTATTATTAATGTTCTTTATATTTGCGCAATATACCGAGTGGTTTGGAATCGCCATTATTACAGCTCCTTAAACACAAACGGAATAAAACGTTAGTCTAGGGACTACACAGAGAAAAAAGCAAAAAAAAAAAAATCCTTAAATCATCTCGTAGAAATATAGACGTCAAGAAAACAATTGTTCATTTATTATATATATATTTTTTTTAAAGAACATACAAATAGACTTGGCAAATCAAAAGGATCCAAAAGTTTTACTATATTAACATGTTGAACATTCACTGACATAAAAGCGGGTAATGCAAAAACATTTCAGCTTATTATAAATTACATTTCTCAGAATCCCAAGTTAGCTCATGGGCATTTTAATAAACAAAAAGGTATTTAAGGGGTAACCTTCATTACGTTTTTGGAGAAAGAAAAAGAGATGAACAGCATCATTTTACAATCAATTATTAAAAACAGGTCTACAAAATCCTAAATTACATTATTAAAGTACAAAGAATTATAAAATATTATTTACTTCCACATTTTTAGAAAGGTTTTCCGCAGAAACATGCCGACACTTCAGTCAGAAGTGAAGAATAATAGCTAGTTTCACAAAGCGTAGTTAAACTGGTTTGAAAATTTCTCATGTTTCCTGGTGTCTATCTTGTTCATGACCTCCGCTACTCTTCTCATGGAGCTCCTGCAAAGAGACAGGTTTAGCTTTTCAATATGGCTGATAGTACTCAGAGTACAATAAACACAGCAAATTCTACCGATTGACAATAACTACTGATTAATATCAGGTAAATAAGTTGCTCCTTTTAATTTATGTCATATTCATTTTTATTTCATTATGTATATATAAAATAAAAAATTCAAGTTTGACTTTTCAGTGAAAATCATTTTATTGGGGAGAAGTTGGGCAGTTGCTTACTTATTAAAGACCTTCTTTTCCAGCCTTGAGCGAGAAGTATTGGCAGTTTGCTTTAGGTCTGTGAGGTTGGGGTGTTTCCTTTTCTTTCCCTTTCCCTTCCCAGCCTTTTTTCCTTTTCCGTATGTTTTTGAGGAGCCCAGATCCTCACCCGTAGCGGCTTCAATATCCCTCATGAGCTCCGGATCTCGCCAGTCTGAGCCAAAAAACAGAGGAATTACATTACTGGTATTATATTCCCTAATATCAACCAAAACTATTCAGAAATATTAAATACAAGGAAATTAATAGGACTATTCAACTTCACGTTGCAGTGGTACACAAATCTACCAATTTGCTGGTTGCAATGGTTTTTGTTTTACAATTTAGGAGTGCAGATCCTAGTCAAGAACATAATAACGTGGTTAAGACAGCTGCGGTGCATTAAAAAACAAATATCGCTAAATCTATACTTCAGAATGTACTAAATACACTGACTGATATTAGATCTAGAAATTAATTCTGGGGTTGTTGGTGTTAAGTCCATCCAGCAGGGGTCTATGGAGGTGGAAGACCCTATTACACAAATGTTTTTGTGAAGATGAGTAGGGGCCTCTTATTAACTTAAACTGTTGACAGAGCAGTTGGCCCTGCTGCACTCCAGTCACACAGCTTATGTCTGCTCCAGCTGTGTTAGGCAGACTAGGGCCTCACACATACATACATGCACACACACACACACGCACACGCACACGCACACATGCATAATGCAGGTGACAGCTGCAGTCATATCATCCCAAGTGCTGGTCTAATCGCACACCAGAGTTACTATACAAGACTGCTCGTTGTAATCTGATTTTCTTTGGAAAGTGCGTCAGGCTCAGAACAAAAGGCATTGATTTACATGTTGGAATTTTATTTTAAGAGATGTCACAAATAAACAAAACCAAAAGATGCATTAGAACCAGATCAATAACCAAATGTTTCTTGCTCATCACTCGCCAGGAAATACATTCCATGGCTCAGTATGGAGGAAAAGTAACATTAAATGTTTCAGTGCAAGACATTTCATCTGGGAAATGTGATATTCTATTCTATTCTATTTGGTGATTATTTCAGAAGCATACACTGACCTGTAGTTACACCAGACAAGCCAAGCAACAAGGAACTCGAATCATGCAAATGGTCGCAGTCATCACATTATCCACATCATCTGTTATGCCTCACAATAAATTGACCCATTACATCTTCTTACCATGTCTAGGTCTTACCAGTTGCTCTAAAGTACACGCAACCTCGTATGACCCAATGAACAAATCACTATTATGGAGAAGGTACAATAGAAATGGAAGGTTTCTACGTTTACCTTTTGCAGGAATAAAAATCAGATGATTCAGATCAAATCATTGAAATGTGTTTCAGATGAATTTTTTTTCCATCAAAAAATCTAAAGAACCTGAGCCACTGCGAATAAAGAAACAGCATATGGGGATCTGAAAGTGCCCGTTTCGAGGTGTTGGAGCAGAAATCAATGGCCCAGCAGGGGAGCTCTTGGTCAGTCAGGGAACTGATGGACCTCCGTTGGCGCCACAAGCACACTGGCATCGTGCGAGAGCGGGTGGGGGTGCCCCTGCGGTTACCGTGACGACTGGTGTGTAGATGGGCAGAGGGCATGATGGAGTTGGGGTGGGGGATCGATAGCGTACTAAGTTACAAAAGATGCTATTTCACAAGCCAGTGCCCAGCGGGCTTCAGAAGTCAGCTGTCTCAGATACCTGTTTGTTAACAAGTCAGTGCGGTCAGAGAAAAGCACATCCGACGCTCCACTGACAGCACGGAGCCACCGCTTAATTGGCTTTTAGCGCCCAACTCGGCCAAAGAGAAATAGAGCGAGTGTCTGCTGGGGAGAAAGAGGGGCAGAGCGAGATGCGGCCCATCCTATTATCAGGGTATTGATGATTACTGGGATTTCATCAGTTCATCTTTTCCAGGAGTTGGCCCTCCCCTTCAATGCCCTGTGATTTGTCTTTTATCTACTCAATGCGTACCATGAGGAAGGAGCAGAGGTAATGGGTGTTTAGGATTTGGCTTGGTTACAGAGGGATTTGAAGATACCGGTACAGTGGCCTACTTCAAACTCAAGTGCTTTTACCGGTTTAAAGATGACATCAGTTCTCTCAGACTGAGGCAATAAAACATTATTTGAGTTGGAGTAATAATTTTCAAATCAATGTGGCAAAAATAATAAATTTCTCAAAAAAGGTCCCTCATGCTTATTTGCTTACTTTGGAAAGTATAGTTTGCTCAGAGCATTCCCAATTATTGCCACAAGAACCATTATCGCCAGCTGGCATCTCATGACTGATAGACAAATCAAATTTGCTATCAGACAAGAGAAGTTCAAGTACAAGTCCTACCTGGCTGCTCCTCTCTGCGTTTACACTCTTCCTTCTCCAGACGAGCTGCATCTTCTGGATTAATTGGTCTCCCAATCTCATCCCGAGGGATTATGAGCCCATGGAAAGGACACTTGAAAACAATATCCCACAACCTGTTCCAACTGACTGCAAAAAATACCACTTAAATGTGACTGTATCAGAGGACCTTGAATTCCACGTCCAATACTTACCTTGACTCTGTCCTGGCGTTCACACAACGAGCCATCGGGCATCGGGGCTTTGCACTTGTGCTCCACAGGCTGGAAGAGGCCAGCGAAGGTGATGTACCTGGACTTCATCTGTGCAGACAGCTCTTTGTTCTCAACCTCATCCTCCACCTCGTGAGGCACCCAGAACCGGTGCTGAGAGGTGTCCCTGAGAACCAGAGACGACAAGAGGGCTTCACCCTCACACCGAGTATATACCAAAGTTCTAAACAAACCGTCTCTGCTGTCCTGTTTTTCTACTTTTAAGGAACACTGTGCCGGGCAAATTTTATACATAGTGTTCTCCTTTTCGACATACACAACAACAGACTTGTCCAATTGTCAGCTAGTGACGCCACTAAAAATTGACAATATGATAAGCAGCATCTCTACAATACTACTTTCTTTACTTAATTTGGTTTGATTGGGATTTATTTCAGGTCTGAACAGACAGCAGTGCTCTCTAGTGGACACTAGACATGACAGACAACCCTCAAAAATGTTTTGTATTTCATAAAGAGGTAGATTACTGTTAGAATTATATGAGAAGAAAAAAAAAGAAATATTTGTGAACAGTCCAAGTGAAGTAATTTAATCATTTCTGATTGTCTTCATGAGGGCAGAGCAATAGAGAATGTGTTAGGAATGAAAAGATAACTTTTTCTCTGAGGTTGTTCTGTGTTGTAGGTGCGTTTTAAGGCCGAGTCGTCACTGTACTTGACGATCTTGCCAGCTGTAGGTTGCTCCTCTCCCCAGTAGTAGAGGTCCACACCGAACGGAACGACAGGAGCTTTCTCCTTCTCCTCCTCCTGTTCACTGCTGCTCGTAGTGGGTTTAGCAGAGCCTCCAGACACACTTAAGAACCACAAAGGAACAAAGCCTGATGGAGATTCTCATTGAATCGATGTACGCTACATTAATCTCTTTACAATACAATTTACACTTGAATTAATCAGTATGTCAAACCTTTAAATTGACCAACTCTCATTTTTACTTCATAATAATGTAACAAAGGTAAAATCTCATTCTAAAATTTAATTACATGGTGAAATCAACCCACAAAAAAAATAAAAAGACATTTTTTAGAAGTTACTGCAAACAAGTAAATCATGGAACCATGTTTGCCCTCTGGATCTTAATATGTATTAGAGTCTAATTTCCTTGATTACCTTGTAGATGGTGCAGCGGGCAGTTTCTCTTTTAGGACACGTAGTGTGGCAGCTGCACATGTGGGGTCCTGCTCTTCTTCACATAGCCTCCTCTTGAGCCGGCTAAGAGTTGAGGGCATGGACGGAGCTGCAGGACTCACCACGGGCTTTGAAGGCTTTGCTTCAGCCACAGAGGTGTATGGAGAACACAATGGATCAAGACCTAAGAGAATAAAGTCAGAAAACCTCCAGTGAGCTCTTTATTACCCCATTTAAGGATTTAGGATGTGTTATTTTTCAGTAACACCATAATTAACAATACACAAATTATTACAAATATGTAAGATCTGACTATCTACTCTGGTGCAAAACACACTTGAGCAGATATTGAACAGTTATTGAATTGTTTCTCGCAGACATATTTTAGATGCTTTAAATCTAAAAACCACTTCAGACAAATAGGAGTCATTTTGGTCAATTCGAATAGAAAAAAAAAAAGATTTGGTCATTTTATGGCCCTACGAAATCTGAGCAGAACTATGGCCGAGAGGAAGCCTTTGACCTTTAACCTGGTGCTGACATTATTGCTTGAACTTCAGCAACACTGCCGAAATATCTCTCCTGGGTGGGCTAGCAGGGCATGCAGGGGCTTAAGCTGAGCTTAAGAGTGACACCGAGATCCAAGACTGACTCCAAACCTGCACACTGCCTCAAATCCTAGGCGTGAGGTCAAATTAGAACTTTAAAGGGTGGTGTAAACCTCTTAAGGGTCTGATTAAGGAACACCTGACCACTCTGTCTTGCACTCACATGGTTGGTGAGCAACACTCAAAGTTCACAGCAAAGCCTGCAACTGCAAACCTCAGAGGCACCGGCGCATATCCAGACCCTTCTTACTATCACACACTTGTAAACATGTCTGCTTTTCAAAAGCTTCCAAGTCTGTGTCCACTAATATGACCACTTACAGTGCAGCTAAGTTATACTAAATACAAAAATATTATACAAAAAAAAAAAAAAAATTCTATTCTTATATTCTCTATTCTTGTGGTCAAAGGTTGAAGGCAAAACCTTTGGCAAAGGTTTTCACTTTTCCTGAGCCCGATCCCTGGGGCACACAGTTAATCCAGGATCATTCACTCTCCACGACTTATTGCATCATAGCCGGCCTCTGGTCCACGCAATCATGAAATACGACCAAATCCTTTCTTTTTCTGTTCAAATTGACCAAAATGGTAGCTATTTGTCTGAAGCAATAAAGTTGCAGGTGTTAAAGAGATAAATCAATAAGAGGAAATAGAGAGGCCCAGCAGTAGACACAGAATGGTGCTGCCAATGGTGGCATTATTGATTTTCCTGAGTTCAGCAGGCCTTGTAATTAAAATGTAAATTTGAGAAAGAGATAACGTCCTGACAGGAACGCTGGGATAAAGGGATAGATAAAAGATCAGCAGTGAAAGGAGCAGAGAGAGAATGGAGGAGAGGAAAGGAGAGAAATGCTCTCCAAATGAAACAATATTTCTCTGGACGAGAGGCCGCTTATGAAAGGAGTTGGAGAAAAAGATTACCAGGAAATGAGCTGAAATCATTCGACAGCTATATGTGATACACTAAATTGATTGATATATCTGGAACGATTGGGTTAAGCTGATAAAATATTGCAATTGAAATATTGAATATAATTTTCTACGTCCCATTTTAAAAGTGTGTGAATTACAATTGACTTCTTACATTTACTTTCTTAAACCACCAACGCGGGTTCCCTTCTTCAATGGCTACACTAAACCAGAAAACCTGTTTTAGCACACGTTTCCATTCAATGTCCTTAATTTTTAATAGCGCCAAAATATTTGCGCACACTAAATCTGATTACAGATTCAATTAAAAACATCTAGTGTTCCATTACTGTGTAACACTCAGTTCTTCTACAAGCTGGTTCAGAGAAAACAGAGTTTAATTTATGGCTGTGGTGCTCAGTGCAGAATAAACCTGCCCTGGCTGTGTGTGGAGGAATAGATGCTCCCAGAGGTTTAGCCCCCCCTCTGCGGTAAGGGCAGGTGGATGTTGTAAATTACAACACTGAGCTAATGGGAGCTCATTAACACCGCTGCATTGTTAATTTGGCGTGGCCGGCACACTGATCATTACATACTTTACTAATCAAAGCAGCTTGGCTCCATGGAAATTACAGCCTAATGAGTCTTTAGTTAATACTGCTGCAGAGACAGTGGGCACATTATGTAACAAATAATAGAATTATAGCTCATTACGCACGGTGGCTGCAGGGCTCATCAGATTTAAATCACCATGAAGGCTTATGAACAAATATTGACAACAATCAGAACTACATCGCTATGAATTATCATTATGAATGGCGCATTATGAATTATGAAGAGTCCATTCTTTAGCATTCACAGAGCATAAATTTCACACTGGACGAGATTGTGTGTCAAATATTGTCGTTGGTATTTAGGTTGTGTCTGACCTACTGCTTGACCCCGGTCTTTCTGTGTGCAGCTTCTTGTCAATATGGTTGTCCTTGCACAGATGGAGTCTTTTGCTTGTACAAATAGTCAGCTGTCGAAAACAGATTTATATTGGACGCCCCAGGTGATTGTAGGATGTAATTGATTTAATTGATTTAAACCAGGCTGAAACTAATTCATTACTCACTATATGTGCTGCTATTTGCAGTGAATGTTCCATGAAATGTTGTTGAGTTGCCTGATTTTATAGTAATTGTTAAAGTGCATAAAATATTATTAATAATAATAATGATAGAATTTTATTTGTAGGCGCCTTTCAGGGTACTCAAGGGCACTGTACAGAATACGTTACAGCACATAAAATGCATCTAATAGTGGTAATAAAACCAAAATTTAATAAAAGGACAAGAAATATAAACAATAATACTAAAAGAAGTAAATAAACCTAAATAAACCATAAATCTTAAAAAAAAAAAAAAAAAAAATTTTTTTACTGTTCTCCAACCCTCAAAAGCAGTGATGGCCAATCATCTCGAGTCACACTTTACCTGAACCTTTTCACCGCATCACATCAAAAAAAAATTTAAATCAAATTCTAAAAACGACTTGTTTGTTCGCTCTTTTTAGTACCCAAAATTCTACAAATAAATACTTGCCAGAGGTTTTCAGACCCTTTATACCTTAATTGGCCTGGAGGCATCAGTGATCTCCTATTCGAGATTATTGGGGTTTTGGGTGCAGCAAGACGTCTTATTGAGGTTGATGAGCTCTGGCATCTGCACCTGAACAAACTCACCATACTCAGCCCGCAGATGCTCGGGGATATGTGGCTCATAACCCTCCTTCTCCGGCACCTCTTCAAAATCACCATCATCATCATCGTCCTCGCCATCTTCCTCTCCAGCCTTTATCTGGTGTGGAAAGACAAAGAAAGACTGATTACAAAGGGTGGAATATGAATAATGAATAATAAACGTATGGACGTTTTTTGTTTTTTTTTACAGAAAAAAAAGTTTTCTTCTTTGAATTAAACTATAAATCAATATTTTTGTCTTCTACAAAAGAGAAATTTTCCTTCTGTGCAACACAACACCATGAATATAAATTTGTCTTTAAAACACCCCCTTGTTTGTAGACACTTAATACATGACTTAGAACCTTAGCAGTCCTTTTCTCGCTGGTTAACACTCGAACAGGATTGACTATGGCCTCAGGATATTCCAGAGATTTACAGCGCCTTGAACAGCAAACTGCAGTAACGTCGGACCTCTTTACATTTTAATTCCAACACATAATAGAATTTCCAGTTGACCACATCCAATTTTTTTTTTCCTAGTGGTAGCCCGTCTGACGTTGTTCTATTTAATCGTGGTTGCATAAAACAGTGCTTATGTTAAGCAAATCCCGCCCCCCCCTTCCCGCCATCTGCCAGCATGTAGAGGGAATAAACAGCTCAGACCTCTTATAAACCTAATTAGCAAATTCTCAAATTATCAAGAGAAACCACAGAACAGAAAACACCACCTCGGAACAGGCAGCTACACAAATCTGTCCTCAAAATCCAAACTGTAGGTTTAGCCACTCTCGTTTAAGACAGCCAGAGTACGAAAGGGGAGAAAGAAAATTGAACAAAGAGATTGACAGATATGTAGGTAATATTGGGTTATCTTAGCTAGCCCAGGTGGAGGTGTACCTGATAACAGCTCTGTGCAGGCTGCTCAGAAAGAAAAGAGCTCACTGGGTGATATGAGAGTTCTCACCTCTCAGTCTGAGCTCTGTGTTAGAATCATGCAATCACTTTAAGGAGATCAACTCCAACACCAGGCACCAGATAAGGCCATCTAAGGGCCGCTCCGAAGCAGATCCGGGTTGTAAGACTCTTGACTGCTGTAGCCCTTTGTTAGAAACTGGTTAAGGCTTCTAGAAAGTTGGCAACTGCTCAAATGTCATAGTCTCAATAAGATATGTTTGAGGGGAATTATCCATCTCTTAATAATACAGTTTAAAGACTCAAGTCCCAGCTTATGTAAACAAGAAAAGTGTGGCAAATAATGCTATATTCTTGGCCAGTACGCGTGGTGTCTAAATCCATTTATCTCCACGTGAATGTCCCATTTCACGATAAAGAGAATGCATTTCCAAATAATTGATTCTGCTGAACATTTTGCATTATGTAAACTGTTTGCATTGGTGTAAAATTTTAATCCAGATGTGTCAGTATGCTCAATAAATCATGACCAAAAAAAAAAAAAAAAAAACATATGCAGCCCTATTGTGTCAAGTGAACTCCAAAATTATTGGCCCCCATCATGTACAAAAACATTACACACAATGATTCAAAAACTTTGCTCAACATGTGACAAAATATATAATATGCAATATTTAAAATAAATGTGAAAAAATTGTCCTAGAAAAAAAAATATATACTTTTAAAACTTTTTCTCAGTGTCTCTCAGTAAAAAAAAAAAAACGTTATATTTATTGCCTTTGATCAAATATGAGGTTGCACACATTTAAAATCCCTTTGTCTAGCATAATCATGAAGAAAACCAATGAGCCTTTTACACAAAAGAGACAGATGGTTGTTGACCTGCACAAGTCAGGTAATGGATATAAAGAAATACATAAAATACCATTAGCCACAATCAGGGCCATAATAAAATAGTCTGGAACAGTTGAAAATTTGCCCGGAAGAGGTTGCATGATCATACTGCCTCCCTGCACAGTGAGAAGGAGGCATGTTGATGGGGGCAAAGAAGACCCCAAAGATCCCAGTTTTATAATTGCAATTTAGTTGATTCTTGAATGCCAGCTCCTTAACAAGCTGTTTGGAAGGGTTGCACAAAAGAAGCCCTTCTTGAGAGCAACCCACAAAATGCAATGCATGAACTTCAAGGGTCATTAGATTTACAATTGGAATGGTGTTGTGGTCCGATAAAGCCAAAATCAAACTTACTGGCTGTGCACATCACTGGCATGTTTGGCAAAAAATGGAAACTGTACAAGGAAAAGCACCTTATACGCCACTGTAAAATATGATGGTGGATCATTAATGCTTTGGGGCTACTTTGCAGCTAGTGGCCCAGGGGCTCTTGTGAAGATTGATGGCATCATGAATTCTTTCAAGTACCAGGATATTTTAGCCTAAAACCTGGTTGCATCTGCCAGGAGGTTAAGACTTGGGCATAGATGGATCTTTTAACAAGGTCATATTCCCAAACATGCATCCAAATCCACATTGCGGGAACACAAAATCAATGTTTTACAATGACCACCTCAGTCCCCAGATTTGAAAACCTGTGGTCTGAATTGAAGAGGCCGGTCCACACGTGCAAACCAAAGAATAGGAGCTTGAAATGTTCTGCATGGCAGTATGGTCCAAGATCCCTCTACAAGTTTCTCAAACTTTGTTAAAAATAACAGGAAGAGGCATGTCCTGTTATTGTTTTTACAGGGGAAGCCTTCACCAAATATTAATTGTAGGGGTGCCTATAGTTTTG
>JAOUQW010000047.1:963265-985136 GCA_028565825.1 Olivaichthys viedmensis | reverse complement strand
CTCATTCTCATTGCGGTCCATTTTAAAATAAGTGTCGGTTCTCATGGGGTTGGGGTTAGGGTTAGGGTTAGGGTGCATGCACAACATATGAAAGAAGCATTTGCATTAAACAGTTGGAGGAAGGAAGAAAAAGAAAAAGAAATCAGACTAATATCTCAAAACCTCAAAAAAAGAACCTTACTCAAAACCCCATGAGAACCGACACTTATTTTAAAATGGACCGCAATGAGAATGAGATCAATAAACAGCTGGAAAAATAAAATGGGTGTTAACAAGGCATCCTGAGCCTGCTACACCAGTTCCATCCATTCAGTTTGTAAAGTTTGTACATTTACATTCATGTTTTGTGGATAGAAATTGGGGGGGAATTAAACAGTGGTTTGTGGTGAACATTTTTGCACAGAAAACATCCTGAACCCTTGAAGTGAGGATTAGCATTTGCCCCTACACTATCGGACGTAAGGCTTAGTGGTGATCTGAAATCATTTTACACAAGTAATTGTTGAAAACTATTTCTTCATCCAAATGTGTAAATCTCTGTAACAATCCTTCTTTTTATACCAAACCCCACCTTGAGTGTTCGTTGCCAAAAAGGGTGCCAGTTAAAGTTCCAGTAACGTCCAGCGAACTCCAGGCGCTCACATTTGTGGTTAGATTAAAGAATTGTAGATCTGGAGACTCCCAAATGCTACCATCTTCTGCAAATCTCCAACCATGATCCTTGGAGAAATGTTTGCCTCTCTAATCATCTTCCTCAATGTGCGTTGGGGAAAATACACTTGCATCCTTTTTCAAGCAAGTTCATTACAGCTCCCATTGTTTGAAACTTCTTAATTATTGCCCTAACAGTGGATATGGGCATTTTTTTCATAGCTATTGCCTGGTTTATGAATGTCAACACACATTTTTCATTTGTGTATTCTGTAATCTCCCCCATGTTGATGAATGACTGAGGGAAATTGGCCTCTTTGTCACTTCATCTTTATACCCCAGTGAAACAGGAAGTCATGGATGACCGCTTAAGAGTTCCTAAACACTCAGGTAAACTTAAAAAAGTTAAATATAAATGGGAACATGCTTCAGTTACATTTTGTGCATAAGAATTTCTAGGAGTGCCAATAATTGTGTCATGTGGTTTTGTTATTTCCTTAGAATAAATTAACTTCAATTAAAGGTTAGATTTCTCTCATATTTTCAGTGTGAGATTAAGCTAATTAACCACAAGGCCATTTTTCCAAACCTTTTTTTTTTTTACCCATCTTTACCAAGGGTGCCAATAATTAAGGAGCTGGACCTGTAGGTCTTCAACTAAAGAAGTGTTGTCGTGCGTTTTCAAAGCGCTTCAGTCCTTTATTGCTTAGTAAATGAACACTCCCATCCTCTACACTTTATCCCGTGCATTTTTATTTTAGGTACGCTCTCGTGCAAGTCATCCTAAGAACAATTTTAAAAGTATCTAGCAGATCATGTTGGATGTCCAGTGCCATTCTGTAGTTTTGCAGTTTACTTTCAACAAGTTCAAGTCAGGAAAGTTGAAGTTCCCTGCGCACACACCTGATCCAACTCAGGAGTCAATGGCCAGGATTTAGTAGGTCAGGAACATCTGTAAAATCCCATGGATCCTAACAAACCAGGCCCAGGCCCCCATGCCTTATTGGTTCCTGACCCTGATCCTGGACTACCCTTGCCCTGCATGTTTTGTTGCTTTACCTGCCCTATCCCACCTGATCCAACTAATCAATTATTTAACGGGTCGACATGTGCATATGCTCGTGCAGGGGGGGAAACTCAAACGTGCAATGCAGGAGTATTTCACGACCACCGCAATATAGCGAAAACTCACAACTGTTTCTGCTGGAGAATGTAATCCTTCATGCAAAAAAAAAAAAAAAAAAGCAAGCAAGCAAGCTTTTGGGATTGGATTAATAAAGCGAGTTTCTTTTTCTTTCTTTTTTTCCTTCTGTCACAGACGTAGCCTCATAACACTCTTAGCTGAAGTGGAATAAATAAGCGCATCGGCTGACATCCAAATAAAAGGCTGTCATTCAAACCTCGCGCGTTCTACATGATCAAAGGCGCTGCACGAGAGATGAAAGCCTCGCGCGTTCTACGTGATCAAAGGCGCTGCACGAGAAAGCCTCGCGCGTTCTACGTGATCAAAGGCGCTGCACGAGAGATGAAAGCCTCGCGCGCGAGCGCCGCCTGCAGGCCTCGCGATAAATAGGCGCGCGCACGGCCCCACTGCTCACTCCGTCCTCGTCTCGCCCAGCTGAACGTGCGCAGCGCCTGTCAGTTCGTCCGACATGTTCGTGCGGGTCGTTCTCGTCCTTCTCTCCGTGGCCGGTGAGTCTCGCAACCCTTGTATATAACCGAAATAGTTTGGGAAGACTGGCAAAGTAGGTGTACGTGGGTTTTTTCTTTTCTTTTCTTCCCGGGTGCACCCACGCAGTAACCAAACTAACGCAGCCTGAAAAGTTTGATTTGAGTTGGACCGACAAACGAACGAACGTGGCCTGTACCAATAGTGGCAGAGCCTACGGTTTTGCTATGGTATTTAGTAGAATGAGATGCAATTCAACACAATTTCGGCATCACAAAGCTCAAGCGCTTAAAAACTCCTCGTTATGCGTAAGACAATGCGTCGTTTACGGCCGGCGCGTGCGTATATACGTGCGTGCGTACGTAGGTTGCACGCTGTAGGTTAAATAACAGGAATTTGACATGCGCACTGTTTTTTTTTTTTTTTTTCTTCTTCCCTTTAGCCTTGACAAGAGAAGCAGCCGTTAAAGGTGGCGCCAAATCCGGGATGGTGGGTGGATGAGCGATCTGGCAAGTGTCTCCATGTCTGTTTTGTGTGCTACTAGGCTCCAGTGTTTTTTTGGTAATGACCGCTTTTTGTTTTGACAGGCTTCTTGCGCCAAATATTTCCTCCCAATGTGCACGCGCGAGTATGACCCCGTGTGCGGATCCGATGGGAAGACCTATTCCAACGAGTGCATGCTCTGCTTTGACAATATGTGAGTCTCTACTACCCCTTCCAGGTCTCAGATTGACTTTATTTATTTATTTATTTATTGTTACCAAGCCCAGTTCTCCCTTGAGTCCTTGGGGACCACCAGCTAGACCTGGTTTTTGTTCTGTCCCAGCTCTTGATGTGCATGAGCTGTGTAATCAAGGGCTCTACAGGTCTCGATTACCTGGCCAAGGTGTGCTGGGAGTTGAACAAAAACGTGGTCCGGCTGGGGGGTTCCTGGGGATTTTTCCTGTATACCTCAAGCAAACCTGAATGTGTTTAAAAAAAACAATGGGGACCTGGCATGGGCATATTTCCTGATTGCAGTACAGCAAGTTTAAGCCCATCACTTATCACTTTTTTTTCTTTTTTTTTGTGTGTGCAGGGAACAGCAGCTCAACACTTACATAATGAAAAAAGGGCCATGTTGAAACACCACAACTTCGGCTGTGTTCTATGTTCCGTGCATGTCTGTCATGAATTGGGATGATAATCCATGGTCCTGTTTTTTATAATCTGTTATAAGACAGTCTTTAATATATAGAATGTACTTTTTTACTGTTGTAGGATTGTCCTTTTCCCTTTTTTGTATTAGGGGTTTTATTCTTTAATTAAAGATATTAAAGAAGTGTGCCAAATCGGGCACATAAAGTTCTGTGTTGTCTGTAGTGGTTTTGAATGAACCATTGAACTTTGCGCTTATTAAATGGCACTTTCACATACAGCAATTTACACATGGTCAGTCCACAGTAAATTTTAATAAAAGTTTCTGTGCAAACGTATAAATATCACAAGCAAAAAATCATGTTAAGTCTATTTGCTACAGGTCTGGCAGTTACAGGTGGATGTAGAGTAGTTATCTGAAAATTACAATGTTCTGCAAAAACAATCGAAATGACGTGTGTGTGCATGTCGACACTTTCCTGAGAAGAATTTTAATAGGGATCTTAGCAGCTTTGGTGCCATACTCTAGGCAATTTGTGCCCAACCCTGGGCCTGGGTTGTTAGTTCAAGCTCTAATTTGGCACAGTCGGCCTCTGAAGTGTTTTCTAACAACTTGATGAGCTGGATCAGGTGTGTCAAATTAGGGGTAAACATTGGAGCCAGCAGGGCTAGGCACTCCTGTTTCGGATTATCAATGCTTTTAACAAAAAAATATATATGTTAATTACATGTTTGGTGAATATCACTTGAGTACAATAGGCATATGCTCAGCAAATCAAAATTGGTGATATCAAATATGATCTAAATAGTTTCCCTACAACAATGACCCCAACCTTGCTTCCAAAGAGCTACCTGTAGACATTCGCTCCAACTAGGACACTACTTGTACTCACATACTGAAATATTTGAAATACCAAAAACCAGTATGGCACAGTTGGTAGACCAGGGTTACAACAAAATTCAGTAAGAAAGTGGCTCTTGACAAATTTTTAAATCACTCCATTTGTAAATACTTTTACTCTTAAAGCACAGTATATGGGGAAAACATATCTTCTTATTCTTCACATATGTGGCTGTAAATAATATTTCCAAACGGGGAACCAAACAGCTCATTAGCCTTTGTTCTGAACTGGGCGACGCGATTGCGTGCAAGTTTGTTAGTACCCAAAAGGGTGTATAATATGCACGTCACTTTAGAAAACATAAAAAATTTGGTGTTTTGTGTCATTATTCTGATCATCATTTAATATAACCAAGTTTGACCTACAGTGAACACTTCTAGTGTTATGTGTACTTTAGGGTTTGAAACTCTATACCCTCATTTAACCTTTACTGATTCTGTTAACTGTGCAGAGATTATAATGTGTGAAATAAAATTAGGAGAGGGCTTCCCCATGATTTCTTCAACCACAGTAAAAGAATGTGTTTACCTTTTACATACCATTTACATAATCACACAGCCATAAAAAAAAGAAATGCACTTTACAAAAAATGTTTTTAGTTATGTATTTACCTAAAATGCAGTCCTTGTTTATACAGAAATGCCGTCAGGCATTGGGTATGGAGTACTGCAGCTTTAGCCTACTCTCAGTTAAGTGCAACAAATGTCCAAACTCCTCACGCTATGTATAAATGGGTTTCTTTTATCATCCATTTCACACAGCAATTGGAAAACACATGTGTTTACCTTTTTAAATATCAAACCAAAATCATTCACTTTCTCTCGGTTTTCATCTATCATGTATCAAGTTTCATTGCTCAAACAAGCCTCTCGGTGTCCGTCTGATGAAATTTCCTATCTATCAAAAATGATTGTCAGGTTGGTCGGCAATGCTTTTGAGACAAATGTCAAAGGCACTGAAAAACCTCATGGGCGAGTTCCAAAAATGTTTTTTGTTCCACTGCCTTTGGCTTCAGACTTTCAAAATATTAGGCAGGAGGGATTGAGAGAGTGAGGTTACGCTACAGGAGTCAAAGCTACAGAGCCGTCCTGAAATGCACACTCAGTCCAGGATGGACCCACAGTTGGTTCTCGATTTATGTCCCCGCTCATGGCCTGTAGGTTTTGATCACATCCTTGATGGGTCTCCGGCAGATCGGACAGCCAGCGTTGATCTGTTTCTTTAGCTTGAGTCCACAGTCGTGACACAGACACATGTGTCCGCATGTGTAAATGACCGTGTCCACCTCCTGATCGAAGCACACGGTGCACTCGCCGGTCTTGCTGTTCAATGGTGTCTCTGGAAAGGAGAGGCTGGGCGAGACCGGGGGGCTGAGAGGAGAGCTGGGAGCCGTCACTGAGGAGCAACACAGATAAAGGTCTGTACTATTAGATTTTGTAATAATAATGCTGGAGTGAGACCGTATAGGCCAGTAAAAATACACTACTGCTATTCTAAATTAGTGCAAAATTACCAGTCACTACCTGTGCAATTCATTTGGTGTTCTAGAGTATGGCACATACACATACAGTGCTGAGAGTTTTTCTTCTACACTACCCAAGCAAAGTACTTATATTGACTGCTATTTTCTTAAACATCATGTTCTGTTCACTGACTAGCAATGGCTGTTCCACCAACCCAGAACATCGCTTTTGATTTTATATCAATGCAATTGTAACCTTTATTTTAAAATGCCCTATATGTCCAACTCCATCTCGATTATTAGCAATGTAAACAATATTTATAGAAAGGGACACACAAAACCTGTATGCTGAGCAGTTTAGGCTTAAGGGCCTTGCTAAAAAGTCAACTTTTTTGTTCAATTTTTACAAAGATTGGTCTTTTTAAAACACGTTCATTTCACCTTGTTACTCTTGGATCAAAAATGATCCTGTTATATAAATATGACTTTCAAAAATGATTTTTCATGTTTAATTAAAGAAATTAAGCCGAGCACATGGACCATGTTCATGTTGGGGGAAAAAATGAAAAAATAGTTCATTTTGACCTGAACAGAACATGAGGATTAAGGATTAAGCCCTATCTGAGAAGGGAAAGGCTAGATGTAAAAGGGGAGCTTTGTATGTCCTGTCCTGACTCACCAAGCGAGGACTCTGAGGCAGATGAGGATCTGTTGACACTGAAAGTCGGGTCAGAGTCGCTGTCGTCAGACACCGTCCCACGGGATACAGAGGGGGAGGTGGAGGGACTTGCCTGCAGTGTTCCTGGAAGGTTGAGAGAGAGCTTCACTGCACAGAGAAAGGCTGTGCAGCATTATTTTCATTTTTTACATGCAAATAAATAATTCTAAACTGAATATGGCCCCTACACTGTATGTATGCCTATAATGTACCTATCATGATGCACTGTGCATTTCCAGAAAAGCTATGAGTAATCTAAACAATGGTATACCATGTTCCTCATCAATGTTACATTTCAAATGTGAGCCAACAGTGTCTGGTTCTGATACCCAGGAACACAGAATATCATATAGGCCATTTTGTTTAACTGCCTTCTCTCTGTATGCCGTGTTAACTGATAGTTATATCGGTCTATGTAAGCTCATGGCCTGCATACAAATCACGTTATTGGGCTCAGGGTCTTATTTTGGTGCGATAGAGCAGAGCAAAATAGCATCCCATAATGAGACAGACTGAAGGATGTGCTAGGAGCTATTTCTGGGAGCACAAAAAAGCCTGGGAGAAAAACAGCTCAATGAGGCAGGGCAGTAATGCCTATTCTCCACTGACAAGAGAGCTGAACGACTCATAGTCCACTCATATCAGACCACTTAGGTATAACCTGTCTAGATAATCTAGATATAACCTGCACTGGTACATTAAGTGATATTCAAGAAAACAAAAACTAAAAAAGATCAAAAAAAGATCAGTAAAAGATCATGCTGATCCAGACAATATTTTACATCCCCTTGCGTTGACACTTGCCTAATATCCTGAGTCGGTTGATGGTGCCACGCACGGCAAAAAAGGCCCATAGAGGCTGAGTAGAGTCGACGCATAGCAGTCGTCCGCGCGCCGCCCCGTTCGTCCCATGATGCACTTCTCCATCAGGCAGCAGCGTAAAGCTGAGCACGTCTCCAGGCGCAGGTGTGGGGAAGCCACGGTGCACCACCCAGTACTCCTTGCGGTCGAGGAGAGCATCAGGCTCGGCAGGCAACTCGGCGGCGTGCAGCGTGCCTGGATCACAAGAGGTCATGCCAAAAAGGAGCATGCCAAGGTAGGGCGGGCCCATGTGGCCCACCTCCACAAACAGAGTCTCGCCTAGCCGCACGGGCCTGTCGCTGAACACCAGAGTCCGAACGCTGTCCGGGGAGTGGACGCAGGCCATAGCACGGTCGCTGGACAAGAGCACATCTGTGCCACGCACCGGGTGGAAGCGCAGGTCGGCATCGAGGGAAGAGGGAAGGGCACGGGACGCCCTTTGGACACTAAAGGAGGATGAGGAGGAGCAGCAGGGGCTCAACTGGCTGGAGCTGCTGAGCTGCAAGGCGGCCATCTTGGCGGCCTGGTTGCTCTCCAGCTGGTTGTTGCTGTAGTTGGCTGAGTCGTGGTTGCTTGGGGGCAGGTAGGCACTAAGGCGCGCCACACTCAGGCAGCTTGTGCTGTCGGCAAATGTGCTTTCTGGAAGGATGGAGAGAGAGTCATTAGGTCAGTCATTACACATTTTCTTATTCTGCTCCAATAAGAAACATTAAGAAAAAAACGGAGAAAAAAAAATGCAAAAGGTTCAGTTTGTCATGTTTAAACGTGTTTCTAGAACGATAATAATATAGTTTTAAAGATATTTCAGAAAAACTTGCCATGCCATATTAATCTGACTAGTTTCTCTGTTTCAGGCTTCTGTTGACATTTTTCTGGTTGTGAAATTAGCTCCGCCTCACCCCCACCCCCCCGGCCAGAACAGTTTCTCAGCTATGCTTTTTTCCCCTAAAAGGCAACTCACAAGGCATACATGCATAGTGGCTGGTTGGGGAAAGAGGAGGATTGTCAGTGTTTTAATTGCAATTGTAATTCACCTCGCAGGCACCAGAGGGCTCTAAAAATTGAAAACTGCTCCTTTAACTACTTAATACTGCTGAAATAAATCAGATGAGCTGATCAAGGCGCATGCCTTGACTGACTAGCTAGACACAACATTTGTATGGGTCTGGTTTTGCTCCGCTGGCAGACTTGTGGCCTCCCAGAATATCAGTCTCAGCGAGGCGGGAATGCTCTCGCTCTCTCTCCAGGGATACGCGACGGCTTTACCAAATATGGCCACGGCAACCGACGGACAGAAGATAAATAATGTAGCAGAGTGGTGGGGAGAGTGAAAGAGGGAGAGGCACTGGTTTGTATCTGGTTTGTTGGCGTGCCTTTTGGCCTCCTACACGGTGTGTGTGTCTTGCTTGGGTTCAGGATATGATTCAGCTCGCTACCACACACACACTAAAGCCATCCGTCTGTCAAGGTGTGATAGTGACCAACGACACCTCTGTCATCATGACGTCTGTTCCTCTGGCATTTTGCCCTCCCTAGGGGCCCCTTTAAAGCAGTTTAGGCTCAGTTAGGAGAGTACTATCTTATCAGGAGAAAATGATTTCTTTAAAATGAGACTCTTCTAATTGCGTTGCTGCCGCTGCTTTTTCCAACGGACCAGATTGGACCACATAGTGAGCTTCCTTTGCTCGGAATTACCCTGGTCAGGGGCATCTGATGTGTATGCATACTTTAAAACTGCACTGTGAGCATTTATATATATAAAAAATAATAATAATAATTAAAAAAGGTTATCCTCTAAACAATTACTGGTCTATGTTTACCAGGTATCTGCGGCCCAAATTTGGGTAGAGTTGGGTAAGACAATGTGGCCAGTGTGGCTTCCTGAATAGATGTACAAAATGTAAAGCCCATAGGGCGTTTTCAGCTGCAGTCAGGGTGAACTATACTCAAACTAAAGCAACCTGAGTCTGACAGATTTTGGGATATTTAAACATGTCACACAGAAACAGCTCAATGCTTAATGATAAGGAGCTGTAGATTATTAATGGACAGCACAAACAGAATAATAGAATACCGTGTCTCTTAAAACCGTTTCCCATCCACTAATGATAAGAAATTCAACATAGTTACCAATAATGTAATACTATACCGGCACTGGTAACAATTACAAAGAAATGTCATTTCCAGTAGTGGTGCATTCCTTATAATATGCTACAAGATTTTTAGACTGCTTTTTAAATAGCAAATCAGAGAATACAGCATTTCTACATTGTTATGATTTTAGAAATATTCTAGCAGGTTCTCTAACCAAATCATTTCCAATTCCAGTGTTACATGTCATGCTCTTTAAAATTTTGAGAGCAAATTTGAGATGCCCATAGTGTGATGACCATAAGTAACTCACCTAGGAGTGTGACCTCCTGCGTAATGCCGTAGATGTCTATAATGGCCCAGAGCGGGCGGGCAGCACTCAGGCCGCAGTGGAACAGTACAGGTTCACCGTCATTCATCGCGTAGAAGACGCGGCCGTGCCGGTCAGCCCAGAAGGCCAGCACGTTGTCCCTTGCCGCCAGCCTCTCAGGCAGGGCTTTGGCCCAGTAGCCAGGCCGTGCCACCAGGTCAGGGCAGGCGTATTTGGGGATGTCGGATGAGGCGAGCTCACCCGGGTCTAGGCTGGTGAAGCCGAAGCGAAGTGCGCCGCTCCAGCCCGAGTGCACCCCTGACAGACGCAGGCGCACCTGCTCATAGAGGCGGACGGGCCGCTGGCTGAACGTCAGGCCGTGGCAGAAGCTGTTCTTGCGTGTGGCACGTCGCAGCTGCGCATCCAGGCGGATGTTCTTGCCCTTGGCGTTCGGGTGGAAACGCGGAGACTCCAGATTAACAACCGCTGCGGACGTTCGCCTCTCCACCGTGCCATGGGGAAGGATGTAATACTGACGGCTAGCCACTGGGCGGTGCTGCAGGTTCGCATCTGCCGGATCAAAAAGAAAATATAGAAATCTATAAATCTTTTATAGAGTAGTAATAAGTTAAGGCAACTGGATTTGTGTTGTAGTCTTGAGGACGATTTGGAATTCGGCCAAACTGATGAACTGAAGAACTGATACCCTCAGATGTGTGGCAAAACATTTTCAAGAAGTCCAGTCAGCTGGCTTATTACTCCTGGACATTTCAACACGTCACATCACTTTGAAAAGGAACACAACAAATGTTCATAACTCACTGATATTAGCAGATTGTTAAAAACGACATTTATTGCAGCGCCAGAATTTGAGAGCAAAGCAAAATGTTTTGTTTAATAAGACGTTGGGAAAGCTATGAGGAGCACCACAGTTCATATGTGAACTCCCTGCTATTAACAGATTAAATGCTACATTTTAATTCGTTGCCAGAATTTAAAAGCAAAGCTGACTGTTTTGACATGACATCAGCCACAAGAAGCAACAGCTGCTCCTTAGAGAAAACATTGCATTTATGAGTCAGACATCAGTGATTGAAATCCTGATCTCCTGGGATCTCTTTCCCACACTGATTTATTAGCCGAAATACACTTTGTTGTATTTAAAGAGTTTTTTATTCCTGTAACCTTTGTCCGATGAAGCAGAAAAAAGGAAAAATTTCCCACAATGTCCCATCCCTCTGTCTGACATCCCACACATTTGCTAATGCCAGCCAGATATAATATACCCTTCCAATTTCACTCTAATGAACAACATGTGGAGAACATTTGCCATGATCTTGGTGCTCGAAGGCATGGAAAAGGCTTTAACCCCTGGAACAATAGCATACCAGTGGTGACACTAAAGGGCATGGACATGACAGCATTGACAGATCTCCCAGCAG
Organism: Olivaichthys viedmensis; assembly: GCA_028565825.1. Taxonomy (NCBI): domain Eukaryota; kingdom Metazoa; phylum Chordata; class Actinopteri; order Siluriformes; family Diplomystidae; genus Olivaichthys; species Olivaichthys viedmensis. Next base: position 973,893 of record JAOUQW010000047.1, on the reverse strand, counting down.
CCAAGGCAAATATAGCTATATCAAAACACAGCAAGTTTGGCGGCAGCTACAATTGTGCTGTCCACTGTGAACAACTGATCTTGCGCAAAACACGGGTTTAGTTTAACATTGCTCCGAATTACATTTTAAACCATGATATCACCTGCAAAAATGCCAAGACATCTACATCTGCAACATTTCAGTGAAATTTACAGTGTCTTTCATTGACGGTGTTCTAAGCCCACAAACTTCTCTTAGTGGTCAACTCCCTGTTTGAAATGCGCATTCAACGTTCTTGTTCATCCATTTTCACTTCCAGAAATGAACATGTAACAACATTACAGGAATGGTTCTTAGTAAAGCAAGCAAAACACTTCAAAACTCAATGGTATGTTTAAAAGACGGGCTTTTTAAACAAATCTGTCATTTTAGTGAGATTAATATGAACATAACACTCCATAGAGTCAGAATAAAGCCTTTGGTGGGTGTAAAAAAAGAAAATTGCACACCAGATTAGAATGATGACTAATCTCTTACAGTTCTATGTTTGGCTGTATGTGTCAAGACAATCAGACTGAACACAGTGGACAATGGAGTGTAAAGCAGGGCTTAATTTGTGCCGGATCTGGCACCTCTGAAGCATAAATGAAAAATGTAATATGTTTAAATAAATAAATAAAAGGCATTTGTACTGTAATGAAAGTACTCTATGTGTGCCCTCCCTCACAAAAATACAACTGGCTCATTATCTTATGTATCTGTGCATGGTTCAGTTCATAACCACAGCCTAATCAAGTTGTCAATCACACGTTGTATGTGATCACGCATCAGTGGTGCTAGCCAGAGAAGAGTGTTTAAAAAGCAAAGTTTTGTAAGACTATATGACAGCGTATATGGTAGCATTGAACTGTATTATGTGAGGCGCTTGGAGCTACGCACTTTTTTTTCTCTCCCTGCCGACTTGCTAGTGTAAACTGTGCAAGAAAGAATATGACTGTTCATTTACAGACACATTTAGTTTCATTTGGTTCCTATGTAGTCTCTAAAAGCAATTCTAAAAACAGTGACTAAAAACTAGGTATTATAGGAGGTGCTCTATATTTCTCCTTTTATATTCCGTTTTCCACAGCGAGCAACAACACTTTATGAAGCTCTCTGACTGCAGAGATGGTGTTGGAGACCAAAAGTTTATTTCATAAATAGATCTGAGGTGCAAGGCAGAAAAAAATACCAGAGTCGCCTCCTCACAAGCTGTGTGATTTAGGGCCCTTTTCCGCCACTCTGTGTACAGGCAAAAGCTAAATGAGAGCCTTGAACTCCACTTGTGAAACAGAGCACAGTTTAGCTCGCTTTCCAAATATAGATCTGCTTCATGTGATGGTAAATCGGCGCTGTGGCAGACAGCGATGCTGCAGTCCAGTTCTCGAAACCTCCCTCGAGCACATCCGCTAAAGCCTTTCTGTGGTTTTCTCACAGTCAGAGTTCTGCAAGAGCAAACACTACAAGTTACAACATGCTCTGTGTCAAAACCAGGTTCCGAAACATAAAAAATAAACCGAGCAGTCAAGGAGCCGCACCAGACAATCTTATGACGTGCCAAAAATTGTCAAATGTCCTAAGTTTTGGGTGTTTACAGTGATCTGCTACATATCCAAGTATTAAGACAAACATTTGGTAAAATGTAATTCCTGCAATAATAGTAAATATCCAATCATTACAATTTGAAGGCCAGAAGATGGGCCACATTCGAACTCCACCTAAAGACACATGTTTAAGAGTTTGTTATAATTGCATGACATAGACGTTAGATAGTCATCTTGAACCTTCTTTTGAAAAAGAGAAACTCGACCTCGTTTTATTGCCGTGAATGTGCTGAATTCACGAACGAAGGAACTGAAAAAATGGTGATTGCTCAGTAGTTCAGTTCTGAGAGAAGAGTACGACAAAGTAGTTAGTGTTGTGGCGGCAATACTGTTTCTGATGAAACTTGCTAACCAGGCGACTGGCACAGGCTGATGTGGTCAGTAATAAAAGCGCTGATGTATGCCTTGCAAGAGTATTAACCATATCAAATAAATCATTATGTTAAATATCCATGTAAGGGATGGAACAGGACGAAAAACTCATGGTATGATAACCATGAAACCCAATATTACAGTTTTTAGTATATTACAGTATGTGCTTCCAACTTGAGATTTTTAAAGAAGACGACATTAAACTAAAGCACTAAAGCAGCATTAAAAGGTTAAATTCTTTGGTTAGGTAAACTGCTCTCATATTGTTTAAAACGTACTTGTTATGAGGATCAATTTAAGCCTTTAATGGTTTCTCAATATATTTTCAGAATATAGAAATGCAGTTTTCCTAGATCTTGGCCAGACTTTTCTATGTTTTGTGATATTCTTTGTGATATATTACTGTATAGCATAAAATTTAACAGGATAACTATTTCAGATTTTCTTATCACCTCACATCGTTCCGCCCCTACACTCGAAGGTTCTTTGAGTAGTTATGGGTTATTAGCTTTCTAAAGAGGTTTTACTTCAGAGGGACAAACCGAGGAACCCTTTTTTTTTCTAAGAGTGTAATAGACAACTTACAATAGTGTAAGAGACAACTTGCTGTAGTAACTTACTCAAATGTTGAATTTTTTTTAAAGTAGCCTATGTGTCATATTTCAAAAGACGCTACACTTTGAAATAGCGATTTTGTGAGGTCATTAACTGGGCTGGTAGAGCAAAATATTAAATTCACGTCTCCCTATCACGGTGTACTGTCATAACAAAACATTGTCACACCCCTTGTCGATATAAATCCTTCAGCGGCTGAACTACACATATGTGAATCTTGCCGTAGCCGAAAGCTTTTGTCCAGTGTTTCCTGTCATTCTTGCCTGCAATGAGTGACCGGTGCCTTGTATTTACAGTAAAGGGCACGTTGAAGCTGAGAAATCTCGCTGAGTACACTTCAGGAGTGCAGCACTTTAAAGTCTGTGATAAACACCCATTTGGGAATTAACGCATATGATGTAGCCTCGTTCATTTTTTAGTGACAATCCTGCATAGTAGCACTGCCTAATCCTAACAAAACTATGGGAAAAATCATCACAGAAGGAGCCCATTTGTGAGTTTCCCCTCATCTAAGTTGTTGCATGATCTGAATCGACATTATTTTCACTAAATGACTCCTAACCCATGATCAGCATGGGTTTCTCAGGGTAATAAACTTTTTTTTTTTTTTTTTTTTTTTTAAACTGTTCATAGCCCTGCACTGTGTCTCAGCCATGCATATTTATTTGGACCCTATCAAATGCAGCTCAAAGCATTCTATCCATAACTGTTGATCAATTATCCATGAGCGATCCCTCCCTACGCTTCCCCAAAACAAAACACAAATAGTCTTTCATTGTAATTCTCCTAATGCACATCTGCTGGTCATTCCGAATGCAGTGTTGCCAGTCACGTACATAGCATGCACTTATTAGTCCTTTGTGTGTTGTGGGGTCATCAATCAAATGTCATTGGGCACTATTAAAAGCAATTTATCCATGCACAATTGATAACTGGAGGGTGGGGACAGCACACAACGAGCAGTAATGGAGCCCCCTAGAGTTGCGCTCTATTCTGGGACATTAAAAAAAAAGAAGAAATTCAGTATAGATCACCCTGTTAAAATTCTACATACACATGCACTGCAACTCTTGGCGGAGACATTTGCATGCTGATTTCATACTACTGAAGTTTAATTGACTTAAAATACAAATTTTATATTGCACAATACAGTTATGTGGCATATTCTCATTATGTCTGCTGTATCCCAAAATTAATTTGCCACATGACTGTGTTTAAACGTGTCACATTGACCTGAATTTTTGGTGGAATAAACAATTCATGTGTATGTTTCTTTGTCTACTCATGATATGGGTATAAATATTTTTATTTACATTTACATATTTTTAATTGCATTTTTAATATACACTAAACATTAACAAAAATGTTTCTCCTCTGTTCCCCGATAAGAACTGATGGATCTCGGGATCATTTTGTGAAATCAGAATATGAATTATATGCAGTCTGAGTAATATTTTGGTTATTAAATACACATACATTTGTGAAATCACCATTCTGCAGATCAGATCGCTCCGGTCACTTGAGGGCCGAGGCCAACCAAAAAGCGCTCCAGAACATTCCCATTACAATCCCGTGATATAGCTACTACACTGCAGACTACACAGTGCTGATAATGCCCATATAAGACAGACCCTATACGAGGCTGTGTCATGTGTGCTGTAAACATGATGAATCAACAAATACAACAACATAGGAGGATATTGTCACCTGCTGCTCTAAAAATACACATAAAGGTAATTTAAGTACTGTCAGCAGCACATACTTGTCAATAACCTAAATAGATGAATGAACTGAAGGCACGGACAGCTGCCACAAAACGCCCATGAAGTAATCTGAAGACCTGCATAAGTGCATTTGTGATGTGTTTTGTTATGCACCTACACAGTCCCACAAAACGTAGAGTAAACCTGGACATCACACAAATACACTACATATAGTCCCCTCAGAAAACCCTTTTTTACTACATGACAGCAAACTCTGTGTAGCCCACACAAGCCACATCTGGGTGCATCCTATTTACTGGAAAAAGAAAAGAAAAAACCACAGTCCGTCAGTTACCAAGCTGTAGCACAATAGAGCAGAAGGGGAACAGGTTATTTCTAATGAGCGAGAGGGATTTCCTAGGATTTCATATAAATTAAATCGTAAAAAAAACAATGGCTGACAACTCCGCCCCTCACCCACACGCTGACAGTTCATAACTTTTTATACAAGTTGGCCAGTGCGAATTCTTATGAAGTTATGTGGCTCTCTCACAGCAAACACAAACAAGTGTAGGCTTTTAGGCTTTCTTCCGGGTACTTATCTGATCTGGACACCGCTGCAGCTACAGCAAGTTCCTCATCAGAACCAACGCTTTAAACCCTAGGCTCATAAATCCACCTCATAACACAAACCTTCGATATGTGGCTCAAAAAGGAACATCTCAACACACTGTGGGCCGTTCAAAATCCCCAGCGTGGGACCAACACCTAGTGTTGCATTGACAAACACAGTGATAAATGAGCTCTTTCATTACTGAACCAACACCTATAGGATTGCATTATCATCTACAGCGTTGAACTCCAGTTGGACTCATATGAACACTGTGGGTCTCAATTCAACACTGCTGGGGGGACTGTGCTTTGGTTCCACACGCAACACTGAACATGTTCATAAACACACCGATGCAAAGCCGTGGTGGTGAACCGAAGCTTTGATCCGTATTGAGCCGTGCTCATAAACCATTCATTCGTGAGATCTCTCCTTTAAGTCGCAGTCAGCTCTCCTCTTCCTCTTCCCACGCAGTCATCTCCGCTCATTCTCACACACACACACACACACACACACAGTTCCCAACGCAAATGCACAAGCGATGGAAATTAGGGCGAGCTCCTGCAAGCCCTCTTTTTCACGCACACACGCACACACGCTCGCTTTTTCTTGTATTGCAGGGGTTTTTTGGGGTGGTGTCGCGCGCGCTTGACGACGCTCGTGCGTGTCCGTCCCTTACCTGCAGGCGCTTTGGGCGCACTATTCCCCATTACTCAGAGCAACTGGTTTCCTCTGGTGACAAGTGGATCCTGACGCGTCCTTGCGCTTCCATCTAGGAGCGAATGTCACGAGCAGATCAGCGCTAGGATCCGTCAAAGCTAAGCGCGTGTTTCTGAGCCTGAGGAGCGCCGGGTCTTTCCTTCTCATCTTCATGTGCCAGTGTGTAAGAGCGCCTCTGCTCTCCGTTCACCCCTATTGGCGCACTGCCGCCTCCTCCCACGCACCTTCCCTTCAAATGTGTGCACAACTTTAAAGCAATACGCACTGCACACCCACCCGTACGGAGAAAGCGTTTGGTAATCATTGTTGCCACATTGTGGATGCTTGGCAGAGGGCTGCAGCATCCAAATGAGTCCTCTTAGAAATTGTCAAATCACTCAAAGTTGTATTGGGTCCTATGATCATTCTGACCAGTCTCAGATGTCCCAGATCCAGAGGGTTTTATAAGCATTTCGATGAGCCAACAAAACAGAAATAAGTTGGGTCAAAAATAATGCAAGCCATTATTTTTATTTTTTTTAACCAGGTAGGGGTACAGCCACATGGCCGGCAGGCTGGCACCCCAATTGCCACCCCAACTATTAGCTTAAATCACAACTCTGAGAGGTCTATTACTTCTTGGCCAATCGTGCAGACCTAATGGATGCTATCTAGCTTCTTGCTGATGTAAATCATCGTCGTAGCGTTGCATTGTGACCAGTATTATGAACCTCTGAAATCAGATCCCCTGCGAATGTAACCTTGTCCTATACATAATTAGGGGATGCCACCCCCCATCCCCGCCGCAACCCCATGTCTTAAACGCCATTGCCATCAGGTCAGTTATTTTTTTGCCAATTTCCCAGGTTTCGTAGTTATCTTGAAATTTTTTAACTTGGCAGACCGTGTTACATCTGCTTGTGTCACATCTGTCCATGTTTCATATGCCTGTGACTCATCTGTCCATGTTACATCTGTCTGTGTCACATTCACAAAGACCTGCATGGGTTGGTTTTTTGCTCTTTGCCCTGAAATTGCTAACAGCAGTGTATTTTAATGGTTGGATCTTTGGAATGGAGACAAACCCTTATACTAAGATCTACCGACCAGCAGTCTTTCAAGCAGAGAGCCCTAAAAGACGAACGCTAACAATAACTTAAAGGGCAAATCATGGCTGAGAAAAGTTACGTTTGAAGTTTTATGCTCTCCAAAAGCTTGTTAAGAATGGTGGACATGGAATTACACAAGCCCTTATGAGGAAATTCCCTGCTCCCCACCCCAGCCCCCATCCCATCCTTCCTTGACCGCTGGGATCCTTTGCAAGCTGTTTCCTGTCTTCTGAGCTGAAATCGTCTCTAAGGAGCTCTGTCCAAACGGGCCGGGCCCATCATTCCCGGACACAGGCCAACGTCTGTGCAAACTCTCCGCAGGGAGCCTATGCTTACAATAAACCCAGTATGTCACCTAACATGTGTGCTTGGACGGTTACAAGAGCTACGGCCTTTTAATATTCACACACATGGAATAAAGTCGGATGGCTTTGAACACATTCCACTCCAGTTGATGTAATAGAGAGAAATATGACCTGTCTCTACTGGGGGCAAACCAGACCACAGATGTGAATATGACAAAAACTGGAAGACAAGCAAAGAATTGTTTAATTTCCAATTCTTCTTACAAATTCTATAATAAGATAATTGTTGTCAGCACTGCATCCAAGTAGGTGAAAAACATTCTCTTTATGCTTTCATTGTATACATTGGCAGAATATATTGTTAGCAAAGATTTGAATTTCTGTGCTGGCTTTCTGTAAATATGGGTCAAGTCAGTTGTTATTTATGATATAATGGATCTGCAGTCCAGTGACTGCTCCAAAAGTCCAAGATAAAGTTGAAGAAGTTGGCCCGAAGAGGTGGCCTAGACAAATTTGCCAACAGTTTTGTGGTTGTCACATTCATAAAAACCAGAAGAGGGGTAGTCTTGATAAATCAGTCTTTTGACAGAGCAGTTAAAGGCTGAAAGGCTTTGGCAAAAAAAAGAAGAAGAAAAAAAATCAGCAGAGATTCATGGCACTCCTGGTTTATCCAGCAAAGCAGAGCTGAACTGAAATTCTTTACCATCCCTGTCATGGTTCGAAAAAGAAAGGGTGGCAATGACCATGGGGATTATACAGGAAGTGCACGTGATTGTGACCACAGTACTGGCCATGATGTAAACAATATATCACAGGAACAGCAGCTGTTTGTTTGTGGCTTAATGCTGAACCCTTACTGTAACAGGACAAATGACGCTGATAAGCTGCCTTTAAAAAACTATGACTGAAGTAAAGGCTTTGGTGCCCCACCTCTGATCACACCCTCTCATAGAATGCCTTTTTATTGTCACATATACAAGTACAGAACAGTGAAACTTATTCTCCACATATCCCAGCATGTTGGTAAGCTGGGGTCAGAGCGCAGGGTCAGCCATGATACAGCACCTGTGGAGCAGGGAGGGTTAAGGGCCTTGCTTAAGGGTCCAACAGTGGCAGCTTAGCAGTGTTGAGGCTTGAACTCACGACCTTCTGATCAGTAGTCCAGTGCCCTAACCACTGAGCCACCACTAAGATCACAGGTTTAACACCACACTTTCCCAACAGCTCCACAATAATTATTTGAATGGTACCATATTCCGTGCTTGATAGAGGCTTGAATTTTAAGCATTTTCCCAAACTTCAATAGTATCTGCTCTCCTCCCTGGGAACAATTAACAGCATTACTGTAAACATGAGACAGTTCTTATAGTGATTCTAGGTTAAGAAAGGTGTAGGAAAGTCTCTAATGGACAGGGGTCAAAATCTTTGTTAATATGATACACGCGACTGAACACCGAAAACTAATGCTTTTTGTAAAGAAATTGGCTAAATCTCCATTGGAACAAAATATTTTATTGAAGCAGTATGCCTTTCTGAGGGATGAAGCTGCCCTATCATACCGTCCTTGGACAGCAAAGTGTTAGATTTGTAGTCTTCTGATTTCTGCTCGGTTTCCAAAGCACTGCTGAAATGCTAAGCAGATGGCCGATTGGGAGGATTGCATGTGGTTGTCTGAGCGGTGGGGAACTTTTGTCCAAAACCCCAACTAGCAGATCTAATGGCAAAGTGAGTCATAAGCACCCTCTGAGAGGACCGTTTTCATTAGACACATGTGCAAAAACCTCAAGTAGAATTTATTTTCTAAATCTAATTAGCAAAAGAAATCCATGCAATATGACTTCATTCTGACTTGCTATTTGATCCTATTATTTTAAAAGAAGTACTTGCATGACTTTGTTTACTGACTGAGCAAAAGCAAGGCCATTTGTCAGAATTTCTATTAGTCGATACAAAGACTTTGTAAAGCAGCTATCAATTGAAAAACTAATGTCTGTATGAAATTCAACAACGGCATTTGTGTCTAATGCGAGTTTTTGTTAAACTAGAATTAGTGATGTCCCAATCTCATTTTTGATACAATACTGATATCAGAGCTCTGAGTATCGGGTGATACTCAATACTGATCCGATTCTGAGCTCACAGTAACCGAGCTGACTCTTCTTAGCTTCTGTTGTCACAGGTGTGATGGCAACATGCATTAAGACATGTTCTGTGTTCATGTCCATGATTTGTGTTGTGTCAGTTAATATCACATGCGTTCATGACATAAAATATATCACTGAATCAAATCGGAAAATATGTCAAATCTGATTCCATACTGATTCAGCATTTAAGGCCAATATCGGCCCTGATACCAGTTCTCAGTATTGGATTAGTATATCCCTAACAGGAATTATTACAGTCTGCTATAAAGAAATTCAATGCATATTATTTCTTAGAGGTTGTGTTCTGAACAGACCGAAACAAGCAATGACATAGCAATGTACATTAAGTGCTCATGTTGTCTAAACTGTAGGCTTTGAAAATGCAGTGAAATGCCCTGTGATCCTCTTATATGAATCAACAAGAGATAACATGGTTAGCTCGTTGGAGGTAAAACCTGGCTTGTAACATAATTAAAATAATTTAAATCAGCCAATAACACTACATGAAGCCTGACATATTAAAAGAAGAAATATGGGGAACAGTTCGCACTGTGCGGTTACTCTTTTCCCGTTCCATGGCTGATCCTGCCAACAGGTCTCAGAATAGGGAGTTTGTGTCTTTACCAGATGTGGACCACTGGCCTCATTTCCCCCAGCTGTGCTATTGTGCTTGCATTCTCTGGCAAGACAAACGGATGCACAGCTACCTAAGCTTAAGGAAATGCATGCTACCATGAAAAAAGAGAACAACAAACTTGCTCTCCTTTGTCTGAGGGACCACGTATTGCGCAGGACATGGGACTTTTATTCCTCTTATTTTATCAGGAGGCTAATTAGCGGTTTGCAAGACGACATAAATTAACACACTCAGCTCAGTCTGACAGAGAACGCAGGGATGCTAATCAGTCATTTGAATGTTACATTTGTAAACCAATGCACTGCCATTTCTCAGTATTATTACCAGCATTTGGGAAACAGGTTATACACTGTTTTACACTAAGTAGGCTTTTTTTTACTATTCAAGGAGCATATTACTGGCTGGTCACGTTGCTGGTTATGACACTGAGATGGGAAGTAATGTCCAGCATACCCAAAAAATCCTTATGGTGCACATTCACTTCTGCTTCAATACTTGCTACTACTTTCGAAATAATATTTATTTTTACTGATGGGCAATTCCAGTGTTATTGCTGAATTGCAAACTGTCTCATTGCTGTTTATTTATTTACATATCACAAATATATAACAGTATACATACTGTATATAACAACAAATTGTGTGAATTATATATATATAATGTATATATATACACACTCACCGAACACTTTATTAGGTGCTAATATACTAATACTGAGTAGGGCCTCCCTTTGTGGCCCATCCGCCTCAAAGTTCGACGCGTCGTGCATTCTGAGATGCTTTTCTGCTCACCACAATTGTACAGAGTGGTTT
>JAOUQW010000047.1:856503-866904 GCA_028565825.1 Olivaichthys viedmensis | reverse complement strand
CTCTCTCTCTCTCTCTCTCTCTCTCCCTCTCTCTCTCTCCCTCTCTCTCTCTCTCTCTCTCTCTCTCTCTCTCTCTCTCTCTCTCCCTCTCCCTCTCTCCCTCTCTTTCTCCCTCTCTCTCTCTCCCTCTCCCTCTCTCCCTCTCTCCCTCTCCCTCTCTCCCTCTCTCTCTCTCCCTCTCTCCCTCTCTCTCTCCCTCTCCCTCTCTCTCTGTCTGTCAGTCCTTAGAATTGGGAAAGGATGTGTGGCAGGACGACAGAGAGACAACACGCGCCTTCTTTCCCGTGCAAAAAAACCCCAACAACAACGAGATGCATGTAGACCTTGAATGGATCTCCACTCGTTTCCTCTTCCTCCGCTCGTCCAGCCCGTTGGTTGATGAAGCGCTCGGGGGGCCGCGGGCTGAGGGTCGGAGCTTCAGGACGCGCATGCACTGGGAGAGTGCAAGAGTGTGTAAAGTGTGTAAGAGAGTGAGTGTCTCCTCCTCAGGCACCAGATTTAGGTGTTAAGTGACTGAAAATGCTGAACTCCCTCCCTTCTTAAGAAGCGTTATAGAGTCAAGTGGCCTTTCCATGATGGAAAAGGGAAATTACAGTGGCAACATTTCAGAAATGAAAATCAGGAGTAGCCACAGTGTTGAATCAACATCTCCACTGTTCAGTCGACACATATAGCCTTACAGTGTTGCTTGACTAACACAAATGTTTCCTCGTGTTCAGCTGTAGAGGGGTGAGGGTTTCTTAGCATCTATGGGTGCTGTAAAAAAAAAAAAACTCACTGTTGAATTAACATCTATGGTGTTTATCCAAGAACATCTGGACACTGCAAGTGTTATTTCAACAGTGTAGGTGCCAGTTTAACAGTGGGCATTATATTGTGGGGAAAGAAGTGAAGACGAAAGAAAGAAACAAAGACAGGAAGAAAGAACCCAGCAAACTGAGAATGTTATCAGAACGTTCGGTGAAGTATTTTGACAGGTTCTAAGCAAACGTTCTACAAACATCTGCTGGAATAATGGCTTGCTTCCCAATGTTATTAGAGCGTTGCTCACACAAGGTTCCCAGTTACACCTTTGTAAAAATAAAAATAAATTTGCCAGAAAAGGTTCTTTAGAGTGATGTCATAGCAGAATCATTTTTTGGTTTCCTAAGGAACCTTTTAAATACATTTTCGTTTGGTGCCACAAGACAAAACCCCACGATAAATGTTAGCATTATGTGAAAAGATCTTTGTGGTGAAAACTGATTATTCAGTTTTCAGTGGCAACAACAAAAAAAATGGTGAAAGAATCATGGACCGAAAGTTTATTTTTTTCATGGCTCTTTAGGGAATCAAAAATGGTTCTTCTATGGCATCATTCTAAATAACCTTCTCTGGCACCTTTATTTTTTTTACGGAAACGTTAGTGTTAACATTCCTACAACTACAAATGTTGCAGAAACATGTTGTAGGAAGATTCATAAAGGTTAAAACGTTCTTAGACCACCCAGAACAATCAACAGAAGTTTCTAGAACCTTAACGTTCAGAAAATGTCTGAAGAAATCACCAATGAACCGACGATCATGAAGCACATTTGAAAGAAAGTTTGGTATACTTATTGTTTTTATCACGAAACACAAAAAACAAGGGGTAATTGCCTCACTGATGGCCATTTTCACAGTGACAGCACCTATGGAGGTGTGTAATGCGGCACGATTGTTTCTGAAATGCTACAACTGATGACCACCTTAAGTTTAGCTTCAGATTAGGAGCTTTCCTAAACACATTCCCCACCTCTAATAGTCTCATAGGCTCCAGGAAACATTCTACAATTTTAACAATACACAGAATACCTCAAAATATTGATTGCATATTGCTTTTAAAAAATACTCATGGGAAAACAAGCTGGAAACTGAACTCCCAGGCCATGTACAGCAGCTGCACTGGGGGGGAAAAAACGCCATCTAATTCAATTTGAAATACTGCTTTTGCAGTCACAAGGCAAGTATTTGCTGTAAATGTAAATGAATCCTGTTACTGGCCCCAACTGTTTAGATGTCATTATGTCCCTGTTGTCATACGAGTTTTGGTTGTGTACATTGGGGCGAGTATGTGTACCCACAGCTGGGCCAACAACTGTAACATCCTTAAAAAAAAAAAATCATAAATCAAGGACTACTTGATTTCTATGAACCCCTTTGATTTATACAAACATGGCAACTGTTCATAAGCCATGTGGAGTAACTCCCACACTGTACAGTGAAGGCATGGCAAGTATGTGCTCTACATAAGTTGAGTTGATGCATTTGGCATGTATGCTACATACATTAAATAACAAAGCGCTATCCTGGGCAGTGCTAGCTCAGCGGTTAAACACTTGAGCAAAGCTGTAATCCCCCAACTGTGAACTGTACGTGCTGATTATTTTCTGCCTCACTTGTAAATCGATATGGATAAAAGACCTGTCAAATGAATGCATGTAAATAGCATTATTATACCATCATTCTGGGGCAGTGGAAGGTCAGTGGTGAAGTTTTTGTGCTAGTGACCAGACATTTACCCCAGGATTGCCAAAGAGTCACTGTTGGGACTCAGCTGTATTGCTCAGCTGTATGCTTAGATCATGCTCTGCTTATCTGCTAAATGAATCTTCACTTCTGAGATGTTTTGATGTGTGACATCCTTTCCCCATCTTTTAGTTTATCATATAATATTTCTACTTAGTGTGAATATTTCTGTGTAGTGTGAATTCCTCAGTTGCTAATTACACAAATTCACGTAATCTTGTTTGATCACAATTTGAATGTACAATAAAACACCATAACCTTAGATTAAAAACTAATAAGTTAAATATAGCAACATTGAATGGCACCACGAGAATTGCTTCATTATCGAGCTTGCTTTGATAAACACAATAACAAGACCATTGTGTTATATACAGATAAATACATAGGCATCCTACATACAGTATGTATTGATGTATCTCATGGGGAAAATGTAATTACTTAATTAGCAATATGCATTCCCCATCCATCAAACTCTGTCATGCTTCAGAGACATCAAAAAGCTGTCGAAAAAACCCCCAGCCATGCGACTCGAGCAGAATCACTTCATTTATCATCTCTGTTTTCAGATATGAGATATATGAGATAACAGAACATTTTGAAAGAGAAAACCCCACATGAAACAAAATCCCACTTAAACAGCAGGCGTGCGCTAGGCACAGTCACAGAGGCCTCATAACCACATCCACATCAGTCCCAATAATTCCTTTACGAAGAAAGCCTGTGTGTGTGTGTGTGTGTGTGTGTGTGTTTTCTGGTCGCTCTGTATTTAATTTGGCTCTGGCACCAGTCATTAGGGAAGCTGTGATGGTGGGCAGGAGATTTTCAACTCCTAGTGTTTTCAGGCATCTACATGAACACAATGGAATGGCTAATTAACTAATCTAGCGAATGTAGTTTGAACTAATTCAGCTTCTGCATCTCAGGAGAAGAAAAGGCTCTAACAGTCTCAAAGCCATACTCATTAACAGCACTTGATAAATGCAAGCCATGTTTGTTTTTTTGTTTTTTTACAATACAATAGGCTTCACAAAAAACGAGAGAATGCAAATTGTGTTATAATGCACATTACTCTGACAACTAATGACAACTTTTAGTGTTGCAACTAGAACTTTTATGTACCTCTGGCCTTTATGGTGCCTCCTTGGCACATCAATATACATACATTACACTAAAAGTACCTATGGGTGTAGTCTTAATCAATGCATACCCTTTGCAGTTATGCTTTGAGTTCCTCTAGCGCAAGTACTGTGTGAGTACCTTCGAACAAATTGTTATTTACTGATTATTTACGATATTACTGGCTGTGAATTATTGTTCTAGTCCACGCTGGACATATGCTCTGTCCTTTGTGAGTTGATTCTCATCATTCCATCGAAAATGGAGATTAGGAAAGCTGCCCAAGATCCCATGTGAAGAATAACAGTGACTTAAGCAAAAGTCTCAATATTATTGTAGGCTCTGCTTGTTTCTCTACACCTGCAGGCGTTCACTCTCTGACCTCCGAGCGCACTTCTAATGGAGCACTTTTTTTTTTTTTTAACTATCCACAACTGGAACGGCTTTCTGGTTCAAAAACACCCCTCCTTTTTTACTGTAAACATTACATTCCAGCGGTTTTCATTTAAAAAATGCATGGTGTCAGGTTATCAGTGGCAAAGGTTATCAGTGGGAAATCTATATTGTATGATGACATCATGTGCAATAGCATTTGTACAGCAACCTTTGACCTAGCATTTCCATCTAAAACCTAAACAAAGATACCTCTAAATTAGCTGTTCGGATTAATAATGGTCTGTTTTTCTTATTAAAAAGAGTGTGGAAGCTGAACATAAATAGAGAATCTTGATTTTACAAATTTATCACATTTTGAAACATCATAAATTCTGATACAATAAGGATGATAACTTACGTATATTAATAAAAAATAATTTTATTGATTTAAAAAAAGAAAAGAAAAAAAGTCTCCAACTGAAAATGACAAAACTACAAAAATGCAATCACACTATGGACTACAGTGCATATTCTACATCAGTCTGTACTTTGGAGTTATTTGTGAAAAGAGTTCAGTAATACTCATTAATAGTGCTACAATAATGTTGATAAAAGTTAGAACTAACACTAACATCTTGTTGTGTCTTATGTGAATAATAAATGAACTGCGGTGAACTTGAAATTTGCAGAATTTAGCAATTCCCGTCCCCAAATTTGTATTTATTTATTTATTTTAAATGTGATAAACATAACTTCCCTTTGCAACTGTCAAAAGGAAAATGTTAGTGACGATAATCTTACATTATATTGTACTAGATGTTGTTGTTTTTTGCTTCCTGATATTTAAGAATATATTCTTCCCACTGTATCATTATTATTATTATTATTATTATTATTATTATTATGCAGGTTTTCTGCCTGCCACATAAAAAGGACAGGGTTTCCTGCCCAACATTTCTCTCATGGGTCCAGCTCAAGGACTAGGCCTTGAAGCGCCACTGCTCCATCTGCCATATCCTGAGGTCAGCAAACACACTCCGGAGCATCCCGCTCATCGGAAGGAAACAGGACTGTGTTTCTCACTGCCAGCAACCAACAGCACTGCCAAGAACTAGATATACCTGACTTATTCTCTGCCCTCTGCTGTTTGCAGAGTATTCATTTCATTTTTGTCAGCGTCATCAGCTTATGTTGTCCTGTTGTTAAAAACTGTCTGACTAATAGTGCTTAACAACTGAGGTTCAAATAAACAAAACTAGAAGCCAAAAGCAAATGTTGGACTTTGAATCGCTTTTATTTACTTTCAGTCTAGCAGGTACCTAATGACTTTATTTATTTTAGAGACATGATTGGGCATGTTTCAGAGACACAAGTATTAGAATTATGAAAAAGTTGCCTCTAGCAGCAGTAAGGACTTCATTGATCACCTCAAAGATGACATTTTCCACCCGATAATGGAGTTTAGAATAATTAATGGACCAAATTGCCCCTTTGTCAAGCCTCAGTGGTGCATCCAATGTTCGTACCTCAATGTTTTCAATTTGTATTTTACGGAAAGAAATTGTGCTATCGTTTCCACTCCGTGTACTCGCACACTAATCTCGAGCCTAAGTGAAAGAGAACATCACTGAAATTGACTTCAAGTCATCAGCCACATAAGCTTCTTCTCAAATGAACATGACAAAGGCGGAGTGCTGGAATGTTAATGGCGTGGTTAAATCCTGACCATTCTTGGTGTTTTAAGGCAGTGTGACTCTGGAGAATTGGCAGAGTTAGCAACATTCGCCCAAAAAGGCAAAGGTTATGCCACATCCTGTCTGACAACCCCCTCAGGAGGACAGTAAAGCAGTTTGGGAGCACAAGGACTGCCATTCTGTTTGCGTGACCCCTCACAGGAAAGAGGATGTTGATGCACTTGTCTGCTCTTACAGATAACATGGCTCCATCAATGCTTTTTTGGGCATCCGGGATGCCACCCCCAGGTGGATGCCGTCCAAACCATCTTGTATGTAAAGCTAACAGAAATAGAATAGGGTGCCTTTGATAAGTGATCATCAATATTGTTATTGGACATCAGTGTAGCGTTGAACTCCACAAGTAATGAACATGGATCAAAAGGAGTAAAAAAAGCAATATGCACGCATTAGAATGTCTGAGGGTTCCTCTAATACTGTATGCATGTGGGAGGAGAGTACTGGATGTTTATACCTCGGTTAGGGAGGAAGGAGAACAGGGATTAACTCACCCCTGACCATCTTCCTGACATCTCCCAGAGGTTGGACACAGTGACAGACGGGACACTGTGATCCACATCCAAATGACTACATCTGAAGAAAAGCATTAACTGAATAATAAATGTGACAAGTGTGCTTGTTTGGGACGAGGCATGTTGACTCATGAGGAGTTATTTCACGAAATAATAAGGAAAATTCTAATTTTGTAGGTGAAAAATTCCCCACGAGGAATAAACACGACATCTGATGTAAAAACAGCAGGATGAAGCATTTTGCTGATATGTATTTGATTTATTACTGCATATGAGTTGCATAGTATGGTGTTGGCATAGAATGCCATGCTGCTTACCTTAAGTTTAGGTGTCTTTAAGATAATAAAAGGATTCATGCAAACATTAAAAAACACATATTTACAATTTATTTACAGTTCATTCAGCAAGATTTCTGCATAGGGTCACGTTGCTTGTGCAGCGTGGAACGCTTACTCATCATCTGGGTCAATTGTCCGAACAAAATTGCATTTTGGGCAGCCGCTCTCACCTGGTTGCAAAAATGATTAGATTAAAGAACTGTGATTGATATTTGTTCATACATTTAATGCCAAGAGTAGATGATGCACTTTAAATGTTGAATAAGCAAGAATAAAATCCATGGGCTTTCTAAAATGCAGAACGTCTGTTGTGATGCTGCTCCTTCTATGTGTAGTCCTGGAGAGTCCTGAAGTGCACTGTTTCAAATTCACACATTTAGCATGAAGGACAAAAGTTACGGCACCTTCCAGCCATCAGGTTTCTCAGACAGCCATGCTGGGGAAGTGGAGCAGACGGATCGGCTGGGTTTGCTGTCCAGGTTCACTGAGGCACGTGCTGAAGAAGGGGAAAGCCTTTCCTCTGGGCCCGTTGGCGAACGAGTAGAGCAGGCTCATGTCATCGGCGTTGTAGAAGGAAACTGTGCGCTCCTCACAGTTCAGGAAGACCCCGATCCTTTGAGGTCTGGCGGTCACGCGTACCGGGGTCCAGGGCTGGGTGCCTGCTGAGTACTCGGTGGTGTTGCGCAGACGCAGGGTCCAGTACCCGTTATTGGGGCACAGCTTCACCCGTGCCTGTCGATCCACAGTTTCCAAGGCGACACCCAAGTCCCACTTGGGCTTGGTTCCAACAACGACTTCCCAGTAATGCTTGCCTGTGTGGAAGCCTTGGGCTGCGAGAACATTGACGCACTGAACAAAGCGCTTCGGGTTGGGTTTGTAGGCCAGCATGGCTTCGGTCTCGACCACTTGGGTCCTGTCTCGAGAGAGCTGGAGGCTTGGATGAACCGTGTCCTCGTCAAAGGTTAATGGTAGTGGGCCTGAGCATGAAAATAACCAAAAATAGCAGTTCAAGTACATTTTTCATTTATCAGGCCATGTTCATTCTTGTCGTTTGCCTGGAGGCACTTTTTTTCTTCAATGTTCACTTATGGAGTCAGTGTTTAGGGACTGTTTTTTTGAAGAGTAACTTACATAACTACATTTTTAAAGTAGCTTGCCTAACATTGCTGAGACAACGCGATTCTATATCGTTTCTCTCAGATTAGGTGACACTGAAAACTGCAACATCTTCATGCCACCCTTTCATTTAAACAGACAATGACAAAAACGTGTGCTTTTACCGAATACTACTTGCTGTTTATTACTCCACACCCTTATTTAATGAATAACCTGAATATAGCCAAGAACCTCTTATGCTTGTGGAAAACCAGGAACGTTCAAGGCTTTCAGAAGTACATTTCAGGCGGCTCTCAAAAGCACTTCTGACGGAATATAAACCATGCTTAAATGGCTTGTAGTCGTGAGGACAGGTTTGAAGAAAAGAAGAGAAAAAAAAGCACCTCACATTTTCATATTTGAATAAGGGTTTTGCATATAAATTACCTGGTTTTAAATACGGAAACATTTTCCGCCACACGGTGTACTGAAGAGGAGCTATGTATTTGCTCCTAAAACCATCAAGAAGAGGTCCTTTGATGGTTGGCATGTGTGGTCTGAAACAGGGAAAATCTATTCAGGTTTAAAGTGTCACGATAATGTATGCTGACGTAACACGGACAGCATGCTAAATGGCTTAGCACTTAGCCCAAAATATGAAACAGTCTTGTTGAAGATGGTAGGACAACACACTGTCCAACTTACAGGCTTTCATCTGAAAGTAGCTTGAATGAAAAAGACAGGCCATATCACTAGAGAAAGTGTAATAGACGTCTTCAATTACCACTCACCTGAAATTTAATTCCGGCAGCTAGAAGGGGGCAAAGAGAGTAGAGCATGTTATTGAGATAAAAGATCATTTTCAGAGACTCCATAAAAGTGGAATTCTGGACTAGAGAGACCATTGCAAAGGCACTACTCCAGCTGTGAGAACGCACTGGCGCATATGCTCTGTGCAAAACTCATATCGATGCTCCTGCCGCTATGTGAAATGAAATTTAAGTGCTGGGGAGTCAATACACATGTGTAATATTTCATTCTGACATCTTGCCCTGAAGTATTTTCTGCAAACAAAACCTGATGTTTGAAAAATGAAAGTGGAGGATAAAGAAAATGACAACTACGTGGACACTGATTTCTACGACACTGACATCTCCTCTCACTCCAACATCACTAATGAAAACGACCATTTACCTCCACCAGTGCCATGTTGCCTGCTGTGCTGTTAGCCTTTTGGAGCACGCTCATACTCTGCTCCAGTTCTCGCACTGCTGTATGCAGGGCCTCCAGGTGGCGCTCCAGGCTGTGCTCCAGCTCCTTCTGGTCCCTTCTCAGCTGCTCCAGCATAGCAACCTCCTCCACCTGCAGGAAGTGGTGCAAAGCCTGGAAATCGAAATGCACGCGCTCCTGGAGATCAGCTCCCACTTTCTAATCCAGACAAAGATGAGGATTAACATTGTGAAAAAGAGGGGGAGAGGGGGGAGAGAGAGAGATTTACTTTCTTTTTCATTTTAAATCTCCTATAACAGAGGTTTGGTAACGTTTTCAGCTTGCAAAGCCAAATAAAACAAAGTCATCTGAGCCAAAGCAAAGTTTACATTAAAATGTGTTCTTGTATTATTATTTTTTTTAGAAGGTTTTATACGTGATCATCTATAATCGTAGCCTACGCTTTATTGTTGGTAGCTGTAAAATATATCAAATAGCTGCACTTCGGCTTTTTTCCCCCTCAAACTGTAAGTTTCTAATTTGAAACTGCAGTGAGCAAATGGCTAAGGCGGCAGAGTTACTCGAATATTACCCCCCTGCTTGGTCCAGGCTAGCAGGCTAACTGCTGCTGACTGCTGCTGACTGCTCTGAAGCTCA
The DNA here is from genome assembly GCA_028565825.1 of Olivaichthys viedmensis. NCBI lineage: Eukaryota > Metazoa > Chordata > Actinopteri > Siluriformes > Diplomystidae > Olivaichthys > Olivaichthys viedmensis. The sequence continues at coordinate 857,301 of JAOUQW010000047.1, read as the reverse complement.
GCGCACGCTTTCGTCCTGCAGTCACCCACCTTCTGGATGAGACTTACTCTTATTGTGTTCATCTGTTCCTCGTCTTTGCGGATCATGGTGATGATTTGCTCTTTTCGTGTGTTCTGGGAGTCCAGGCGGTCTTTGACCTGCTTCTGGAAAAGGAACATAAAAGCCACTGAACTACAGTCTTACAATTGCAGTAATTACTATGGGGTGACCAATACGGTGTGTGCAACCGTCAGCTGGCTGATACACATTATTACAAATGCGGAAGACGACACATTTTTAATCGATGCATTTGGGAGAGCAAAAAGGTAAAAACACCATATCACTTGACATTGTCATGATACAATATGTATCACGATATTAAAGTATACTAACAATATATATACACACAGCACCAGTCAAAAGTTTGGACACACCCGTTTTCTTCAGTTTTACCATTTACTACTATTTTAGAATAACAATAAAGACTTTATTATCATCAACGCTATGAACACTGTTAACAACTCTAAAATAGTTTTCTCAGTCACTGTGTTCCTGATGAAGCTTTACACACTCTCGCCATCTTCTCAACCAGCTTCAGCTTCACGAGGGAGCTTCACCCAGGAGGCTTTTCTTAAAACTTCCCAAATATGCCGAGCGACTTGTTGTTCTGCTTCTCCTGAGTAAAACTGTGTGTTTGGGGAAACAATTTAATTTTAAGTAAAAACTAAAAAATTACAAAAAAATAAAAATAATTAAATACATTTTGATTCAGAAATACATTTTTACATGGGCTTTAACCTCATTATTTACATTTGTCTT
>JAOUQW010000047.1:809573-821041 GCA_028565825.1 Olivaichthys viedmensis | reverse complement strand
AAGTTAAGGAAGAGACTGGAGTGTTTGCGGATCAGATTGTAGGCCTGAGAGCACAGGTCCACAAAGAGCTGGAAGCGGCTTGTGGGTCTCTCACCCCCATTGATGACGTAGGCCATGTCAGATGTCAGGACAAACGGTGCTCGGTCCCTGGAGGTGAAAAGTTAGATCAAAGCACTGATCTAATGAGCTCAGCTTTAATTAATCAAATTGAACTATAGTAAAGAGTTGCTATTTTTTAACCTTTTGAAACTCCCGATCATCTGTGCATGGCCGAGAAATTTGCCAAAGTCAATGTGAAACATGTGGCCCGTGGTGCGAAGCATGATATTGTCGTTGTGGCGGTCGCAGATGCCAAGCAGATAGGTGGCCACACAGCAGCCCGCACAAGAGTAGATGAAGTTTTCTGAGGCCTGCAGAAAGATGGGAGGGGGTGTGGGGGGCGTGGAAAAAAAGTACTTTCAGATAATTAAAAAGCAAAATAAAAAACAAAATATAGTCGCAAGCGGCAATCTGCAAGGTCCAAGCAGCCTTTGCAAGTAACGCCCCCCAGTGGCCAGTTCTTGCCAAGTTGCATAGAACACTAAAAAGACCAAACATGAATATACCATTCAAGTTTCGTGACAACAGGCCAATGTCGTCCCTGTCAAATGCCTGCTGAAATCTGCTTTTAACTAATCAAGTCATCCATAGAAATCCAATTACAGACTGGCATGTTGATGTATTGTACAAAATTGTAACTTGATCGGACAAACGGTTCCTAAGAGACAGCTATTTTAATGTTATAGCGCCCACTGTTGACAGACATGTGCCAAAATTAATAGGTTACCGCAAACTCATGTGACATAAGCATATAAAATTTGGCGTCAATATGGTCATATTTGTAGGTGTGTCACAGGAGAACGGTTTTGAGAATCCTTTATCCCTGCACAATCTCTGTGAGGCAAAGTCTGAAGATGAGATGAGCCAATTTTCGTGAAGATTGGATACGTTTTGTAGGAGGAGTAGCAAAAAAACTGTTTAGCATATTATGCAAATTACCAAGAAAATTTAAGTGGGTCGGAGCTTAATGGTTCTTGAGGCTTTTTTGTTTGGTTTGAGCCAACGAACAAATTTTAAAATTAAAAAAATAATTTTGTCTGTAGGACTTATGGTTCAAGAGATATAGGCCAAAACGCTATAGCGCCACAATCAGGCCGATCGGGCACATCTCGCTTGCCTGAGTAGCGGGAGGGACTACTACTTATTGACCAAGTTTCATGTTCTGATTTGATCTGCACTATTTGTTTTCGGAAAGAAAAAGAAGAATAAATATAGCCGCTAAAGGTGATCATCGGGGTCCAAGCAAACTTTCGCAAGTAGCGTCTTCAGTGGCCAGTTCTTGCCAAGTTGCATAGAACACTAAAGGGACCATAAATAAACATAGTGCTCAAGTTTCGTGACCATAAGTCAATGTCGTCCCTGTCTAATGCCTGCTGAATTCTGACTGGCCAATAGCGGCCATGATCTTTCATTCATCAAGTCATCCATAGAAATCCAATTACATATACAAGTACAGTACAGTGAAATTCATTCTTCGCATATCCCAGCCTGTTGGTAAGCTGGGGTCAGAGGTCAGGGTCAGCCATGATGCAGCGCTCCTGGAGCAGGGAGGGTTAAGGGCCTTACTCAAGGGCCCAACAGTGGCAGGTTGGCGGTGCTTAGGCTTGAACCTACAACCTTCTGATCAGTAGCCCAGTGCCCTAACCACTGAGCCACCACTACTTATGGAGGGTGTCCCTGACGCCGTAGGAGGCGTGGCCGTATTCCCTGATGCCGTAGGAGGCGTGGCCGAATTCCCTGATGCCGTAGGAGGCATTTCTCAGTGCCCTGACGCCGCAGTGGGCGGTTCCCAGTTCCTAGACACCCTAGTTGGTGTACCCCAGGTCCCTACCGCCATAGTAGGCAAATACTTATGTAAATGCGATATTTCAGTCTTTTATTTGTAATACATTTACAAAACATTCCAAAAACCTGTTTTTGCTTGGTCATTGTGGAGTATTGTGTGTAGATTGATAAGAAAAAAAAAGAGCTGAATCCATTTTAAGATGAGTCTGAAACATACCAAAATGTGGAAAACTTGAAAGGGTCTGAAAACTTTCCGTATACATTGAATATTGCTTATAATCCTCCAGGATGTGCAAAAGGAACACAGGCGACACACCAGCCTTAGGCCGGGGTTATACTTGCTGCACGACTACATGTACGCGTGCGGACGCCACAGCTACGCGAGTGGCATTGATCACGTACTCGCTTCCGTGCTGTCCATACATGTGGAGGATTGAAAACTCTGTCCACTAGGGGGCAGATCAGAGCCGAAACATCATCCACTTCCTGAGGTAAACAGTGAAGATTGCTGGAGTTGAGGAGGCCATGATCATGTGTTTCTTGGAAAAACAGGAGAAACAGCGGCGCCAAATATTGATGGAATATCAGGTCATTAAACCAATCTCGTCGCGAAAACAGAGTATATTTCTCTCGTCCTACCGATTGGCGTGTGGTTTCACTATACTGCCCCTGCCGTTTACGCTGGTATTGCACCACACGCATGCGTTGTGTTGATTTTTTGGGATGTGCCCCCTGAAGTAAACTGAGGAATTTTGGTAGTTGTGCCTGGTCTGACATTTGTGTAAATTTCATCAACTTAACATACAGTAACTCAAATGTTCTCCAGTTTTGTTTTCAGCACAAACTCAGCTATAATAATATGTAAACATTGCATATGAACCCAACCTATTAATTGTGGTAATTTGCTGTAAAGACATACAATTTGTAAACAGCAGTTTTCACAACGTACACAGATCTTGTGAAAATGTCATGTTTTGTCTTTTTGCTTCGTGTTTCGTTTTGTCGCATCGCAGTATGTATCCAACACAGTAATTTAAATCTCTCGCAGCAGAGAGCGAGACAGCAGACAGACCGAGCTGTTTGACTCTGCAAGAGAAGCCAAACCTCATTCACATGCTCAAAATGTAATTTAACCTTTTACTGTCGAGCTCCCTCAATGTTAGACAGCCAAGTTCAGCTTGATATTTTGTAGCGTAACGGTTGTGTAACAGATGATTTTTATACATTAGTCAGTCTTACTAAATAACTATAGCAACATTTAATAAAAAAAAAATCCTAAAATTTCGCACAACTTTAATAAACAAATTCAAGAGATGAGCTCCCATTGTCATTTTATTGTGATTTTTGACTGACTACATATAAAAACCTAATGAGGTTACACAGCACCTCACCCAGAACTTGACCCCTCCCCCCTCCATGCATGAAAAAGGCCTCAGAGTCCTTCTGATTAGTTAAGAAAGTAGAGTCCTTCTTATTGGTGAATACACGTGTGGTAGCAGAGCCCTTTTGATTGGTTAAGGAAGTAGAGTCCTTCTTATTGGTGAATATACGTGTGGTTATTTTTTATCCCCACCATGTGCAACAAAACAGAGAAAAAAAAAGATTTGTGTCTTGTATTTTGAGAGAGCTGCATGTGGAAATCGACAAATTCACAATACAGATCTGGCAGCTAAAATAAATAAATAAATAAATAAAAACCAGGATTTATACCCATGAGACAACAGTGTGTATTTGCAGATATCGTTTAACAAGTGTTCCTGACTCCATAGGGCTTCACTGAATATGGGTGAGGGCTTTCACAAAGTAGTACTCAGGTGAAAGAAAATAAAGACATTTTCCATCTAGCTACATAGTCACAAGTAATACAAGAATAAATCTCCCCAACAATAATACAGGCTAGCAATGATAATATTAGCCTACACCAAATTAGCATTCCTATTCCAACTGACTCAGGGCACGTTTTAGCTTTACCAAGATTCATTACACAACAGACTGCAGCTGAAGAGATACTTTACACGAACACATGCGGAATAGTAAAACTGACAATTTACATGTATACATGCATACTAAATTGGAATAGATTTTATTCTAAAATCAAAAGCGCTTGAACATCAAACTTTCATGTGTTTGACACAGGTCTTATATGCATGTTTAAGCAGCCATGTTTTTGTTAAATTTTTTATGAAATCTGTTTACGAGTTGCTCTTAATCACTTTTTTACAATGCTAAATAGCACAACAATTTGACATTCTGAGCTACACTTTACCATTTAAAGAAAACGAAGAATTTAGCCGTGCTCTTATGGTAATAAAGGTTAATGTCTAGTGGGGGAAAAAGAAAAAGAAGTACAGCTTGTGGCAGTGTGAAACCTCTGGTACAGTAGAACTGAAACTAACTATATGACTAAATCACATTCTATAACTTATGCTCAGTGTACAAAAGTGTTTCACAAAATGGTAAAACTAATATAAAAAGAGGCTGGAGTACCTTCCTCTTTCTGTCCTCCTCTGCATACTTTTCAGCATTCTTGATCATGTTCTCAATGTCATCCTTACTGAGGCCACCAGAGGATTGGATGACAACTGAAAAAAATATTGGTAAACAAATGAGAATGATCTAAATGATCTAAGAAAAAAAACTTCCCTTGTACTGGCAGACCTCAAATCTTACTTTGCTGTTCACGTCCAGTGCCTTTGTCCTTAGCAGAAACGTGCACAATTCCATTGGCGTCAATATCAAAGGTAACTTCAATCTGTGGGACGCCACGTGGAGCAGGAGGTATGCCAACCTATTAAAAGCCACAGACCATGCCCCAAATTAATTTTAGCACTCTAATTAGTAATATTCTTTTCCTCAAGTGAGCTCAGAGTTAAGGTAACAAAAGATCTCTTCCTTTTAAATGGCTGCACCACCAATCACATACTGGCTGTAACCAGTACTTAGATGTAACCAGACAAATAGATCAGACAAGAAAATTAGTATTTCATAATTTTAATAGTAATAATTCACCCAGCTTTTATGTCCACATATTATGGCTTACCAGAGTGAACTGTCCAAGGAGCTTGTTATCCGTTGCCATTTCACGCTCACCCTGGCAAACTTTAATTTCTACTTGAGTTTGACCATCAGCAGCAGTAGAAAACACCTGTAAATTAAAACAGGACCATGCATGTTACCACACCTGAGAGATCTGGCATAGTTGAACATTAATTGTGCAAAAACAAACTGAAGATGGCAATAGATAAAATCCGAAGCTTCTTTAAAAGGTATCTACTAATTGCATCTTTAGGTATACTACATATTAAGGGTACAACACTTCACCCCATTCATAAAATGAGAAACTGAAATCTCTCACTTTCTGCAATTTAGTATGCCATGAACTGCACTATTGCCCTGGTTATTGATTGTGTGAGAGATCAGGAATAGGGGAGAGTTTAGCACCAAACATTGGAAGAGGTGACTGTGCCTGACTTGAACTTGTTTTTAGCATCCAGGTCAAGTTGTTCACTGTGAGGCTTTTGAAGTTGTGCTGGCAAATGCAAGTTGCATGCAAGTTTTGCAGGACACCGTCAACAAACAGTGGTGCTTCTGTCAATGACATGATTTCTGTCCTCTTAAAAGTAATGGCTAAACTGAAGTACTGCTACAATGATGATTTAAATGAGGCAGGAGGGACTGTCGCTTGAGCTTCCCATTTTAACAGCAAATCACAATGTGGGACTGCAGAACTGCACAACATAGCTTTTGATAAAAATTCCCACTTCCATAAGTCCTTTCAAATTATGATTATTAACATTATTCATAACGATAAAAACGAATAATACCAGCTATGGGGCTAATAACATTTGGCAAAGTCACAGGCACACAGACTGAACCAACCCACAGATTTCTGTTTCAGTTCAAAACTGTTACACCATTACTACACTGTTACTATGGCAAAATACAGATAATGTTTACTTGAACTGCCATTTACTTTAGTCTCCAAATCTGGAAACCTACCTGGCTTTTCTTGGTAGGAATGGTTGTATTCCGGTTTATAAGTTTGGTGAACACACCTCCCAGAGTCTCAATTCCCAAAGAGAGGGGAGTGACATCCAGCAGGAGCACATCTGTCACATCTCCAGCCAATACACCCCCCTGGATGGCTGCCCCAATAGCCACAGCTTCATCTGGGTTAACAGATTTACTGGGGGCCCGACCAAACAGATCCTGTACTGTCTGCTGAACCTAAAAGTGGAAATAAACATTTTTAAGGTCATCAAGTTATGTGAACTCAAAAGAAACAATAGACAAAGTGACTTAGTTCATACAAGACTGTGTAAACTGTGCCAGATAACTCGGATTACAAACATATGCAAAAATGTATGAAATGGTTGAAAGATAAAATGGTTAAAGCAAAATCGATTGAAAATTGATTTGTCCAGGAAGTCCCAGTCGGTTAAATCCAAACCTGTAGGATGCAAATCCATAAGCACAAAATACAAATGATCTTGAAATACTTCAATATTCGCAACTTTAAGTAGCCACATACACACCGCATTTTTGAGCAATGTAATTTTGTAGTCAAGTATTTTTAATTTTTTATAATAAAATAATTAATCAATTACTTTTTTTATTCTCAGTAAGGGTACTAATGTAGCCTTAAATGTAAACAAAACTGCTTTGTTTACACTCACATATTCGAGCCAAAAAAAACAATGCGTTTCCTCAATCGCTGACACACTTCTTTAATGTACTTATCTCACAAAACATTGGCAATATTGGCAATACGTTTAAATACTAATTAGTCTTAAAAAAGTTTTTAAAAAAAGTAAAAAGATTGTTAAAAATTAAAAAAATTAAAATCCAGCCTTAAAGCAGTTGGAATGCACAGCAGGTTTGCAACAATTAAGACAAATACATTACTTGTATTTTTTACCTTGTAGGTTTTTGGTACCATGGTAGAAATGGGATAAAAAAAATCTCTGCTGGTTTCTTTCGGTTTCATATTTATACAAGTAAAATCTACCACCATTACCTGCACCCTAAAAACAATACATTTACAAGACATGATTTTTGCTATTTACCACTAGCTAATGTCAGATAGACAAGCACAAAGATGCCTTTTGACGAGGTGTTGCTGGGAGTCTGCTAAATGCTGGAAATTTAAATATAAAGCCCGTGCCCCTCCTTCAAGATGATGTCTCAGTCATTGACTCGCGCCTAAGGCCAAACCACAATTTTTTAAAGTAACAAAATATTACTTTTGTTTAAACTCAGACATGATCAAAATAAGAGAGAATGACAGTTAAAGATCATGTTTTTGTTAAATTTTTCATGGAATCCACCGGAGTTGCTTTTTAAACAATTTTCACTTCTCTAAATAGCACCACAATGCTGAATAGCTAAAATAGCACAACAAAGCTAAGTAGCTCCAGTTCTCTTTAGATGGTGGGAAGTGTAGCTCAGAATGTCACAGTGACTTAGCTCTTATGGCAATAAAGGTCAGTCTCCAGTGGGGATCAAATAAATAAATAAAAATAAGACATTCCCCGCCCCCCCAAAAAAGAAAAAATATAGCCACAAGTAGCAGTCTGCGGGGTCCTCGCCTTGTCACAAGTAGCGCCCTCAGTGGCCAGTTCTTGGCCGATTGCATTGAACACTAGAGACCATAGATGAACCATTCGAGTTTCGTGACAATAGGTCAACGCGGTCCCTGTCAAGTGTCTGCTGAAAGCTAATTGGCCGATGGCGGCCATGTTTTTCAAGTTATCAAGTCATCATCGGAAATCGACTTACAGATTGGCACAAAGATGCAGAACATCAAATTTTACGGTTCCTGAGAAACAGCTATTTGAATGTTACCACGCCCTGTATTGATGACCACGCCCCAAACTTTGCACAAGTCCTCAGAATCTTGTCAATAACAAGCCTATCAAGTTTCGTAAGAATCCTTGAAAGCATTCATGAGTCACAGCTATGAGTAAACCAAGCTCTGCCTGAATGGCATTTGGCAGCCATCTTGTTTACAAATGTCAATATGTTTTTGATAATTATTGAGCTTCCCACGATACGGAGTATTGTGACACCACTTTTGTGAAGATAGGCCTAAAACCTAAAAAATTTGTTCACAGAAGTAGGTTTTGCATATTAGGCAAATTACCTAACCTTTGAGAGGGCGGAGCTAAATGGTGTAAAAGGCAAGTTTTTATGGCGTGAGCCAACAAATCAGCCGGAGTAAGACTTTTGACGACAGACCTCATTTCACAAGAGATGTGCTTGTTTTTAATTTCGGAAACATGAGTTGCGTCCCCCAGTGGCCAATTCGAGTGAGGTTGCATAGGGTGCTAGTAGGTCCCTATATTAACATTCCATTCAAGTTTCTTGACGATAGCTCAATTGTAACCGTGTCAAACCGTGCCTGGTGCAAGCTAATTGGCTGATGGCAGCCATGTTTTTTTTTTTTTTTAAGTATTCACGTCATCCTTAGACATCCACTTACAGGTCAAGTCAGAGATGCAGTATCCGAAATTACAGCTCATTCGGTCTTAGAGTTCATGAGATTAACGCCACCCCCTATAGAAGACCACGCCCCAAACTTTGCTTCCCTCCTCAGAATCATGTCAAGAAAAAAGCTTTGATGTTTCGTAAGAATCCATGTAGGCCATTAAGAATTACAGCTGTTTGAGTAAACCTAGCTCTGCCTGGATGGTATTGTTCATTATCTGGCAGCCATATTGTTTACAACTGTCAACATGTTTTTGATAATTATTGGAGGTTCAGACTCTGCTGAGTATTTTGACATCAAGTTTGTGAAGATGTGCCAAAAACCCACAGACTAGTTCACCAAAGTAGGTTTTGCACATTATGCAAATTAGCAAAAAATCTAGGTGGGCGGAGTTTAATGGTTCTTGAGGCTTTTTGGTTTGCTTTGACCCAAGGAACAAGTAGAAAAAAAAGAATTTTGTCTGTAGGCCATACTGGTCACGAGATACGGGCCAAGACGTATAACGGTACGCTGTAACGCCACCATCAGGCCGATCGGGCTCATCTCGGTTGCCTGAGTAGCGGGAGGGACTACTACTTACTGACCAAGTTTAACGTCTGTACGACTTACGGTTTGGTCTGCATGATGCATTTTAGGGCAGAAAAAAAAAATTAAGAAGAAGCCTAACAAATATAATCACCTAATGCTTGGACCCCTAAAAATCCTAACAAAAACAAAAACCTTCGGTGCTTGTACCCCTAAAGATTTCATACTACCACAGGGGGGGAAAAAAAACTAAAAGGCAATATAAATTTTACCGTACACTTTAATGTTTCATATTTTTTTATTTCAGGTATTTTTTTCTTGTCGCTGATATTTCGCTAATGTCGTCTGACATTCTTTTGCCACATTTGGCTTTGCTTGGATGCACTACTCATCATTACCACAGTCCAACAAACTAAAAAATAGACTGCGCCACGCCATGGATTCTCATTGTTACGTAAAATAAGTTATAGGCCTGATTGGTTTTTATTTTTATTTTGTGTTAGGCAAAAATTTAGTATTTTACTAAGATTAAGTGGCTATACAGCACAGACAACTACTCGTGGATATATAATGGATACAAAACCATTGTTGTGTGTCCATTAACTGAAATAAAGAAACCCTGTCAGACAATAAGGCTTGTCAGAATTTTCCAAACTGCAGTTCTTCAAAGATGGGGAATTGTATGGTGCTGCCACCTTTCTCATAATGTACCATTTTGGCACCCTGTATCCTAGGTCTTCTGAAGATTTCTAGAAATAGTTACCTTCGGCATACGAGTCATTCCTCCAACCAGCAGCACTTCTCCAATGTCACTCTTAGAAACTTCAGCATCTTGCATGGCCTTCTGACAAGGGGCCACAGTCCTTCGAATCAGATCTGCCACAATACCCTCAAACTGGGCACGGGTAAGCTTCATGTTCAAGTGTTTGGGACCAGAGCTGTCCATCGTTAGGTAAGGTAGGTTAATGTCAGTCTGGGTGGCAAGAGAAAAAAATTTATTCTGTATTCAGGAAAAAAACTGACAAAACAAGGGCTCAGATTTCAACACTGGTAATAATCTGCAATACTATATCGCATTAATTAAAAACACACAATATTGCTATCTTAGCCTCTCCACATTATTGCCACTACCTCAGTGTTTCATTTAGGAGGCAGCTGCCTAGATATTATTTTTCTCTGAAATAAAGGTTAAAACATACGAAAACATTTGCATGTAAATTAACTGTGTAGCTTCTTTAACAGCCAACACTTTCTTCATTGGAAGATGTGGCTTCTAAATCTTCTATTAGAGAATTTGTCAGGTTAAACTTGTAGAGCACAAAACTGCCAGCTCATTTTCACTACAAGTTAAAAAGCTAGAAAGTGACTTATAGTAAACAAATATTACGTGTACAGCATGCTGACAGAGTCCTGAACGTAAAGCCTGCCGAGGGTCAAGAAAAACACAACTCTCAATTAACTTAATTTATTCTATTAGTTCATTCATTCATTTAATATTGGCACATTGCCAATGCCAGGTTTGGTGAACAACATTTTAGGAATAAAATAACTGTTTTGGAAAGGTCAGCACCCCTACTGACCCAAAAAGACTCAATTTGTTATGGTTTGAGACTGAACTCATAAAAGGTCATGAAGTGACCCAGCCAAAAGCAAGGGTCACCATGGTCCAACCACTCCCACAAGTAGCCTCAAGTCGCACATCAAAACTGCAGAAAGCATAAAAAATAAAAATAAATAAAAAATAAAGACAAAAGTAACAAACCCACCTGCAGAGAAGACGAAAGTTCACATTTGGCCTTCTCAGCTGCCTCTCTTACTCTTTGCAATGCCATGTTGTCTTTGGTTAGATCCACACCTGACTGAAGATAAACAGAGTATGGTGGTGTTTGGTGTTGAATGGGCAAATCTGGGCAAAAGCAGTACACTGAACAGCACTGTACGAGAACACAAATTAATCTTAGTAGAAATTATTGTTGCACACTGTAAAACCAGAAGCTGAAACAAGCACAACCCAAAGTAGTTATTTTTGCCTGTGTGCAGTAGGCCAAGCAATTTTAGTTTAAAAAGTTGATATGCAAATTACTTCCTCCAACAGGAGAAACAAAATCCTTGATGCAATTTTCTACCAAATTAATTTTTTATTTAGCTGATTTTTTAAAAATAATAGCCACTGTTAAATTAATAATAATCAAAAGTTATAACAAACTTTTATTCTAAGAAGAAAATAGATAAAAATATTAGTTTTAAGATCACTGGCTAAATAGAACTTAAACTGATTAATCCATATGCCATCCTTAAAAAGGGCTAAACTCCTGCTCTGGAAAACATGGTGTTATTTGCAATAGTGTTGTATTTGGAAAGTGAACATTTCCCCTTTCCTTGTTTTTTTTGCCTTCATTTAAACTTGGAAATAAACAATGTTTTTGAATTTTGAAAAATGTAAATAAAAAAATAAATAAAAAAGTTATGACAAGTAAAATGAAGAAGAAATATTTAAAATTTCGAGGTCACTATTCAAATTTAAAGACATTGACCTTATGTTATGTTAACGTCTTTGTACAAAAGGTCAGCC
>JAOUQW010000047.1:772486-783923 GCA_028565825.1 Olivaichthys viedmensis | reverse complement strand
ACGCTGATGTCTCAGGGTGCCCTCATGCCTATGTTACCTTCTGGCTATCCCTTTTAGTTATGCTGTCATAGCTAGACTTGCCAGAGTCCCCGCTTGCACTCTGATCACATTGTGCATCCTTTTAAGCCACTGTATGATAAGATCATACCTAATAATCTGTTCTCTATGTCTGTCGAGCTGCCCGTGCACTCCTGCTGCCCGATGTGATGACGGTGCCAGATCTTGAAACACTTCTGCTGTGGTCGTCTCGCCATCCGGACCTGCCTGATGCTATGCTCCTGCCCTGTCCCTTCTGCTTCTTCATCTGGAGCTCACTGAACCTGTGACTCACCTCTTGTTGTTGTGGATACGCTATTCATATAGATACCCTAAAGACTTGCACTTCCCAAAAACAGTTTATACCTAGGACTCACCTTCCTACTTAAATGGATAATCTCACCTCGATACTGCATACTTGCATCTCCTACGGACTGCAACTGTAATCAAATCCTGTGCTCATCCCAGGACTCTTATTTACTATACGCTCATACGAAACATCCTTTAAACACATTAGTGCTGTTGTCTTCTCTCTATATGACAGTTAACTGTTTGGTTTATAATTCCACTATCGGGTGTCACCCAGAAGATTATGGGTTCCCTTTTAAGTCCGGTTCCTCTCAAGGTTTCTTCATGTTGTCTCAGGGAGTTTTTCCTTGCCATTGTCGCCTCTGGCTTGCTCATTAGGGATCTAGATCCGGATTTCTGTAAAGCTGCTTTGTCAAAATGTCTATTGTTAAAAGCACTATACAAATAAAATTGAGTTTAATTGAATTTGCCTGTCTGGATTTTGACCCTGTTTTCGTTTGTACCGTTTACGAGATTCTGCCTGTCCCTCTGGTCTTGTTTGTTCCGTTACGACTTCCTGGTTATCAACTATTTGCCTGTTTCTTGACTGTGATTCTGCCTGCTGATTTCAATAAAATATCCTGCATTTGGATCCAACAACTACCGAGTGAGTCGGGGGGGGTAGACTTCGGTAGTAAATAAATCCATTAAGTGATCATGGTAAATACAGCACCTAAAACTCGAGTATATTATTTATGTATTGTTTACACATTACATGTTTGAATACTATTAGAATTTTAATAAATTATACTTATTCTAAGACGAAACACACAATCTTCAATATCCCATGTTCTGTTTTTAGTCACCTAACGCAAGTCTATTGAAACATGTAATTCCTAAACGTTTTTTTGGCAAATATTAATCTTCATTTATATAGCACTTTTCGTTTTGAGTCCAAAATCTGAAAATGCTTTACATTAAAGCTTTAAAGGTCAAAGAATTTATGATAAAGCACATTCATAAAAAACTGCTTTTAAGATTTGTGCTTTTAAGATCGAAAATAATATCCTCATGGTCTAAGAATATATTCAAGCTATAGAGAGGTTATTATGGGGGTTTTACAGCTATGAAGAAGAAAAAACAGTACAAGTTAAGAGTTTATTCTTTTCTCTTTTTTGTGTGTAGATTTAGTGCTCGCTTCAGAGTTTTGTAAACAGGTGGATTTTCAGTCTTTGTTTGAAGACAGCCAGGGAAAGTTCATTCCACCACCTACAGTCAAGCCGGAAAGTCTGCACACCCCTTTCACCTTCTCCACGTTTCATTACATTACAGACTTATTCTACAGTAGGAGCCTGCTTAATTTGAACCCTTATGGTCTATATTTTTTTTTACTGAAGAAGTCTGAGAAATCATTTCTACTAAGGTCTGGAGGACCTTAATCATTTGTAAACTCATACCGTTTTAAATAATCACAAAAGAAAAACTTCAACACCGACGGCACAGCCAAGGCTTCCAGCAATGCTCGGTGCCAAACTCTCCCCTACCTCTGACCGTGCTCAAGCAATAAAAAAGGCAATAGGTCGATTCATGGCGTTAGATATGCACCCGTTTCAAATTGTAGAGAATTAGGGATTCTGATTGCTGTTAAATAAGCCACGGTATGAAATTCCAAGCAGACCGCATTTCAGTACACACATGGTGCCAAAGATGTATAAAGAAACAAAAGCAAAACTTTGTGAAGAACTGGGTAAGGCACAATTCATTGCAATTACGAGCACATCTCGAGCACCTTCTAGTTAGTTTGTTACAGTAACAGCACATACATGACTGATACATGGGAAATTAAAAACCCAGTTCTCCAGAACCGACCGATTTATGAAGCACACACACACACACACACACACACGAGTGAGCATTTGGCTGATGTGCTGAAAGAGGCTGGTGCAGAATTAAAACTTGTCACCATTCCAGCCACAACTGATAATGCAAGAAACATTGTTAATGCAGAGTGCATATGGCTGAATTTGGCTGTTTTGCACACACAATCAATCTTGCGTCACAGAAGGGGACTGAAACAAACCAGACTGTGGTGAGTTTTTCCCCCCCATTGTATTACAAATGCAGCAGCAATGTTAAAAGGGAAACAAGAGATGCTAAAACTACCACCACGTAAACTCATTCAGCATGTCTCCAGGTAGAATTCAACGTATGACATGCATGACATTGAATGCTACCTGGAGCAACAAGCTGCTGTTTTTTCAATTACATTTTTTTAATTAAATACATTTTAAAGGAAGCTTTATCAGATGAAGACATAACAGCCATATAAGAAGTCATTCAGGTGCTCAAACCCCTGAACTGCCAACTGTTTCTATGATTCTCTCTCAAACACATGATACTGACCTCTATGAGGGAGGCTGCAAAAGACTCCCAAGACTGTGATCAATGTAAAAAAGGCTATTACTGACAACCTTGAAGACAGATATTCTGACCCAGTGTCACACTTTAGCTGGCTGGGAGGATACAAGTGCAG
Organism: Olivaichthys viedmensis; assembly: GCA_028565825.1. Taxonomy (NCBI): domain Eukaryota; kingdom Metazoa; phylum Chordata; class Actinopteri; order Siluriformes; family Diplomystidae; genus Olivaichthys; species Olivaichthys viedmensis. The sequence goes on along the minus strand of JAOUQW010000047.1, from coordinate 781,066 downwards.
GCTCTTCACCCGGAGGCACGAGTCAGACAGAATCAGAGGGTTTGGCAATCTCAGGGTCGGGGGACAGGCGTTAAGTCGAGCGATCTGCAGAGAGGTTATCGGAGGCAGAAGCAGGTACGGGAGCCGGTAATTCCGGTTGGGGGTCATACACGGGTAGGCAGTCAGGTAATCGTTTGGCACGTCTGTAATCATTGGAGCAATACTTCGCACTGAGGTGTGTGATTACGGTGATGTGCTTGATGATTCGATTTATTTCAATTCTTGATGTTTACATTTAATTTGCTTTATGTTTAAATTTTTTAGACTTGCTATTTGGTACAACTGTTCTACCTCTTGATGTTTACATTTATTTGACTTGTTTTTGTACTTTGTTTTGCAACAATTTTGTAAAAGAGCAACCTTTAAACTAATTTAATTCTCTTTTTGAAAAGACTTCAGATTTTTTTTTAAAATATATAAAACAAGTTTAATGTAAGATGTGCAAAACACAAACCAGAAGTTCAAAGTTAGTTAAATTTTTTCCTAGCTGAACTGTGATACAAACCCGAACCGTGGCCCAGAAAATGAAGACCGAACCGTAAAAGGGGTGAACTGTTACACCTCCATTACTAGATATGCTACTGTGTTGCAAAATGTGGGAGAAACTCATTCATTTAACATTTAAGTAATTCAATCTACAGCTTCCAAAGACTTGCACATTTTGCTTTTGACTATTAAATAATAGTAATCAAATACAGTCAAACTGCAAACCATGGCTAAATATTTAAGGCTTTGCTGACTCTCAAAATAGTCGCTTAACAGTTCCATAACAATATTATGTACCAAACAGTGGATTACTAAATTCCAGGAATAATAAACATTGGAACAGACAGCTTACTTGACATTACTGATTGTTTGCCATTCCAGCAGGAAACAAAATGTGAGAGTTGATGCCATGGTTTCCAGGTCTACATGACAAAAGCAGCCCATTGGCCATTCAAAACCAACCCAAACATTAGCCCATTACCAAACCTCACAATATTTCCTTTCCGAACCTAATACACAGCTAGGCATGGCCATGATTGCAAAATGTACTGTAATACCATACATTAACACACAAGTATAAAAAAATACACAGTTTCCATAAATAGTCTTTTTCACCAAGGTCCTAAAATGGTCTCTTATTATTATATATATGTCATAAATAAAAAATAAAAAAAATGGGAAAACAAGTGGACCTGAGACGTTTAGGGGAGTATTGGGCTTTTCCATTATTTCAGAAATTTAGGTTTAAAAATTTGGGTTTAAAAAAAAATAAAATAAGAAAAATCAATCCACAGCAGAGATAGCTCAGGACAGCAAAAATGTAGATTTTACGCATGGAAAGCACAAAATAAATGGTTACACTTTGAAAATATTCTGTCTACAAAATGTTTTTTCAAAAAAACTTGACAAAGATTGAGCTCTCATTTGGTTACGGATTCTTCTTTTGGTTATCAAACATTTGGCCTTAAATTGATGCCATACTAGCCTGGCCAAACATTTCTAAACACAATCCTGTGCTACATTTCATACGGCCTATAGAGGTATTTACTGCCATTGTTCCAATAGGTAAGTTTGAGCTGTCATCATCATGTTATATTACATGTTCGAAGTGTGCAAGTTTGAATTTTTTCTATACAAGTATGCATGAGTAATCTTCATTTATTGTGCCATCTCTATTTTGGAATCACACCGGGCTCAAAGGCACAAGTGTCATAGGGGAAACGGTGTGGGGCTTTGTTTCTGTGCTGTCACTATGTGCAAGTACATTTACAGTGCAAATGTCTCCGTTGACCATCAGATACTAATAAACGTTTATATTAATATGATAAAATAAAGTTCTATCTAAGTGGGTGGAGCCCAATAATCCAAATTACAAATTGGTGTGGTCTTAGCCAAGTAATTAAATCCAGTGGCAGGATTTAATAAAATTTGGTAAACCGTCACTTAATAATGACATCCATCTGTCTACCAAATCTCACCATATGCAGGTATTCACAAGGGTAATTATTTGTTGCTAAAATTAGCTGTTGGTGGAGATTGAGACCTGTGTCCAAGAAAAGTAGGCCAAATTTAAACTTTCTACATCAAACCTTTTGAGTAGTTATTAGTATGTTTTAGTTGTAGCACCCCCTAGTGGAGGATTTTCAGGAAATTAAGGCTGTAGCCTCAAAGTATCCCGTCAACTATACGTACAGTACAAAGGTTCGTGAAAATCCAACAGAGTGATCACAAGATATTGGTCATTTAGTCTATATGGGCGACACCATAACATTTCATTGGTCTGTACAATTTGTACCATTTGGCCTATCAGAATCAACTGGATAACGTTTTACCGGCATGGTTTCTAGATGATAACTGCCAAATATTGTGAGATTTGAACAGCCTAGGAGGAGACAGAAAAAGTAGGTTTTGCATATTATGCAAATTTGCTCAAAACCAAAAGGTAAAATGCTGTGCGCTATAGCACCACCATAAGACCGATCTGGTCCATCAAACTTCCCTGAGTAGCAGACGGGAGTACTACCTATACACCAAGTTTCATGTACCTGCGACTTACGGTATTGGTCTGCACAAACTGTTTTAGTTTAGAAGAATAATAGTAATAATAATGAAGAAAAAGAAGTAAAATCTGACCTGAGACAGAGTCAGTGTTTCAGGCCAGTATCTGCTTAAATAGGGATACTCAATACTGGGTCAGGACAGCCCTAATTTGTATTAAAAAAGTGTTATACATTTTTGACAACACTTGAGTTGGTTTGTAATGAATAACTGAATGAAACTGTCAACAAATTAGACATTTTCTAGGGGAATTATTGAAAGCATACAAACAACTGAGATTCTGAATTAGTGGCTGGACTACGACAACTTATACCACAGCGCTGTTGAATTCTCAATTCTGATTGGTCAGAAGGTGTTGATGAATTTTCTATAACTGCACGGCTCTGACAGTAGTGCCGGTTGCAAGACAAATCACAGGTTTAGATTAATGCGCTCGTTCTAAAACGTTATCGTTTCTATAGGAACAACTCATTTACAGGGATTTGAAAAAAAGTGTTGTTAGTTAACAAAGAAAAACATATCGTTACTATGGTAAAAACCTTCTGTAACGAGAACATTTAATAAGACTTTGGTTTCAGCAGAGGAAGTGATGTTAAATGTATTTATTAATCTCTTATATGAAATTATATAACCTCATTTAACTGCTTTCACAATTTAAAATAAAAATATAAATGTTTTATAAATGTAAAAAGTCTGGCTGTGATTATTGGGTAAATTTTGTACCCTTTAAGCACATACCTGTTCCAAATAAGCTCACTACATACGTTTCGTTGAAAGAAATATTGCTAATTATAAAAAAATATTTACAAATTATTTGAATTCATTTCTATCAAAGACAGCCTGCCAATAACAAATACCAAGCAGGTAAAAGCAAGTAACAAACCATTAAAAACAAATAGCATTTTATTTATTGCAGGGTGTAGATAGCTTATGTGGTCATACAGACTAGCTACTAATCAACTAACTAGTCAAACATAACATTTTTCAGCTACTTTCTATGCATTTTGTTAAAGATAAACCTTCAATAATACCAAACATATAAAACAAGTAGGCTAACAAATTATTAATTCAGTTTGCCATTTCATTTACCGTAGGCGTCTTATATAGTCAATCAGTGACTCCTCCTATATGTAGCCCAGTAATTTCTATTTAATTCAGTACTGTACCCTTTAAGCTCACCTTACAATTACAAACCTTTTTTTAAAAGTTACAGCAATCTACAACTAGTGAATATCAGTTAACTGGAAATTTACGATGAAATGCATTTAGAAATACCAACCAGTAACACCTGTGACTTAATATATTGGTGTAGCGCACCATTTTATATGGCCTTGTGTGCCAACTACGTGCCGTAGCACCTTTGCAATGTCTCTAAAACAGGTTTTTTATTTAGCTATAACTATTTCTCGAATCCAAGTTCCCAGTTATACTATACATAGATTTGCACTTTAGTCTCTTAAACTTGTTATAAGTAGTAACACTTAAACCAAACTAAGGTTTATCTTAAAAATGTGAGTTTATGGGACACTTCTGGCCAAAGTTTTTGTGCATCTTTCAAAATGGCCACCAAGTGGGTATGAGCACATGGAGAACAATTACCTCTATTTAGAAGTGTCTGATTTAGAGTCTGGCTTAAAGAAAAAGCTGTTCCGTTTTCCACCGCAGGATAGTCTTCAGGGCAGAGGAGTTTGTGCTTTGTGATTTATCAGTAACACGAAAAGCTGAATTTTTTTGTCTCATTTACTTCAAGAAAGAGAGAAAAACGAGAGAGGCTGGTGAGGGAAAGACTGTTTATAGCTGTTATAAGTGATAGCAGGAACTAACTATAAACGGATAAAAAGTATGACGTGTAATTCTTTAATAAATAAAAATGTGTAAATCGCTGGCAAATTGCTGTGGTACAAATTGAATAAAACATGATGGGTCGTTGATTATTTTCCTATAACTGCACACCCCGTCGTGTTTTATTCTTTACATAATCGTTGTCTTTAGCAGCTGCCCTAGACAGCTATGTCTAGTGCTGTAAAATGTAAGCCTCTGGTTACTTAATTATCCTGTGTTGGCGTGTAGGAGAGGCAGATCTGGCGTGCCTGCCCAGGTTAGCTCACATCCCCAGCAGAAAAGACCATGTGAGCCACAAGGCCAGTTAATGAAATACGATAATGTGCATTTATGCCATATCAATATATTTTCCTGTCCTGTGTGGCATCATTTTACAGCATATATCATGGTGAAAAATGTGGTGATTTCAACAATAATTTACCGGTTTAGGAAATAACATTTATAGAATATAGCTTTACATTTGGCAAGCTCTATGCCCATGTGGTGAGACATACACAATATTCACACCCTCAGGTGCCCCGTTTTAAATCACCGGTCCACAGACAATCAGGGGACATCTCCTGTCTCCCCAAAAAGGGGTGAAATCCTGTTCATTGATTGTCTTATCTTTACTTATCTATACCAGTCAGGTTCCATTTGGTAACGTCAAAGGCTTAGAGGGTATAGAAGATTAGCATAAATGTTCTGGGAGTAGCCACGATCTGAGCTCCACCACTCAGTCTTGACCATCTGAACTTTTGAGTGCTTCTCCGGCCACTACGCTGCCATGGGTTTTCCACTCAGGGTTGTAAGTGTTGGTTTTTATAATTTCATTCATGCATTGTACCTTTATTGTATATATTATTGCATATTAAATCAGTTTAACAAATCCAATTCCTCCCGCTCTCAGTCTTTCTTAAGTTTCACTTGTGCGCTCCATGTTTAAGATAGACCTCAGAGTTCGTACATTTGCTATATTTACATTCTATGTCTTGTAATAAGGAGACCTCAGAATTCGTACATTTGTTATTGATATATACGAAACGCATCTTGAAATAAGGAGACCTCCGAGTTCGTACATTTGTAAAGTATCCATTATTCATTTAAAACTGAACGGGATAGTGAATATAACCAACTAGGATCAAGTAACATTAAAATGATCAATTGGAGTCAGATAATTTAAAGCAGTATGTACACACATTAAACCTTCGCTCGTCTCCCATCTTCGTCATTGGGATAGAATGGCGGGAGGTGTGCCTTAACTTAACATGAGCAATTAAGACTTACGTATCCCTACATTTTGGGGGGGAAATTGATCACTCGGATTAATTCATTTAAGTTATAGTTTATAAGCCTATACCTGTACTGGCTGCTGTGCTATAACTGTTATAGTAGACAATTAAATGGAAGAACAGTAAAGCTCATTTTAACCCAGAAGCAATAACCACTATTTCTGCACCATTGCAGCGCCACTATTCTTCCTGGAATAGAATTTCATGAAAAATAGAAAACCAGACTCCAGACAAACCATACAAAACAAGATTATATTTGGACAGAATGCTCATTCACCAAATTATTGTTAGAATCCATATTAAGCCAAAAAAATTTACATACTTGCTTACAGCCATCAGATTAATAAGACTATACTTACAAAATGTGTAAACAGGTGTACATACTGACTGATATTGGCGACAGTGTCCATCCAGCTCCGCACCCGCACTTTGTTCCTGACATTGGGGGGGTTACTGAACTCATTGATAATTGCAATGTGGTATGGGTAGGGACCACTGAAAAACTTTCTCTCCAGGGCCAATGAGTCAATCTGGAGAGCAGAAGTCACATTTATATAATCCCATAACAGAATTAACACATGTTGCGAAACTAACAGTTTAAATGCTCCTTAAGATGTATACGCATTGTATGCAACAATTCTTACAAGGGCCTTATTAAAAATAAACCTGTATTCTTCATAAACAGCTGTGTCCCCAACAGCTGTTTATGAATACAGATTTATTTTGTACATGAAATCACCTTTACTTTTCAAAAAACACCTACAGTATTTTTAAGGGCATCTTAAAAATAGTTGATCAAGTCTGACAAGGCATCTTTATCTTATGCAGTAGATCCTGACCTGTTGCATAGGACGCAAGTAGACAACGCGATTTCTTTCAGGGGGCATGCACAACACCTGATCCAACACCTGCTCCATGTCCAGCTTCTTGCACTGGGCATAATCAAAACGGTTCACTATGGGAGCATTCTCCACCTTTAGGTACTTCAACACCCTGCAGCGAGTGGCTGGACAAATGGAAGCAGCAAAACCGAGTCAGCTGAGTTGGAGAAATTGGCTATAGACTATACCTGCACGAAGACATCTCAAGATCATTCTAAGCAAATTCTCACCAAAAACTCACCATGAATAAACATCATTTTAGGACAGTCCTTCAGCACCAGGTCTGTGATGCCACAGTTTGAGAGTGTGATTCCCACTAGGTTTTTGGATTTTAATGTGAGCACCTTAAAAATAAAAATAAAGTTGATTAAGTTTTCTAGTACATTAAATTCTGATAATTGTCTTACTTCAGTCAGCCCACCTGTACATGGTCATCCTCAGTCACTGGGTCACTGGTGCTGGTTGACTTGTCTGCTGTGTTTTTTCTTTTCACTGCAATTCGCGGCTTCATTTTCGAGAGCCCTACAGGGATGGTTGTAAGTAAATATTCCAGTCATATTTTAAATGTTTTGTTGCATTTTCATTTTTGTTTAAATCTATTTATTTGGCTCTTCAACTTTTATTTATTCACCAGGATTTTGAATATCTAAGTTGTGTGTGAAAACAATGCCATCTTCAGAGCTACTGATTTTGGCTTATTAATAGAAAATATATGCTCCTAGGCAAGCACACAGTCACATTAATCAACAACTAAATAAATCTAATCTCTAATTTTCACACCTGTTTTTCACAAAAAGCTTAATATACCAAGATCACATTCAAAGTTTCATAGCACTACCACTACGTCAAATTGCTGTCTAATTTCACTGTAACCCACTGTATATATAAAATTATACCCACTATAACTTTTTTTGCTAGGGCTGTCACGGTAACCACAATACCATGAAACTGCTGGTTATAAAAAGTTATTCTTGACCGTTCAAACTATAGCAAACTTAGTGTGAATTAAAATAAGATCGGTTAACATAGAAGGAAGGCTATGTTAATTCCAAATCAAATAGGGTTGGCGAAGAAACAATATCATTGTACATCGCAATAATTTAACTTGATATTTCGCATATTATGATGTTTTATTCTTCATATACATGTTTTTACTTGCTTTTATTTTGTCAAGGCTTCCATAGGAGTGTTGCTTCTACTTTATTTATCCATTGGTTAAATATAACCTATGGTTAATGAAAACATTTTACCCAAATAAGAAAGATTGTGCTTAATTATATAAACAGAATAATGCCAAACTACATTCAAAGAATACCAACTAATTAACTTACACACACGCGCACGCATTACTTTGAACACTTGGAAGACTAACAGAGATGTTCAATTTGACAAAGAATGCTGGATGTCTGCAAATAAATTCAAATGTTCTGAATAAACTGTTGTATAGTTTTACATGCTAACATATTACGTGATTGGAGCCACAACATTTAAAGTGAAATATTTGTATGACTGCTCCCAGACTTGTCCCATATCACAGTTGGAATGGATTAACATTAAAAGTGCAAAAATAAATTGGCAGGTGCTGCCAGAATCTTCTTGCCTTGCAGTATATAGAAAGCAATAAAAAAAATTCTAAATTGTTGTTGGCCTGTCACAATCTCACCCTTAGCCCAACAAAGTTAACGTGCTTATCTTTCATGGGAAGAATACCTCTGCAACAAAAAATAGTTGGTAAGATTGATCTTGAAAATGTATCATGTATCAAGGCTTTTTGAAGTTCAATTAACGTTTAATGATATAATTAAAAATAAAACATTTCTCAGATATTTATAAACTAGTAAGCTCTGCAATCACTGAAATCATGGGTTCACTGTGCAAATAAGCCAATGGGGTGGGGAGGTCAGTTTCATCATCCCATAATGCTAGTTATGGGGCAGTGGTGGCTCAGTGGTTAGGGCACTGGGCTACTGATCAGAAGGTCATGGGTTCAAGCCTCAGCTCTG
>JAOUQW010000047.1:717838-732085 GCA_028565825.1 Olivaichthys viedmensis | reverse complement strand
TTCTGTAAAGCTGCTTTGTGACAATGTCCATTGTTAAAAGCGCTATACAAATAAAATTGAATTGAATTGAATTGAAACCTTAAGAGAATTAAAGCTGCCTTTTGACAGTGTTTGAATTTATGTCACTGTCTTTTCCCAGTCTAGATTACTATCAGAGGTTTGTGGCACTCTGTCACAGAAACAGCAAGCATCTGTTAGACAAATCAGATCTCAAACATATGATCAGAAACACGGCACACTGTTTTGCATAGTTCAAGGAAATATTTAATTCATTCTATGAAGGCATACAATAAAATCCGTATTCTGATGGTGTTCTTTGCTTGTTATTATTTGTTTTCCAGCTGGGTGAATAACTTTGGTCATGAGGGTCTTGGACTGCTTTTGGATGTACTGGAGAGACTTCTCGACAAGAAACAGTAAGTTTGGCAAATATTATAGTGAACATTTTGAGCAGTTTTATTTGTGCAGAACCGTTGGTCATTCAAGTGTTTTTATCTTACTTTTTCCAGACAAGAAAACATTGACAAGAAGAACCAACACAAACTCATCCAGTGCCTCAAAGCCTTCATGAACAATAAGGTGTGTTAAGGGATTGAAGGGTGCAGGCCAATTAGCAGAGACAGAATGCACCGTAGCATGTAAGAAGAGGGGTTTATTTTCTCCAATAATTATCTAAACATTTGCTTAATGATAGGCCACCGATAAAGAATGCAAAATAAAATGTAGAAATTATGAAGAAACAAAAGAAGAAAAGAAATTACTTATCTAGTGCTTATGCTAGCCTCAAGTCTAAATTGCCAAGCCTGTCAAATTAATTAATTAACAATTATCATATGGTATTAATCAGAAGAGTCCATTGCTGTTTGCATATGCTCACATCCAAGCAACACCCTAGCCAGCTTAAAAGGAATGACCCAGAAATGCAGCTTCCACTCCATGTCTAAATCCCACTGCCAAAGTCAGAGGTTAACAAACATCTTGCGTAATAATCATTTATTTTGCTTAATGTAAATGAAGCAAAAGCGGTGATCCATATTTGTAAACATTCATCCAATACATTATTTGGCCTAGTCAATTGTATGGTATGTATCCTTGTAAATGTATCAAAAACTTTAAAATGACATACAGTACATTACAGAACTAAAAAACTAGAGAAAGGATGTGCACACATTTCAAACACTCATACATAGGCCTTCTCACTCATGCATGTGCAGTGCACTACATACTCATCAAGAGGTCCAATAAAAATCTTTTGGCTTACCACTTTGTGACCTCAGTATTATAAGGCTCTATCTGGCATTTTGGTCGACAATGAGTTAATCACATAAACTTCATCACTGTGGCATACTTTATTCTCCTGTGATTAGTTTTTTTATTTTACAAAGTATTTGGTGTAATAGTTGAAAAAACTCACAGATAAACTTGGTTTTATAAGGTTCTATCTGCTAGCCAATCATTATCCAGATTGAATACACAACATGGGCAGCCGTAGCCCATCAATATCCACATTCTATTCATGCGTTGACGGAAGAGTTTAGACTCAAAGCGTCAGTATGGCAAGCCGGAGGAGAACTTTTAGCTGTAGATGTTTTACGTATACTTGATGAGAGTAATAAAAGTCAGTGTACAAAACACAATTGGTCTTTGTTTACCGTATTTGCTGGTACGACGTGCAAACATTCTGGAACGTTAGAAAGTCTTCAGGGCAGCAGAAAGCTAACATTGTAACATTAGCATTAAATATTATCGACATTAGTTAGCTACATGCAATACCGTATGCTTAATAATGCTTAATAAGCTGAGCCGTTCAGTGTAACCAGAACTGAAGAGTTTATGACAGTTTGTAAGAAGTGTGTGTGTGTGGGGTTACACAGAAACATGTATTGTATGTTGTATTTTAAAATGACTATATTGTTAAATGTTTTAAAATGAAACTTTGAGGTAAAAATTCTTGTTTAGGAACAACTACAAAAGTGAAATATCTTGCATTTTAGAGCTTAGAGACCATTCAGAAAAATAAAACTTCAAGAAAAGCAATCTGATCATAATGAGGTCATAATAGGCTTAAAAATGTCTTTCTGTTGAGTTATACTATTTATTAGTAATTTATTAACATTGCTGAATGAAATATCTCAAAACGGCTCTTTACCCAGAGAGAACCTTATAATGATAAAGTCACGACTTGTCATTACATCATCAAACAGTGATGTAGTAGGAGGTGGGACAGATTCAGTGGGCCGAAAATGTGTTCAACCATTTGGAAATTATTTTAGATGCCTTGTACACATTTCTACTTTAAATTAAGCCTCTCAGAGACACGGGTTATCTTCATTACTCAAGAAAACAAAGACCTAAACGCAACTATAAGCACAAACTCCTCAAATTTGTTTAGTTTGAGAATAACATGGATTCACATCTTACTGCATTATTCATGAAATGTCTAATTTAATTTAACAATTTTTGTCTGTTTATGTGGAGAATATCACATTAGAGCCTAGCCAGATTTCCACATATTAAATACCGCTGGAAATCTTGAACAGTGGTATCCTTGCTGAATGCATTGGGTGGTAAATTGCAGCACTTTAAAGCATGAAACAAAGCTAAAGATGCAAGAATATAATTATTTGTCTCTAGCCCTGACCTTGATGAAATAAAATAATCCTAAACAATTTCTCTACTAGCCTAATTGGCTCTATTTTAAGAGGAAAAGGTCTAAATTTGTTCTTACAGTGGGGACTCCCAGTATTAAATTACATTTCTTTCAAACTGTTTCTCTTTTAATAAAATTAAACCTATGAGCTGTTGACAATTTTCAGTATGGCCTACAAAGGATACTCGAGGATGAGCGAAGCCTTCTTCTGCTGGCCAGGGCTATTGATCCCAAGCAGCCAAATATGATGACAGAGATTGTGAAGATTCTGTCTGCGGTCTGTATTATTGGAGAGGAGAACATGTAAGTTTATTGTGTTGTTCCACTGCTATCCAGCATCTGAAATGTTATTACTGCAGGTAATCCTAAGACATGTTTTGGTCTGCAGCATTGCACAGTTTAAAAGCAGGCAATTTGATCATCAGATATTCTTTTATAATATGCATCCTCGTGTTTCCAATGGAGGTATGATTGACTACAAGACAGAGTATTTTCACATTCTAGTCTTTTAAGGGCTTAGGCATGGCATCTAATATTGTTGAGTTTCTCACAGAAAAAGAAAGAGTCCTGGCTTAAAATAAAATGAGAAAACTGTGACCAACACAATCCATTTTGTGCTCTCGTATGCCATTTGAGAGATAGCTCTGAGGTGTGTCCGAGTCTATCGGTTAACATGTTCTTATTTAGTTGTCCAGGGGAGCTCTTTTTATGGTGCCTGCCTCAGTGCTGGTCTAGAATAACAATAGCAGCTATAACTGCACTTCAAAGAAAGTCTGCACTCAATAATAGAAAATAAACAAACCTACACAATGTAAAGGGTTTGTAAAGGGGTAAAAAAGCAGAGGAGCGTTCATCAGGCATAGCAGTGACTGGTCTTTTGTAAGATCTTAAAGTAATTCATAAATAAATGCTAATATTTCTAACGATAAATTAAAACTGAATGTCTGCTAATTAGCAGTTTATTTGCATGACACTAATTGATGGCTATCCACTTCCATTCATTGTTACTGATGTTAGCACATTTGGTCAAGCTAGTTCTTTAAACGTGTATGCTGTTGAAACTGATGTTGTTGCCTATAGTATATTTTGGGATTATTACATCTTCATAGTAAAAGTGCAAGCTAAGCCACTGTGCTCTGTAGTATATAAGTAGTTGTGTCTTATGCGTGTGATTTCTGGATGCAGTGGCAGAACAGAAAAGTGCTGATGCCTCAGTTTGGGTTAAACGCCCCCATGTCAAACTCCACGTCGCGGTTCTGGCTCATGCTCAACTCTGTTACTTCAAAGCTGAGTGTGAGGAGTCAAGCAGGTGTAGCTGATTCTGAAGTACTGCTTTTGAACTAGCATGAAAGACACAGTGCAGCCTACTCCTGACTACAACTTAATCACTCAGATCAAAAAGCTGAGAATCGTACACTTAGCTGTTTGATAAAACTTCATACCTGAAGTAAAGTAAAGTGAAGGGATCTACGGGGGAATGTTTGCCTTACTCACTGTGGCTCCATGATGTGTATAGAGCAGAAATGTTTCTGCATGATTCATAGGCAGAAAATAGGCACATCTGGCAATTGCTGCACGACCAACACTATTAAATACTCTGTCATACTGAAAGTACCGAATGGGGCAACACATTGCAGGTCATCTTCAATTGATCAGGACTTCAAAGACTGCATAGCTGTCATGGTTCCAAGGCAAAAACACTTTGGTATAGTCAGCATAGTTAGATGGTCGGAAAAGTTTGTGATTGAGCCCTGTAGACTATGCCAAACTGTCTTATAGGGCTAGGCTGATATTAATATATGATATCGATATTGTGATATATTAATGTCATAGTACACTTTTCTGAGTATCGTGGGCATTGTTAGGTGTCAGTGCTTTTATAAACCATTGTTACTCACTGTAATAAATAACTTATTTATTTATTTATTTTAAATCTACTTGTTTAAAAATCTATTTTCAACCTAGTTTCAATGTTCTTCCTTTTCCTGGTTAAATACTTAATTTTTTTGTACGTTATATAAAAAGATAAAAATCTCTGAACTTGGAGTCAGAGTTGGTGCTTTGTTAGCAAAACTAAATGTCATAATATATAGTATATAGTCAGCTCCAGAATTATTGGCACCCTTGGTAAAGATGGGTAAACTTAATCTCACACTTAAAATTTTAGAGAAATCTAACCTTTAATTGAAGTAAATTTATTCTAAGAAAATAAAAAAAACATTATCCCAAAATAATTTTTTTAACAAAACCATGTGTCACAATTATTGGCACCCTGCACTTAGTACTTTGTGCAACCTCCTTTTGCCAACATAGCAGCACTGAGTCTTCTCCTATAATGCTTGATGAAATTGGAGAATACAGAGGAAGGACTCTGAGACCACTCCTCAATACAGAATCTCTCCACATCCTCCAGGGTCCAAGATCCAGTCGTGTGGACTCTCCTCTTGAGCTGACCCCGCATGTTTTCAATGGGGTTTAGGTCAGGGGACTTGGATGGCCATGTCAAAAGCGAACTCCAGCTTACGTTTGTGGTTAGATGAAAGAAAAGGCTTTCTTCTGGCACGACTTCCAAATAGTGTTGGCATAGAGGTGCTGTCTAATTGAAGATTTGGAGATTTGGTGACCCTAAAATGCTACCATCTTCTGCAAATCTCAAACTGTGATTCTTGGATAAATCTTTGCCTCTCTAACCATCCTCCTCCATGTGCGTGGGGGCAAAACACTCTTCCAGGCTGGTTCATTACAGCTCCAGTTTTAATTTATTTATTTATTTCCCTAACAGGGGATATGTGCATTTTCTGGTGTGTAGCTATTTTTTATAGCCATTGCCTGATTTCTGAAGGTATCTGAAGGTACACTTTTGTCTCATTTCATTTGTGTATTCTCTTATTTTCCCCATGTTGATGAATGACTAAGGGAATTTGGCCTCTGCGTCAACCCATATATGTACCCCAGTGAAACAGGAAGTCATAGATAGGTTTTTAAGAGTTTCTAAACATTCAGGTGAACTTAAAAAGGTACAGTATAAATGGGGACATGCTTCAGTTACATTTTTTTCATAAGAATGCACAGGGGTGCCAATAATTGTAACACTTATGGTTTTGTTAAAAAAAAAAAAGAAGCTATTTTTGGATAAGGGTTTCTTAAATTTCTTATTTTCTTGAATTTACTTCAATTAAAGATTAGATTTCTCTCATATTTTTAGTGTGAGTTTTAGCTAATTAACCACAAATACCTTTTTTTACCCATCTTTACCAAGCGTGTCAATAATTCTGGAGCTGTCTGTATGAAGTGAGGGACCAGCTCTGATGGTATACAGAGTATGCATAGAAGAAAAAGACTTCTGTTTGCTGTTTAGTGAATGGGCCATTTTATACCAGGGCTTGTTCAGACCTTCTGTAATAATATTGTTATGATGAAGCCATGCATTATCTGCTCTACTCCTAGAATTATGAACTAAATAAATCACTAAGTAACTTACTTTAATAAAAGAATGAAAAACTCTATGGAGAAAAAAAAACCTCTTATTGACTCATTATGCTTTGACTCAAAGCCTGACCTAATATTTTACTCAGCTTTATACAGTTTTTACTAGTTTTGAAAAATTATTATTTTATTTTGTGTGAGGAGCTATTTTGGTTCTGAGGAAAACCATTTGCTGCATTGAGTTTTTATAAGAATTTACAATGGACCTCTGGACATGTTTTTAGCTACTTTGGTTTAAATAAAATGAATTCCAGGTTAGGTCTTGTGATGAAAATGTCCATTGCCTGGTTAGTAGTGAGATGACTTGAGTGAAATAAATAAAACAAACAAAAAACACTGCTTTTAATGGTTAATCAAAACCATTAGGTCAATTCCCATTATAAACTATTTTTAATATCCTGCTAAAGTTGTGTCTTTTAATGTCTTGCTGTCTTTTTTTATTGCTCTTAGTCTGGATAAGATCCTGGCAGCCATGACCATCGCAGCCGAGAGAAATAATAAAGAGAGATTTGCTCCGATAGTAGAGGGCCTGGAGAACCACGAAGCCCAGCAGCTTCAGGTCAGCTGACCGTTCTTTGCAAGTATATCACATTACAATCTGACACTTGCTAATCCCTACATAACTCACACTAGCAGCTCTCACTAAATAATTTGCTCCATTTTATATTTTACTTCCTCCATTTAACACTTCTATTCAACAATATAACAGAAAGTAGTCTTGATGCAAGTTGTTGGTTACTTTTGCAGTTCCACCACAAGAAGAGTGAGATCCAAGTGCGGAGTTTATTTGGTATTCCGTTAGGCAAAAGGTCATGCACAAAAAGGCAGTCAATGTAGCAAACAATTCAAAAGGGGTAAGGCAAACAATCAGAGACCGGGTAACAAAGCAGAGATCGATAACCAAGATGTCGTGCACACAGAAAAACTCTCAGTAATGCAATGAAAATTGGCAAGACTTCTCAATGCTAGTCAGTTAGCCGGGAGTCTTTATACTGTGAGTAATCTTGTAAACAATGATCTTCAGGTATGTGTTCGGTGACCCGGAAGTGCTTAGTATTCCGGTGATGGGGCCCTCTGGTGGCGTGGAGTGGGATCGTCAGGCGAGACTGTGACAGTTCCCTCTTACTTCTAAAGCAAAGATGAGCAACTCTGCTACAGAAATGTGTTTCTGTCATTGATAGTCATGGAGTAAGCCCGTTTTGGCTCAAGGAGCTATATTTGACGTCGAGGCTAGGGTGAAATTGACACTTGTGCATACATGACCTGCTGTAGCTCAGCTGCTGATATGTACACACATCTCCTCTCCCTGTCCTCCCTCTTGTTTCATGTCCATCTGTCAGCCCCTGCCAACAGTCACAATCTAGTGAGAGGCTCATCAGCAAAATTATCAACACTGGATCTGGGAGTGATCTAAATTCCATTACTCAGGGTGAAGAAAAATGTGTAGTAAAGGAAAACTCCATGAGAGAGATGGCGACTTTTTAACCAGCTTTATTATTATTATTTTTTTTTCATTTGTATGTATGTGTGTGTGCTCTGCTTATCAAGTTTGGTCTCAGAGGAAGAGAAATGAAAGGGCAATGATGCAGCTATACATGAATTTATCATCTCCTCTTCCCATTCCTGTACTGCTCACAGTCATCTGTGACTAAGTCCCAACAACTGAGCACATCTGTGACTAAGAAAGCTGAGCATTCTTGCATCTGTAAAAAAAGAAGAAGAAAGCAACCCCCTTGATTGCATACCTTGTTTTTCAACCTTGAAAAAATAGACAGTTAATGAAAAGAACCTCTACTAATTGTAAAGTGAATTCTGCTGCAGAAGGTTCAGAGAAATTAAGAACTATTATAACCTGTGGTGGGCTTCAAGGCCTGGATTTTTAATGCGATTAAAATTATTTTTTTCTGCTTTGCTTCATCTTGGCGATGCAAGCATACAAACCTTGCTTCGTCTCAGCAGTGCCTTTTTTAATTATGCCATTAGAACCCTCCTCCAGTGACACGTTTTCAGGTGATGCACAAGCAGTTCAGTGCACTCACAGCCTGAAAAAGAACAAAAATAAACCTCCTGAAAAACCCATCCACCGTGGCACAGAAAACAAACAGGCCACGGGTGTGTATGTTTGTGCTGCATATGATATGATATGCATGCTTACCTGCAGGAAAGGTTTGAAGATAGACTACACTTAATGAGTCTTCAAATCCTTCAAATGAAATAATGGCTGAAATAATAAAGTTGGAGAAAACAAAAAGTTGAGACAGGTTTTTTTTTCTTTCTTTCTTTCATTTCTTTTTTTCATTTCTTTTTTTTTTCCCAGGAGGGAGCCTCACCAGCACTCCTCTTTGGTGGGCTTTGTTCAGGCTTTAGTGCTCAGCTTTGGGTTTCTGGGGCTCTGATAAAGGGAAATAGGTGTCTGCTGAAGTCCAGCTTTAGGACAGTGACTTAAAGAAGACAGAAATAAGTGAAACAAAAGACTCTAATCATGGCTGTTATTCTTCACACATGATTCCTCATGCTGCCTTGATCCCAGGAGTCACTTTACAGCCTGTTAAGACCCATAGCACCTCTCCCTGTCAACTGCGGTGATCTGATAAATCAATTAAAATTGCACGCCCCATCACCTGCTGCCTGCACTTCAAGCAGTTTAAAACTCTCATCTACTTACCAGTTGTGCACTCTTTCACCTCTTTCTTGTGTTTTTCTCTACTTCTCCTTCATCCCATTTCATCCTTCACCATTATGATTTATCTGCATGCATTTCATTGTTTCATGTAATGTCATGTAATGTTTTGATAACTTTATCCCAGTGTGTAAAATAATGTGAATATAATAGCTCACTAGTAAGCAATAATTGGCATCCAATGGTGGAGGGATGCGTTTTAGACTTTACCTGTATTAATCTCTGTCTGTGTGTGTGTGTGTGTGTGTGTGTGTTATGAACAGACAGCGTGTATGCAACTGATCAATGCGCTGGTCACTTCCCCGGATGATCTGGACTTCAGGATACATTTAAGGAATGAGTTTCTGCGTTGCGGCCTAAAAAAGATCCTGCCAGTGAGTTATTTTGACATATAACTTCCCAATGCAAAGTTCCCCTTATGATATTCTAAAGCATTTCAAGATGTTCTGTTGTTAATTAATAAGGCAAGAACTCCTAACGCACTTCCTGCCTGCCTGTTTTTATACTACGTGGATTTCTGTCCCAATCCTTAGTGCCCTATTTAGACACTGTAACAAATGGCACACACCATTGTTAACAGCTCTGTCACAAACAGCAACCCTCTTGCATCATTATTAGTCAGAGCCGAGCTTGTGCCCTGTTCTTTTACACTGCGGTCAGGCCTGTCTCATTTGTGTAGGCATTTCCACATCACTTTAACCGCTCATTTTAAAATAGCTGTATCATCGTAATTATCTACATTTCTACCCCAGCATATGATTGCTTTTTTGGGGGGGAATTTATAAATAATTTATTGCAAAATGTAATTGGACAATTATACTATTTCATTGTTCTCTAATTGTGAATAATGAGTTTCCAGGTTCTAGTGTCCTCAAAATAGCAACAAAGAAATAAAAGAAAACCAAGACACATTATTTTCTCACAAAGTGGCAGAGACGGGAGTTAAATTAAATGAAAATAATTTTTTTGAAGTAGGACTGTGTGTGTTTGTTTTTTGGAGTTAACCTTGCCCTCCTGCTGTGGCATTACATGCTTTCTCCCCCTCTGATTTGCTGTTTCTGTAAGACAGATGTCATGCCTAAAGTGCAGTTGTGTGATTGATAGCTGCAGAAAACTAGGTTACATTTCACTGTATGTAAACTCCACTGACAATGATTTATACTGCAGGTGTAAAGTGCACCATTCCCAACCCTGGAGTCCAGAAATAGAGAAAAGAGTTAAATAATAGTAGGTGTGGCATCACAAACAAGTCAGGTGTTCTCATTAAATCAGAAACCTGAATACATTCTTTGTAGTGGATTTAAATAATACATCACTGTTTGGATCCAGATGACAACAATAGAGATGAAGATGTCTGAAGAAATGGATTACCTATATTCATATAGGTAGCCTCCACTTGTAGCTCCCTGCTGTTTCTTTAATGGACTTTTCTGGATTTTTTCTGAATTTTTCTTCTCCTCTCTAATGATAGGAGCTAAAGGAGACAGAGGAATTGGACATTCAGCTGAAGGTGTTCAATGAGAATAAGGAGGAGGATTCTATTGAGCTGTCTCACCGGCTGGATGACATCCGCACAGAGATGGAATATCCTTTTCACAGCCACTTCTCCTCCATGCACAGCAGCAGAAGAGTATGATGTGCTGTTCTCTCCCCCAGCTTACAGGTCTTAAAACCAGGTCCCCCTGTTAACTCGGCGCAGACTCCTGTCTCCCCGCCCACACACACTTCCACTCCTATATTTCAGCACACTGCAGATCATGTCATTATATTTCATGGCTTGAGAAAACTCCTGCCTTTTTTTAACCACTTTTGTGGACCACCCCCCATGTGGTTATGTATACTTACAAATGTATTTATTTATTTTTTCTTTACATATCGGTTTTTGACCCCTTAGTTTTCACATTGAAATAACAGCCTTTCTATGTACCCCAGTATTGTTCAGATTTATATACGAGTCCATTTAAAGCGCGATGGCAGCTGAGCTCCAGAAGAGCTGGACTTGAATAGCCTCCCAAATGAGAGAAACAATGTTAGTTTTAATAATAATAACATAATAATATTTAATATTTATTTATATAGCACTTTGAGTTTAAAATCACAAAATGTTTTACAAATGATAAACCAGCATCTAGGGTTACACTGAGGTCCTTAATTGTAGCTTTTGGTTTCACAGAATAACCATCAAGCTCTAAGGTGAAATCAGTGACCTTATTGCGGGCAGACTTGGTACCCAACATCAGTATTTCTGTTTTATCAGAATTGAGGAGGAGGAAGTTTCTATTCATCTAAGCCTTTATGTCTTTTACACAGTTTTCCATTTTGCCTAGCTGCACCGTTAAATCTGGCCGAACTGACAAATATAATTGTGCATCATCAGCGTAGAAGTGAAAGCCTACATTATGTTTGCGAATGTCCAAGAGGCTGGATATAAAGGGAGAATAATAGAGGGCCCAAAACAGACCCTTGTAGGACAGCATATTGTACTTTTTTGGGCTCTGAAAAATCTCCATTTATGCTAACAAACTGGTAGCAGTCTGCCAAATAAGATCTAAACCAGGCAAGAACTTGTCTGTCTAACCTGACCGTGGTTTCAAGCCTGTCCTTTAAAATATCATGGTCAATAGTGTCAAATGCTGCACTTAAGTCCAACAATACCAAAACAGAAACATATACACAATCTGAGGCAAGCAGTAGGTCATTGACCACTTTAGACAGTGCTGATTCTGTACTACGATGCTTACGGAAACTAGACTGTAACACATCATGCTTGTTATTCCTACTTAGAAAAGAACAGAGCTGTTGGGCGACGATTTCTCCAAAATCTTAGAGAGAAAAGGCGTGTTGGAGATTGGACGGTAATTGGTAAGATCCGAGGGGTCAAGATGTGGATTCTTAAGAACTGGCTTAACAACGGCAGTCTTTGGACATTTCCCAATCTGAGTGGTGAATTTATTATGTTTAGTAAAGGTTCCCCAACAGCTGATAATAATTCCAAAAGTATCTTAGATGGTATCGAGTCAAGTACACAAGTAGTTGGTCTAGAAGACATAATCAAAGTATAGAGCTTGTTATACCCAATCGGACTAAACTCATTAAGACATTCTTGGATTATGATGCCTCCTGAGTTATCATCATTAGAGGATGGAGTAGCACATAATGAATTGGTGAAAGCCTGCTGCTGAATTTCTTCTTGTTGAAGAAGTCTGAGAAATCATTGCTACTAAGGAAGTTGACAATCAAAAATGGTCAGATAATTTGTTAATTTAGATACTGTATTTAATAAGAACCTAATATTGTTATTGTTGCTTTCTATCAAATTTGAAAAACAGGCTGTTCCGGCTGAGATAAGAGCCTGATGGTAATTATTGAGAGATTCCCTCCATGCTATTCAGAAAACCTCCAACTTATTTTTTCGCCATCTTCGTTCACACTGATGTTTTTGAGGATGCGCAATTTTTCACTGTACCATGAGACGTATCTCCTAATTATTGTTTTCCTTACACGGGATGGTGCTACACGGTCTAAGGTACACCTTAGAGATCCCTCAATCATTTGGTCAAGCTGGGATCCCTCGCCTGGTACACTGCATAGTTCACTTAGGTGTGGAAGGTTGGAAGGTTATCCATGACTGCTGCAGCTGTGAGTGGTGTAAGTACACATTTCTTACGTAGGCAGGATCTAGTGCCAGAATTTGTACTAATCTGAAATTCAAAACAGATAAGACAGTGATCGGATACAGCATCGTTCAGCGGAACAGTAAGTACCTTGATAATATTGATGACAAAAGTGAGAACTAGATCTAGGGTGTGATTAGACTTGTGAGTGGGGCCGAAGACATTCTGAGTAACACCAATGGAATCCAGAATGGACACAAATGCTGTCCTTAAAGGGTCATTTTCATTATTCATATGAATATTAAAATCGCAAACAATCACCGCTTTGGCATAAGGGTTAAGACTGAACCAGAAGAACGAGAAGAAGACAAAGAGAGGATCTGCTTCAACCAAGTTCCAGCTGTAGGACCAGCATGGTGGCTCTACACCCAACTGTTCCATCACTACAATATCACATATGTAAAGTGTATTGAAAGAAATATCCAAAGGTCCCCTTTGTAATGTTTTACATCAGCACCTAAGTCTGAACGTGGCCTTCGTTGTAAGTTTCATGAACTTGTCATACAGCTGTTTCCATAAGAGCAGAGTAAAGCCAGTACATCAGCATAACATGCTTCATAGATGACAGATGTCTTATACAGAGTACAAGCAGAAGCTGCAGTAAGGGTCACTGCAAATTACTCTAGATTTTTTTTCAAATTACTCACCTGGTTTTCGGGGAGCTTTGTTTTAAATCAAATAAGAATATGCATAGTATATGTATGTATGTGCAATAAAAAATAAGAGAATAAAAATATCTCAAAATATTGACATAATATCTCAAAAAAAGAACACAGTATCTTAAAATAATGAGATGATAACTAGTAATAATAATGAGATATTATGTCAAAATAACCACATATCTTGAAAAAAGAACACAATATCTGAAAATAACAAGATAACAACTCATAATAACGATAATATCTCTAAATAAAGAGCACATAGCACACAAAAATTTCACAGCTTGCGGTTCAGGGCTTCTATACTTCAATGTCCATAACCACAAAAAAAAAAACTAAATAAATAAATAAAAAAGTAGCATTAAAGCTGACAATTAGCTGTTAATTCAACATAGCATCAAAATGTATAGATTATACACTGGAAATTTGCCATTGTTATAAGTTCAGTGCAATAGACTGATGAACTTTGGAACTGCCTTGGAACTGCAGGTATGCAGGCATCCATTGCAAACACACGTCTCATGTTATGCATTTGAATGCAGGATGATGAGATAGTGGATGGAATAATAAAGAATGTATCACACCAGCATCAAGTTTCCTTTGTAAGTACCAGGTAGTGGAGATAGCCAAGTTTTTTTTGGCATGGATTAGACAGCCTGTCCACAAAACCAGTGTCTGAGCCTGAGTGCCACAAATATCTACTGAGTGATTTTACTTGTCCCATCTCTGAAGTCAAACTATTCAACAGAACACCTCTATTCCAGTCCTGGGGGCCAAATACATTACACATTTTCAGGTTTCCTCTGTCACTTACTCATCTAATTTAACTAATTAATCTTTTATAAATCCCTTTATAAGCTAAGGTGTATCAGAAAAAAATTATGTGTATGCAGATGTGTACAGTCATGGTCAAAAGTTTTGAGAATGACACAAATATGAATTTTCACAAAGTTTGCTGCTTCAGTATTTTTAGATCTCTTTGTCAGATGTTATTATGGTATACTGAAGTATAATTACAAGAATTTCATAAGTGTCAAAGGCTTTTATTGACAATTACATTAAGTTTATGCAAAGAGTCAATATTTGCAGTGTTGACCC
>JAOUQW010000047.1:686770-699642 GCA_028565825.1 Olivaichthys viedmensis | reverse complement strand
CCCAACAGTGGCAGCTTGGCAGAGCTGAGGTTTGAACCCACGACCTTCTGATCAGTAGTCCAGTGCCCTAACCACTGCCCTGGACTTTATCTGTAGAAATCTGAATGAAGATTAAACTGGCACTACACTCATAAAACTCATTATGCCCCAGTATTCAGCCTGAGGCTTGATTTACAGTTTTGTCTTCATTTGCAATCGTCAGTGCTTGCTAAACAAATAAACTAAAATCAGTTCTTATATGGCACTTGTACAAAAGTACTTTGATTAATACTTCCAGTGAGAAACTGCATGATATGATTTGACTGTGATCATGAGAGGTTTCAAAACATTTTATGGAGCAATTTCTTAGGGCTGGGGCAGTTTCTCAATCCCAAGACTGACTAAACTCAGAAGAGCCAGAGGACACAATCAACCTTAGTCACGTAGTTGACTGTAGTATTGTAACCCTCTGAAGTAAACAACTCTAATTGAATTTGGCTGCAGCTCATCAGCGATGAGATGGGAAAGGTTTAATTGTGTATGTGCCCCAGTTAATTACCCCAACGGTAACTGTCTCTTCCAGTTTAAAACCCTCTCTACCTATTGCGCCTTGAGATCCAACATAACAAACACACCAGACACAACACACAGGGTATTTTACATAGCCCAGCTTCCCCATGTTAATCAGAGGTGTAGATAAAGAAGGTAAAATTAGTTGAGAAGGCCTGCTATTAAAAGGCCATTATAAGATGGAATGTGCCTGGTGTGCCCTTTTTCTGGCCCTTCAACCCTGCTCGACCTCCTTACAAAGACTCTACTTGGATAAGATGCCTATGGACTCAAAAATGTGGATAGCTTTTCTTAATTTTATTTTAAATTACAGAGTGAGAGAAGGTCTACTTGGATAAACATCTTGATAAATTGTATGGTGAGATCTTAGTGTATGTTGGAAAATATAGAAGAGTGATTGAGATGGAGATAAAGCTGTGTAGCAGAGGGTGATTAAGATTGCATATCCGTGGATGGTGGGCCTTGTGTTTGGCATGCACCACCACAGAGGACCAGGCAGTGCGGAAACAGGGGTGCTCTAATTTAGAAGCTAATTTGCTGCTATTCTCCTGTATTAATCTTAAAAGAGAAAATGGGACACAGCGGGCTTGGAGATTGACAGACAGGTAATCAGAGGATAGGGTGCCTGTCAAGGAGCCTCATCTTCCTACACGATGCTCCTATACCTTCTTTACCCCCCATAAACAGTCCACCTGCTGCATTGTGTAATCAAAAACTCAGTAATGCAGAGGAAAATGTGACCTATTAATCCCCTCATCAGCTGAACAGAGGGTGGGGCACAGCAAGGAAAATTGCTGAGAAAAATTAGCAACCTTTTTATTTAGCCCTTTATAGAATGAGGCATAAAGCAACTTGGGATAGAAAAATAACAAAGAGGAAGGTTGGTGTCTAATCATCCAAAGGTCAAATCATGTCTGAGCAATGGGAAGCCTAATTGAAGCATTTTCATGTATCTCATCTTGAAATGGTCTGGCTGGCACTTTATCAATTATTCTAAATATCTGTTTATGCAGATTTTCAGAGTAGGGTAGACATGTCGACATTGTAGCCCTGTTTCCTATCAGTAAAAGCAATTAATTTCATCCTGTCTCTTCTGTAATGGCTTCTCTTTGTGGAGATCTTCTCCTGAACTTAAGAAATAAGGGAGACGGTTCTTATCAAGGTGGAAAGTCAGGGACTGTTCCAAAGTCTTTGTTGCGGAGCACGAGGCATGTCATCACATTCGGACACAAACAATATGAACTGTCTCCAAAGTGCACGGCTCAACAGGAAAAGAACAGATTAATCTCCTGCATGGAGCCACTGGTTGCATCAGTGTTAAGACCTGATTAGTCTTCTCATTACTGCAGCAGGTTCAGGTGGCTGCGTCCTATTCATATGCTTAATCTATTAGTAAATTACAGAGGCAATTTACATGTTAATCAAGTCTAATGGTTCACTCTCATCTGGTATGCTTTATGATTAAATGAGATTCGTCAGACTGCATACACTCTCCATATTTCATATTTCATATGAATAAATAACAATGCTTTTATTTTTGTCAGTCAGCACGATTGTCTTTTTGACAACCATTAATTCATGCCTATACCATAATATGATTTTTGTCTTACCAGAGAGGAAGCCAGGTTGTTCTTTTCCTTCTGCCTCTTCTCCTAGGTCATCTCACTTTCCCTGTCTTACTGTAAGATACTGTATATACAGATGGGTGACAAATTAAAGGAGAAACCTGAATATATGAGTGCATTCACAGGGCACGAGGGATCACTAAATGGTTTGATGAATGATGTAAATCCAGATCTCGACCCAATTGAACACCTATAGGAGATTTTGTAGCGACGAGTTAGACAGCGTTCTCCACCACTATCATCAAAACGCCAATTGAGGGAATATCTTTTGGAAGAATGGTTTTCCATCCCTCTAGTACAGTTCCAGAGACTTATAGAATCTATTTCAAGGCGCATTGAAGCTGTTCTGGAGGCTCATTGTGGCCTGACACCTTACTAAGACACTTTATTTTGGTTTGTCCTATAATTTGTCACCCGTCTGTATTTAGACACACCCACACACATACATACTCATGGTCTCATGCACCGATATTTTTTTAATTCATGTGCATCACTGACAAATGCAGGAGCACATCAGCTGCTTAAACTACACCATGCATATACTGTACACATTACACACATACACGCATTAAGCAAATCTGCACAAATAAACTTGTCAGATTGCTCCTCTGAAAGCTCCATGCACATAACGTATTCAGCTACCTGTTTAATAATTAACTTATTTTTTATGGCTGGGCTGCTCTCAGTGAGTGCTGTGTCCCAGTTTTCCCGGTGAGGGCAGTAGACATCGGATGTAGCTCCTTGGAGTGCTGGCCTCTTCCTGGCTCTGTGGAGGACAGAGACGACAGTAAGGCTCACTGATGCTGTGGGATTAAAGCCTAATGCCTCCATCTGCTTTTATCAGGTTTTATTGGTTATACAGAGAAACACACACACACACACACCCTTAGTTTCTTTTTCTGTGAAACACTGTCTCTTTCAGCCTCCTCACTAACCACCACCAGCACGACCGCACTTCTCCAGTCTTGTCCTACCCATTAGCTTTGATGCTGTAATGCATGTAATAATGATAAAAGCCAGAGCTCCGACTGTAGAGCTTGGATAAGAGTATTTGTGGGGAATGCAGGGACTCAGAAGATTCCTATGTAACTCTGGACTTCTCTCCTTCCTTTCCAGGTTACAGCTCGTGGCACTACAAATGCTCCATCGCCACCAGGGGGAGATGCTCCTCCACCACCTCCTCCTCCCCCTCCACCAGGAGGACCTCCTCCACCTCCTCCTCCCCTTCCAGCAGGTATGGGACCCCCTCCACCACCACCTCCACCGCCTGGTTGTGGTCCGCCACCTCCCCCCCCTCCTCCTGGAGGAGGTCTTCCACCTTTCCCTGGAGCCCCAGGTTTCCCTCTAACACCAGTTGTCCAAAAACTACCATACGGCCTGCAGCCCAAGAAGACCTACAAACCTGACATGGCCATGAAGAGGGTCAACTGGTCCAAGGTAATAGATGCCGCACAGTCTAACACAGAAAGTAATATAATCACATTAAAGGCTGTCTAAATGCAACTAAACCAATAAACAGCACAGGGAAATTTGTTTTTGAGTTTTTGAAACTCCCAGAAGATTCGGTGTAACTCGAAGGTCAGCACTGAACTGCAGCAGTAACGCAGTCAGAGATAGTCTGAGACAAAGGAGAAAAGAACAAGAGCAAGTTTTGGCAAGAGTTCAAGAGATAACACTGTAAACAATGTTGATAGCGCAAGTGTCCTTACATCCTCATACTCTTAGTGTAATTGAATAAAAACTAATCACTGCATAACCCTCATTATGAGAAAGAATAACCATTTTTATGCATTCTTTTATTTATTTGTTTATTTATTTACTTAATCTTCATTCATTTTTCAATTGCTTCAGGGGCCCTTTGAGCTTCAACAGCTATTATAAGTGAATGGAATAGGATTTTATGTTAAAGGAGATATTTTAAATCAGTGTCTTTTTTCAAATCTGTCACCATTGCTTTTTCTGATTTTAAAACAGATTTTTTCAGTGCTGTTTCCAGATCACCTATTTGTTGTAAAGACACCAAGAGAAAAGGATAAAACTGTATTCACAACAGTGTTTCTTTATAATCTCAAATGGCAAGCAGCAATTCTTACACTTGGTCCCTTATTTTGGATACCAAGCGGAACAGTAGAACAGAGCAATTGTCTTCTTTACACAAAACCACACGAACATGACCACAGAAGTAAGATTTATTATACCAGCATCTGCAGAAAAGCAGGATATTTCACAATACCTATTCATGAACTACTCTGTAGACAAAATGCAGGCGATGGCACATCACTGAGTTATTTGTATATAGAGTTAGGTGTACATCAAAGCAGAGGAGGTGTGTATCAAACTGTGTGTTTTAAAGCATGTATGGTTTTGTGTATGTGCATGCGCCAGAGTGTCTTGTGTGGCCTGCTCTCCATACTCAAACAAGTGGATCTGTAATAGAATTAGGCCTTTTTAGTGGAGAGTGAAGAAATGCAAGTGAAGTGACATCGATGATTATCAAAGTCAGTCACATCCACTGGAGGGAGAGCATTGTGTGCTTTAAACAGTGTCAGTTACACTAAGTTACAGTCCTCCATCAAAGTTGGGGTCTGTTATCCTAAAGACCTTTTCCAAGACAAACCCTGAGCTGAAACAGAAATGTAAAGGAAAGAACATATGCAGAACATAGGTGTGATCTCACAAATGTGTGGATTTTGCTTTTTTAAAGCATCCACTGGAGGCTCCTCTATATTTAACAACAGTGGGGAGAACACAGTCAAATAGCAAAAGCAGCCAAGAGCAATGAAGTGAGTTTTTTAAGTAGATTTTTAAGCAGGCACACTGAAAATTGTGGGCTAGAGGTTCTGTTATGTAATTTCTCCTATGGTTAAAACACCTACACAGGGAAACATCAAATGTTTATAGAAAAGCAATTGCTCACCCTGTGTTTAAGCTTGTGTAGAGCCGCTCAGTTTCTGCCCAGGGTTGTGTAGCCACTGAAGGCAAGCTGAAGGTATGTAGATTGTTTTGCACCATCACTTCAGTTAGAAAAAGGTCATGCTGCCTGACCTTATTAATTACTGCATTCTGAGAAGCCAGTCTCATTGAAGAGAACACTTCTGTAGCACGCTAACAAGCCCTCATACATTAATGTAGTATTAATGTTGCCAGTCCTTTTTCTCTCTTGCTCGCTCGCTTTCTCTCTCTCCCCCCTTTAAACAACAGTGGATCTACTTAATGATGAACTATTTATAGCCAAACTACCATGCCAACATTGAAGAAAGAATGTAGAGAAGCTTTATAGTTACATTCCGAAAGTGTCTTCTTGGTTGGTCTTGATCAGTGCCGTTACTTCAGTCCAGTCGGCCGTGGCATCAGTGGAGATCACAGAGAAGAGAGTCTTATGACTCAGTGTGTGCACAGTTCACAGTGAACGTCTAGCCATGGCATCGAGTCTGCTTCTCCGGAGATCGCAGAAGAAGTCTTATAACTTTGTGTGGACAGATTTCAGCAGGAATCGTGCCAAAGGTCCAGCAGTGGCATTAGTTGAGTCAGATGGTCCAGAGATTGTGGAGAAAGCCTTATGACTCAATGCACACAATTATTTAGTAGAGATAGCACTGAAGGTCCAGAAGTCCTCGTCTTGCAAAGGTGGAGACTTGACTGAGATCAACATGGGATCAGCCAGAGTTAGAGTCAAAAACATGACTCTGAAGTTGGTGATCAGAGATCCAAGTGGATGGAAGTCCAAAGCCCAATTCACAGATGGATATGAGCTTCTCAGATTTATACTGTTGGCTGATGAGGAGTGTCAGTTTCCCTGTTGCTGATTGGTCAGTTTAAGTCATTAATTAAACGTACAATTATCATACAAATTATATATTATATGACATAGGATGCAATGAGTGTCATGTGAAGGAAAGTGTATTTTGTGTGTTATTCAATTTGAATCCAATGCCTTGTGATAATTCTTTCAGTCTTTTCTTCAAATTCCTTAATAAGCCAGCTTTATCTTAATTGCACCAGATAGCGTGACCTGACTGAGTGACCTGGCTGGATGACCCGGCACTTTAGCGTTATTTATGGTCATCCCAGTTATCTGGCAGGCAGAAAGTGGAGTTTGTATAAACAAGAAGTGTCTTAGATGGCTGGTTGTCTGGTATCAGGCAGCAATTTTAAGTAAACTTCAAGGGTAAAAGGTCTGAATGTTGAAATTTCTGGGGGTCTGCTGGCGAAGTTCCTACTTTATGAAACCTTGAAGATGGTGCTTTGAAGGTGCTCTGTATTGATGCACCTTCAACTGTTTACACGTTTTGTAAGTTGCTCAGGACAAGAGCATCTGCTAAATGACTAAATGTAAATGGGGTATTATATAGTTCAGGAGCATGTATCAGTGATAATACACAGAGGTGTGAGGGTTTGTAGGTACTAATTTACCAGACAAAAAAAAGAAATGTTCAGTGTTTGACAGTAAATGCCATGACTATCTTATTTGTTTGCTCAACAGTAGCTTTGATGGTAACGACAATTCCTCTGGTTGTTCATGTAGACCTCAATTATGTTAATCAAGATCTTGAAATTAATAGTTGACTTTTTGGAAACCAGTTTATAGAGTATGAATATTAAATTCTTCTTCCTTTTCTTGTCTGAACTATAATGATCTTAATTGGCACAATAATACATCCCTAGTTTAGGAAAAAAAAATCTTTTCAATGCCATCTTTTAATGCCTTGAAGTTGCATCTTATTTTCCTTTCACTTTTTGATGGGTGGAATAATACATTATCACAATATGAGTGTGCCTGGTTGATTTCTCTGTACCATACTAGATAACAGTATGTGGTTTGTCTGATCCTTTCACTGTTTAGTGGGGAAATTCTTCCATGTCTTTGCAGGGCTTTGGGCCTTGATGAGACACTCTGAAAACTGAATATGTTCAGTCAGTGTGATCACACCGCCATCTTCATTCTGAAGTGTTAATGATCATAGATGGGGGCAGAAATGGACATTTTCTGAATGACAGTCATATTGTGTTGGTCCAATGAAGGCCAATCTTCACCTCATTTTATGCTATTATAACCTTTGTAACTGCTCTTCACCTCAGCAGTTTAAAGCAGCAGTAATTTTTCAATAATGTGCCACTGAAGTGGAAGCCTCTATGGCCTGCCTGCCCAGTTGCACCTCACGATAATGATGCAGGTTTAAAAGTACTTCAGTAAAAGGCCATCAGAACTATGGTAGAGCCTTTCTGAGTGCCATCACCATTTCAATGTTCATCATTATTGTCTTCAATTCCACTCTCAACTCAGGGAGGGGGATGGTAGAGGCACGACCCCTCATATCATCACCCAATTTGCTGTCCTAACAGTGCCTTATGCATGTGTTATTATATTTTGTCCTTAAGACATTAAATAATGTTTTGGAAATATAGTAGAGGAGAGATTGTTGATCGTTTGTGTATATCAGTGTCTTTTGCAGTATGATTCTAATGCTGTTTCTCTGTACTTGCAGATAGTGCCTCAGGAGATGGCAGAGAATTGCTTTTGGATCAAAGTCAAAGAGGAGAAGTTTGAGAACCCAGACCTATTTGGCCAACTCTCACTTGCTTTCTCTTCCAAGTCCAGAGGTAAACAGGCCTTCTCTTCCTCCCACCCGCTAATTACACACACAAACCTTATTTAAGCCACTCGCTAATGGGTGGCAACAGCTTTCATCACTGTAGGAAACTGTTTGTCTCTGTGAAATCTTAATGATCTTTATAAAACTGTCTTGTTCTGTTCCCTCGTCTTTCTGCCTTTTAACAATCACACTA
This sequence comes from Olivaichthys viedmensis, assembly GCA_028565825.1. NCBI lineage: Eukaryota > Metazoa > Chordata > Actinopteri > Siluriformes > Diplomystidae > Olivaichthys > Olivaichthys viedmensis. The sequence goes on along the minus strand of JAOUQW010000047.1, from coordinate 691,681 downwards.
AAGGAGGGCTTTGGTGAAATCTCTGTGCCTATTAGCAGAGCTCTAGAACAGGAGTGTGTTTGTGTGCCAGTGTGATGCTGGTTCACAGAAGTTCATCTCTCTCTCTCTCTCTCTCTCTCTCTCTCTCTCTCTTCTCTACTATATATCCATTTGTCTGTACTGTATACTGTATGCTCAGAGGGTTGGATGGGGTCAAGGACTAGCACACACAATTAGTTTGGCTGCCTTTCTGCTCTAGTGAATGCCCTGAGAGAGAGAGAGAGAGAGAGAGAGAATTCCACCCTTGTTCTGGGAAGTTTGTCTCTACATATAAAGTTTACCGAACTTGTTTATGCACAGTACTAAAGTGGGAGGTAGCAGAACTCCTCTGACAGTGTTGATGACCTCAGCGGACTAATGCCTGTGGTAGAAAGGGGCCAGTGTATAAAACCTCTCTGTTGGTCTATTCATTGATGCTTCTAGTGAGTGCAAGATATGGACTTTTTGCACCTCATCCTTTTAAGCTTTTTAAACTGATGCCCTTAAAAGTTTTAAAGTTACAATTTTTAAATGCTTTCCTTAATTGGTCAGCAGGCTGTAAATAATTAAGTTTTATGTAGCATATACTGCACAGAGAATATAATGCAATACGCTTTACAATAATATACAAGACAATATGTAACATACTGAGAAAAATCTAGAAAGACAGGGTGGAAGCTGGAACATGTACCAAGACGTATTTTTCTTCAGTACTTGACAGAAATGATAAGGAAGCAGTAATAAGTTACATCATTACACATGATGAAGAGGCATGCTTTGAGATAACAAATTGACATGGTCTGAGGCAAGTGTGGATTTTAGCATGTCGTTTGCTTGATGCTAATTAGCCATCATGAGCTTTTAATATTTGTTAGCTACATTAGACGCGTAGCCCCATTGCAAAACTACTGAATCAAATTTTGGACACCAAACATGTTCTAGCTGATTGACTGCATTTGAGATAAATGGAAAAATCTATGTAAATTAGATTTTTCTCAAAACAATTCATTTAAGTTACTACTAGGAACAACCATTTTAATTTATTTTATCTAGTCTGTAGTCCCTAAAGCCCTCAGGTCCCTTTAAAGGCTTTTTCAGTGACAGAGCCTATTATATCTGCACACTGTCTCACCATACGTTTTAGTCCTGGCTTTATGAACAGCTAACATGTCAGTACCAACAGATCTGAAAGAAAGTGTACATTTGATGTACAAACTAATTTTATATACAAACTAATTTTAAATTCCAAAAATCACTGTTCTTGGTTAAAGACATTGATTAAGATTTCTATATGCTAATATCATAAAGAGGGGAAAGTTGATGGTAATCTTGTACTTTACTGCTTGTTTTCTGCGTGTTAATACACTATGCCCTTTGTTCACTGAGAATAGTAGAGGAGAGGGTGACCGTCTTTAAAGCATGTTGCTTGAAAAACAATCAGACTTTGTTTTCCAGTTCCTTTTAAATGCAGCCTGTTCCTGTAAAACTAAATGCATTTTTTTCTAGCTTAATTGTATTGCTTTTTACAGCTTTGGGTATGTCATTCAGCTATGTATTGCTGCTTTTATCTTGCTCTTTGAAAGCTGTGCCTGTGTGGGTTGGCTGTGCAGGTATGTATGAGGGACCAGTCTTTGACTCAGTTTCTATCAATTAAGATTAAGCACATTCTAGAGCAAACTCATAAATGAATTATGCATCCAGTGTTTAATAGCATAAACACAGTTATTAAGGAAAAGCTAGATGTTTCTGAATATCAGGTTTGAAGTTGGACATGACTCATGAATAAAGACAGTCCATTGTTTATTCTGTCTTTTATATATTTCTAAGTTCACTGAGAGGATTCAGTTTCAGTTTGCAGTCAGCAGTCATTTTAAAGGGATTGTGTCATGTCCTTAGATGCATACCCTTTTCTTAATAAAACAAGTTAAACCCTGTTTAACAGGCAAGGTGAATGTTAGTGGGGTCTAAGCCGTCCAAGCAGAGTTTGGAGACTGGGTACATCTGTCTGGTCTGGGAAGGCGAATTGACGCGCCTTATTACCACTCGCTATAAATCGTCACTAAGTAGCTGCCAAAATGCTCACTGCTCGAGCCTAGATTAATTTGTCTGAATTGCCCCTTTATTTATGTAGTGAGTTCAGATTGACCTACTGAGTATGTGTTGGTAGGAGTTTTTTTCTTCTTTCTATTTTTCAGTCCTGACTTGTGTTTGTAAGTGAAGCTTGGTTGAATTGACGAAGAGGAGTCAAGCAAGTGTAACTGTGGTCCTCATTTAAAATTATGCAAAAAAAGCCTTGTTAACTCCCAATTACTAGTTGTTACTGGTGTTTGTTGATAAACATCATTGAAGGTGGCTGCCTCTCTTTCTCGCTCTCTTCGTCGCTCTCTTGTGAAAGCAGGCATAGAAATAAGATATAGTGCAGCTGCATTTTGTTTGTTTACTTATGAGACTAATTGTGCAGTCCAGGGCCAAAACGCTCCAGGAGTCCCTCTTCGACTGTTTCCATTTGTTCAGCCCTATTCTAATATGTTCTGCAGTCCAGCTCAGGCTTCATTTTTATTGTGATGTTGTTTTCCTGTTTTGTTTGGCCTTTCCACCCCTTCTCTTTCTCTCTCTCATTCCTTTTCCTCAAGATTCCTTTCACTTGTAGTATCAATCAGTGGTTCTGCCTGTATTTTGACTCTAGGGATCAAATCAGATGCACTCGTGGATTAAGCGGGCATCATGGCCTACTGCATTCGAAAAGCAATTCAGTGCCTCAGCTTTTCAGTGCTGTTGAAATAAGATTGATGCTGGCAAGGTTTTCCCTGCTCTTGCCCTAATAGATTTTCTTTATTGTTGATATCCACTATTTGACAGTTAGGGCACATGTGCTCCTGTGTGTAATGATGATATGTGGGTGTGTTTGTTGCTTTTAAAATTCAAAGTACATCAGCAGGACTGTTCTCTTTAACTGAGGCATGGTATGAATTTTAAGCAAGAACTGAACTTGAGGAAAGGATATTTTTTTATGTATTTTTGCATGGTTTCACACAGATGGACACAATATTTTTGCATCAGTTTCAAGTGCAAACTGATTTTGTATGAAGTCATAAGAAGGTTTTCTGCCCTTTCCCATTTCCAGTTTTTGATTTTCAGTGGATGCATAGCACCGATAATGCAGATCATCTGCTTGGCCATACTGCGCTAGACTCCAATCTGTGTGTGTTGAGTGCAGCATGGAGGGGGCGGGTCTTGGTTCCTCAACAGATGGGGCTCTGAAGTGATATCTAATGAAGATTTATTAAATTAATTGGTTGGTCAGTGCAAAAGTAATTCACCTCTAGGAAGGTGTCCAGGGCAACATTCGACCTCTAAGTGTGGCACACCACTTCCTTCCAAGTTGCAGGTCCGTGTATCTCTCTGAAGTACAGTAGTGGAGATGAGATTAACTCTGAACTCTGTTTGGTAACACAGTCAATGTATAACGTTTTAGAAAGACATTTAAGGTAACACTCCACTCAGACTACTTTTGACTGTGTGTGTCAACTATGTTTGTTAGAGCTGGAGTATGTGTCATCCAGGGCTGCTTACAAACCCTTATTCACTTACTGTATTCTGTCCTTGCTTCTGTATAACTTACTAGAACCACTTGTTTGTTATGGTTAAGGGTTGCATTAATTAACAAGGTGAAGGTAATTACACAATAGAAATAGTAGAAACTTTGGATGCTTTGGATAAATGGAAGAGAATGCATGCTCTCTCTAGCTGTGATTTTCTGCATTGTGGGAAAGTGTGTGTTTGTGTATGCATTAAGTGTGTGTGTGTGTGAGTGAAACTGTCCTGGACAAACAGTAAATAGCACTCTCCGTCACTGTTTCTTAGTGTCAGACAGTAACAACTGGGCTCCATTTCCAGTCAGTCCTGGCTTCATGCCCTTGCTAAAAAGAAGTTGACCTTGTACACACCATATAATGTGTAGTCCTGCCTGTGCTTTTCCCCCTGACAAGACCACCAGCACTGAGGTGGAATCCCTATTTGTGATCATGGCACGAAATTAAAGGCCTTTTCAATTAGGATGCTGCCATCAACTAACCTTCTATAGTATCAGCGGTACAGGTGTCATCTTTCTATAGTGTTATTTGCATCATGTTTAGATGTTTCACCCTGGTGTGTGCAGTGATGTGTGCATGGCAAATGAAGGCCACGAAGTGAACCAGCTTACCTAGCGGCTGCGTGGCCTCTATACCTGGTGAGTCTGCTTCCTTCCTTTAACTTGCAGCCTGAGCATTTATCTAGTCAGCTTGTTTACTAATGTAATTTGTTAGCCTATAATGGCATTTAGCAAACTCTGTTGTGCAGGATAACTAAAGGGTATATGTTCAAATCTAGCCAATTATTTTTCTCAAATAATTAACGTTATAATTATTTCAGAAACGGAGAGACAGACTGAATTGAACCAGTCAAAATATTTTCAGTGCTGCCAAACTGTGGGTGCTAAAAATACATCATTTCAGACAAAATAATCTGGTTTATTATGGATAGAAATCTAAATGTAAATATGGACGAATCATAGTAATAACCAATTTAACATCTTTATTACCTCAGTTTATCCACATATTTAATTTGGGTGCACCGAGGTGAGTGAGAAGTTTTCTTCACAACATATATTTTCACTACAACCCCCTTAACCTATTACATCAGACTGAAGATTGCTTTCTCATGTTTGCAGAATTGCAATCAGTGATTTGATGGCAGGGAAATAATGGTTGACAGTCATCAGAATACACACACATTTTATTTATTCATTCATTTATTTATTTATTGATTGATCAGCATTTTCAAGTTCAAGTAGGTTTTTATTGTCATTTCTCCATATACCTCGTATACATTGAAATGAAATGTGGTTTCTAC
>JAOUQW010000047.1:639624-654546 GCA_028565825.1 Olivaichthys viedmensis | reverse complement strand
CTACTGTAGAATAAGTCTGTAATGTAATGAAATGTGGAGAAGGTGAAAGGGGTGTGCAGACTTTCCGGCTTGACTGTGTATATATATATATACTGTATACTGTATACTTCTCCATTAGTGTGTTGCTCAGGAGTTTGTTGCTGCTCTTTTTACAATGGCCTTATAAACCCAAAATCGAAGGCCTGTGCTGTTGTATTCGTTACAAAATATGATGCACACTTAACCTTAACATATCTGTAGATGAGGCACTCTTAATGCTCAGCATAGAGCTTTTATATTAATTACCATCCACTAAAAATAGTGCAGCCAGACAGTGTGATCATGACTTATTAAGCCATGAAGACGAGAGGACCTAATAACGCAATGCTGGGCACTTTTTTCTCTTTGTTTTTCTCAGCACTTGAGCAGTATTGGGCTTACTGGAAAATTGCATAATGCCTGAGAGAAAGATGCCTTATGGCCAAGAGACCTGTGGCAGTTAGTTATCATTGCACTCAGAGCCACAAACGGCCTGAGATAATTGGCGATAGAATAAGAAGAGGCATGCAAGCTGCCTCGAGACAGGAGGGATTTTTAGGAAAGCAAACAATCCACCGTCCTACAGCCATTCTGCTCCTTGGGCCTGGGGTTAAAAAGGCATCCAGAGTCTCATAGCCCAGAGCTAGTGTCTACTCTAGGCTATTTGTTTTCATTTAGTAGATGAGGTGTCAATTATTTATTTATTTGAGGATGTATAACATTTTGTTTAGGCCAGCACATGGTTCCGTACCACTGCATCTTTTTAAAGACATATTCTGTTGTTAGCTCTTTGAATAGAAGAAGTGGTATTTTTTCTTTAGTTTTTTATTGTTTTCTCTCAGTTGTTTAAATACCAGTAATAAGTGGAGACCAGGTATCATTATACCCCATCTTATTGAAGATATTGGTCAATATCAATTTCAGTATTGGTCAATAGTATAATGGAGATCATGCGGAATCCTGGCCTTATGTATTTGCTGTTACACATTTATCTCTCTGGTTCTAATTCAGAACAGAAACAAAGCATAGGCTTTTTTTGTGCAACATGGGGCTGCATTCGTAGTCATTCCTTTGCTTGATTTTTTGTATAAAACCATGTAATAGTCCCTGAAGACCAAATGTTATGCTGATATGGATATTTAAATAAATAGTTAAAGTTGCTCTAAGCAATATTAACAGTTCTTGCTACCTTCGGCCACCAAAGGAGTCCATCCCCTCCCTTCAATCAGACACCCTCCATTTAAAACTCTCTCCAAAGTCCCTTCCTCCAAAAGTGTGTTGGCTGAAAAATATAATAGCAGTGCTTTTGTTTCATGCAAGCAGTTATACACATAATTCCAGTTCAAGAAACTTAGCAATGTCTACAATGATTGAATTTGTAGAATTAGCTGGGTGTGCAACTGTTTTGTTTGGATTAAACGTCTGCTCTTACATCAATGCTTTTGTAAGCTACACCCAAGCAAACGACACTCGGGTAAAAATCTTGGTGTGTTGTCTTTTACAACAGTGGAAACTTTTGGCAAAGGTCAGTCTTCCTGCCATTGTTTGCATAAGATGCATGTGCAGTACTGTGCAAAATCAAATCAATATTTTTTGTGACCGCCCTTTGCACTTAAGGCCAGGGTTATACTTGCTGCGTGACTACGTGTGCAGATGCCGCAGCTACGTGAGCGTCATTGATCACATACTGGCGGGAGTTGAGGAGGCTGTGATAATGTGTATCAGGAGAAACAGTGACAGCGGTGCCAACATAGATGGTGTATCAGGCCATTAAACCAATCTCGTCGCCACAATGAAGAGTATTTTTCTCTTGTCCTATCGCGTGTTGCTTCACTATATTGCCCCCGCTGTTTACTCAGGTATTGCACCAAATGTATGTGTTGCGTAAATTTTTTGGGATGTGCACAATCGACGGATACGTCCGTGTAGTTAACAGCAAGTAACCCCGGCCTAATACTGCATCAATTCTCTTAAGCGTACTGTCGTGCAGTTTTATACGAAAATCATCTGGTAATGACAGATGATGTTTTAACCTGAAAAGTGGTCTATTACTTAATATGTTACTTTCTGGAAATCTAAAATTACTCTACTGACGCATTAATACAGAGACATAAAATAAACATCTATGAGTAATGAGTATGAGTTCCTAAATGTGAAGCCATATGTGCATAGACAAACTAATAAAGAGTCTTCACAAATAGTGTTTGTGATACTACAGCGAAGGACAGATTTAATATGAAATACAGCTCAATCTATTAGCTCTTTTTTATGCACAGTTGGGAGAGATTCTGCACTCAGGGAAAAAAAAGAAATCTGGCAGTTAATTTGTCTCCTCCCTGCTTGTCTCATTAAAACATTGATGAGTTTAAGGATTGCCTGAGGTAGATAGAGCGCTGTTTACCGCATTGCAATCTAATGCTTAAGTCTCTGTTTTCCACTGGATGCAAAACAAAAGGTAAATGGGCAATCCAATCTCCGATCGATACTGAGCACTTCCCGCTTTAAACACATCACAAATGTGCATTTATTTAGACGTGTTGGTTGTGCTGAGTGTTGTATTTTTTGATGTTCCGTTACGTTCTCCAATGCTAAATGAAGACAGAGTTTGCAGGTGTGGAAATTGATCTGACCTTTTTTATTGCACTGAGGATATAAATCTCTTTAGATAGGCTATATTACTCTGTTAGGGGGAGACACGGGGTATCCTAATTTAGATAGTTATGTTGGGCCTCAGTACCAATACAAGCAGAAGGTCACACTGTGAGAACAATCTGTTTTAATAGACCCTGAAGCTGGCAGCCAGGTCTGGAACTGTGTATGTTTACCTTCCTCCTGTGCCTGAGATTTAAACACACACAGCACACTGGCAGCACAGAGTTCATTTAAAGGAGCTGTTTTCAGATTGAAGGATTGTTGTAGAAAACGGGACTCGGCTTTATTCAGTCTTACTGTAAAGTGAGACAAAGGTCAAAGTTTACACTCACATAAATAGTGAGTCATCAACTGACCAAATCATCATTAAAGGCATACATGTCAATTATTATAACAACATACCCCACATAATATAAAGATAATTTGTATTTAACATATCTGCTAGGCCTCGTGAAGGACATAATCTTCTAAAAAATTTTCAAATCTCCATAATTCTACAAAGAGACTATTCTATTCTGGGTGTAGCGCTTATAGAAAGACATTAATCTACACTTTGTAATGTTTCCATTAAGCTTTAAGATAATACGGCTGTGAGGCAATTTTTTTACCCAACTTTATAGTCGTTTTTCGTGTACGTTTTTCTAATGAGAGGGGAAAAAAGGTTGTCGGAGTTTATCATTAGGCCTGTGTCACAAATCGCTGAGGCTCAGGATACAAGTGTGAGGTGTTTATTAAATAGCATACTGTCCACAATCCAGAATCGTTATATAAATTTAAAAAAAGTCAGATCAAATAAGGGTTATTGCCTCAGCCATGGGGGCAGTATAGATGCTGTGCTAGGTGTCAGTGTAGAGCTCTAAGAACACTGTGATATTGGCTGTTTGATAACGCTAAGAAGAAAATCACTTGGTGGGATTTTAAATGGTGCTGGAATACCAGCATCATCATCAAGAAAGCCCAACAGAGAGTCTATTTATCAGACAGCTGTAGAAGTATGAAGTAAGGAAGCAGCTGCTGATACAGTTTTATTTTGCAATCATCCATAACATTCTGACACAATCACTGTCTGGCAACACAAAAGGCCTCAAAAGTAATCAGATGGGATCTCCCATCAGTGCATTCTCTGTACATTAAGTACATTGATTACTTAATCTCTGACCTCTCATCAAGCAACCTTTCAACTTCTAACTGTACTTTAGTCACTGCTGCATACTGGTTTTTTTTTTTAGTTTGCAAAAAGGAAAGGTTTGCACATTTTATACTGCATCACTTTACTTGATCTGCACTCCTCATGTTAGACAGGAGTCATTTGCAGTCAGCACTAGATTACACTTCAACTAAGTTATCATTTATAATGTATGTGTTTATTCTAAAGTTTTTCTTTTTGCACTATAATCTTGTCTTCAACTGTCTTTTGTTAACTCACACAGATCTGTACTGAGTCCAAATATTTGGAAGAAATTTGAATCTCAAATATTTCTGTCTTGGAACTGTGCAGAGGAGCCTGACCCCCTTTTATCAGCTCTCATATAAGGCTCTTTAGCTTATACATAGAAATCAAGAGAAATGGGATGCTTCACACCTTTTATGAACAGAGTTCTGCAACTCCACTATTAATCAAGCTGCACTCACAGCAATCAGCAGGCTGGAGTGCATGGTGCAGGAAGAGGGAGGGGCTTTACATGCAATCATAAAGTCATGCATGCCTTTTCATTCTAATTCAGCTGTAGGCCTGTGAGCTTTACAGCTTTAACACAGGTAGATAGTCAGAAAGAGTAGATGCCACACTTATATGAAGAACAACAACTATGGGCCAAGAAAAGTCATCCATCTCTGAAGTCTTATAACTTAGCATCCAGCTGTTTGTCTCCAATTGAATTTATCATTTACAATACCTGCAGGGGTAAACATTCTGCTGATAATTTTTATTACATCTGCCCAGACACACACATTTCTCAGTGCTGTGAGCCTGCAGTAATTCACACTGTAATGGAGGCGCATGAATGATACTGCAGTAAGAAAAATACAAGCCTGACAGCCCACCTTCTCTTAGCATCTTGGACAACAGAAGAATACACGCTTCTGTTGTTAGTCCAATATCTCTTCTTCACTCCTAGGTACAGGTACCTAGAGCCTTATTAAATTGCTTCTGAAGTCCTTATTGTTTGGTAAAACCATATCCTGTCCATAGGTGGGAGTCCTCAAATACAGTTCTCAATGTAAGGCAACAAAGGTGGTCTTTATTTCCCTTGCTGCTAAAATATTTTTTGATTCATTGGTTTCTGGGACATCAGATGGAGAGGTCTTGGGTCTGAAGTAGACATGGTTGTGAAAGGGTTTTTTTTTTTTCATCTTCCAAGGAGTAAATATTTGAGCTTTTTATATAGTACAATGGATAGATAGATAGATAAACTATGCAGTGTCCCATTATGTATATTTTTTAGGGCTGTCAATCGATTAAAAAAATTATTTGCTGTAATAAATCGCGATTAATCGCACTTTAGGTGTCAGGGGAGTAAAAGAGGACGCTGGAAACCGGAGTGCCTTTGAACGAGCCGCTGGCTCACTTTAGATTTTTTCCCCACCGCTTTTCAGCCGCCGGATCCCGTAATCATAAAAAGAAAAAACTCAACGTAAACTATCAGCTGAGCGGGTCACACACACACACACACACACATACACACACACACACACACTGTTGCTCTGCTTGCGCTGCATGTTGCGGCTTCTTTTTTTCTTTCTTTCTCTGTCTCTCTCTCTTGGGTTTGGGTTAATCACAGACAGGTGTAGCCACTCTGTCATCACCCGCTTGTTCCCCGTGACTCCTCTCTTGTTCCGCCACCACAATAACACAATGTATATCAAGCAATTAATTATTTGTGTTATTGTTTTATTAACGCGTTAAACATTTCAAATTAATCGCAAAAGTTAATTTTGACAGCCCTAATATTTATATTATTCTACAAAAAGAAAGAAAGAAGGTTATGCATTATTTTTTAGCTTTATTTTGTTAGCTAAATAACGCATTGTGATAGGACCATGAAGTTTTTGCTAACTTGTAGTTTGATTAAAATGCATATTGGTTCTGCTGTGCATTATTGGTTGCTAGGTTGATATCTGAAGGCATGCTAGTTTGGTAACATCCTAATGTAACTCATGTTACCTAAGTATCCTACCAAATATAGCACATGCTACACTCATAAATAGCCTAGGATGCTGTGATGAGTTGGATATGTAGTCAGAACTGGATGAAGACAAATTATTGTACTAATGTCTTCAAAAATGGAAACAATAAATTGGTTAAAAGAGTTGCTATTGTTATTTCAATATTATTAGCATTCCCTGCAGTTGTTTCTTTTATGAGACCAGTATATATTGTAGCTTTCAATGCATCCTGAGCTGCCCCACCATCTAAGAATAACTGTTAGCTGTGACCTAGACCTCCAGCTAGAACAAGAGCAGTGTGACCGATCATCTTAATGCCTTTCATCCAATGAACAAAAGTCTTCATTACAAAGCCTTATTGATTATCTATGGCAGCCATTTATGCAGAGAAAGCAGAGAACTTTGACTCTAGAGCCTGCAATTTTTTAATGCATCTCATTTATTTGCATTATCTGTGTCAATTGCAAGGTAAGGCCCTTTCATCAGAGAGTTAATGGTCAAAGAAAACAAGTACAGTACCCTCACAAAGCTATTAAACAGGGATACATATATTAACTACATACAGATGATATTAGATTAAAGTCAGCATATCCGCAAATCTCCTCACTTTTAACCAGGTTAGACAGACAGAATAAGGCTCGGTAATGCAAAAGTGAGTATATATACACTTCCAGTAAATGAGCAAAAGGTGGTTAGAACCCACTCCTGTTTTACTGGAACTTTAGGATATTTGTATCTCTATTATGGATTTTGACATCTAGATTTCCTGTCCTTGTTCTATAAGCAGCTCCAGTAATTTCATTCTGATTAACAGATGTAAACTAATGTAAAATGAGTGAAGATATTGAATACATTGTCATGTGCATTGGAAGTTCAATATGCTGCCAATATTGGTTATAAAAGTGCGGTATGTTTAGTTTTTCTTAATATCAGAACCACCTTTCTGAAAATATCTATATTTACTAGTTATCAGCTTTACATTAGAAACGCAATAGATTGAACATTACGGTTTGCCCTGTAGAACTTCTTCTAAGATTATGGAATGTAAACATGCAGAGTCAACATTACGAGACCTTTGGAGAAGAGATGTTCATGCCAGGGCACAGTGGCTGATGAATTATGATGGGTAATGAATCAGCTGAGAACAAAGGTGCATGTTTACCTGTAAATATCCCCAAGCAGTGCCATCTGTCTCAGTGTCATTCGTTGCACATTGGCCCACCCACATACTGCTGCACCTGCAGCCTCCTTTCTCCTGAGGCCTTGAGTTGGCGGATCACCCAGCCTTTTTCACGCTTTTCTCAAGTAGTTTGCTTTTTTTTCTATTTTTTTCTTTTTCCTTTATTCATCATAAGCCATTGTGCAGCCAACCTTGCTTCTATACCTATATGCAACCCTATAACTGCTGTAGTTGCTTGTTGTTATTTGAGAGATACTTGCACCTTTCTATGTATCAAAGAAAGACAGTTGCGCAGCTTGAGTGACCTCTCGAGCTACTTGAGGATAGCAAAGTTCCATGAATGACACTAAAGGTCACATTTTATGCGACTTGAAAAGCCTTTTTTTTCATTCTTTTCTAGCTCAATTACCTTCATTATGGGTTCCCATTCTGTCTCCATCAGTTATACTGTATTTCTTATACTGTTAAACTGCTGAATTTGTAATTACCTTTGTCAAATTCTAAATATATCATAATTGACTCCATTTGTAAGGCCTCCTGAGGTGCCTGCTGGCTGCCATTTTTGTTGGCAGCCAAAAGGAAAACAATTTCAAAAGTTACATGACTTGAATTCTAGATATGTTTATTTCTTTGGCCGCAGATAGTCTTGACTTTTTTGTGTCACTTTTGTGTCACTACAACAGTTTTATCTCTCCATTGCTCACTATATGATTTCTCCTTGCTCCTTTCTTTGTGCCCTTTCTGATATTCATCACCATTATATCTGCAGCCTCAAATAAATAATTGTGTCCAAGCTATGGTCTTTCAGAACCTTCACTGGTGGAAGTGTGTCATTGAGGCATCTAGTGGCTCACAATGGAGTGGCGTTATCATCAGTTCAACAGTGTTTACAGGATCCTGAGGGAAGCTGGAGAGAGAAGCAACAGTTTTATTTCTAGCTTCTCTGCCCTTCTATAGCAAATCCTCCCTTCCACAATGAATGCCTGTTTCACACACACACACACACACACACACACACACACAGAGAGAGAGAGAGAGAGAGAGAGAGAGAGAGAGATCACATGCTTGATAGCTGGCAGGAGGTATAGACAGGGCTCACTGGTGCTTGTGTTGTGTGAGATGCACTGCTGATGTGGCATGAATGTGAATAGATAATCTAGGATTGCTTGTCTCACTCTGACATGTCTGGAGGTTCTCTTTTTTGGGGCTCTGTTGCAGAAATTTGGATCAATCTCTTTCTGACAAATTTATTGTGGGGAATGTTTGTAATGACACAGTAGACAGTCTGCATTATTAGATTCTCTGTTTTATAAATTAATCTCCCTCATCCCCACCATTCTCAGAACTTGTTTTTGCTTATCATTTTGTATTTACTCTTTATGATTATTTAATATTTCTTTGCATCAGTGAGGATTAAAAGGTTCTGCTTTGGATGACAGCCCAATTTAAAGCAAGTTTTGACCTTAAGGCTTCCAACCATTAAATCTTTCAAATAATCAATCAGTAAATATATTCATAATCATGATGAAGCTTAAAGTTAGGGATTTCAGTGAAATTTAAATAATAAATGGAGCAAACCTTTATTACTGCTTTCTCCATCTGATTTGCACACCACAGATGGGGACCAGTAATTATGTTTATATGGGTTGTGAATTTACACTCTTTTCACAGTAAATGTAATTAAATTGTGTACTATCAATTGTCATTTTTGTAAAGATAATACTATTCATTCTGTTACGAATGACTTTTTACAAAAAGTTTACTTAATTTGACATTGAATTAAATTCAGAGATTTGCGTCAGATACTCTGTTGAAGAACATCATTCATTTTCAAAATCCACCACTACAATACACTAACCCCCCAATTGCATTGAAATTCACTAACACAAAGTTTGAATACATTTCATGCAATAATTTCAAATTGGACCTCTATTGTCTAAACATCTGCATTATTTTTTATATTGTACATGAAAATTAACAATAAAATGCTTGTTTGGTGGCTTGCCTGTCTTTCTTTCAGTAACACGTCTTCAATTTGAATATTATAGAGATCCTCGTTAATCAGAGCAAACAGTTTTTCTGCTTTGTCACCACAAGCATATCACTTTTGCTCTGTGCAACTCTGTTCACTTTCTTCTGAAAGTGGCTCATGCTGAGCTTTAGTGCTTTCTATGTCTTTTGTTCTGCTGAAATATACCTTGTTTTTTTTTGTTTACATGTTATTGCCTTCGATTTAATCTCAGGTGCCACTGGAGTGCAGCAAGATGCAAACATGCTTTCCAAACAGCCGAAGGGATGCCATTTAAGATGAGCCAGTTAACTGAACTGGAAGATAAGGGGAAAATGTCAGTTTACTGTCTGTGCAGGGACCTGCTTGTTAGTGCCATGATTTATTGCACCATGTTTAGGTCAATAATCAATGATTGTAATTTGGTGCAAGTGGAGAGTCTTCTGTGTATCAGATTTCAGCAGCATTTGAGAACTGTCATTTTGAGGTTGTTCTTTGTGACTTCTGCTTTAAATTTAGAGAAATTCTGTTGGAACACCTGAAATTTGACACATACATTTAATAAGGCGGAACTTTGTGGATTGTTGGCATCTTGGAAGACTTTTATTTTTAGAGCCCCTTGAGCCTTGAGCTAATTTTACAAGTGAATAAATAATCTGATCTGGCGGCACCCTGTGCTCTCCCTCTTGCGACCAAACTCCACTCATTTGTCGGAGATGAATACAGTGAATTCTAATCTATATAGGAACTAATGAACCTTCTCTAATGACATTGGGGGGTGTTATTCTGTTTTATTTTCCCCGCAGCTGATTCTCCTCTACTGAACCAAAATCTCAATTTGTCAAGTGATTAGCTTTAAATCATTCACATTTCATTCCTTTATCACTTTCTCTTCTGTGCCTCACATAATGGCACATACTTATAATGCTCTTGTCTATTTTTCACATACAGTACATACATTGTACAGTTCATCCTTACATAATCTCATGGGATTCAAATCCCCATATAGAGGCAGATAAGGAATTAAGAGATTACTAGGTGACCTTCATTTTCCTTTTTTCATTTATTCTTGTTTGAGTACAGAGATTATTTAAAAGTAATATCACTTGGGGTATGAGTTGGAGGGACTTGTTAAAACAAAATCTCCATTGACACTTTTAACCTCTGAAAGCAAAATAAGTCTGAGCAATGAAATATTGATACAGTTTATCCATAAATCAAAACTTAAGATGGCTCTACCCAAAAAAATCCTGAATATAATACTGACACCCTCACATTAGAGCTCATTATTTAGTATTTTGTGTGGCGAATATCTACTGTCTTTATGATGCATGCCATTTCTTTAAGGGAGAGGAAAAAGGACAAAGCACTGAGAATAAATCCTTCTCAGTGGAACTTGGGCAAGAGTGCCAGAACCCCCAAGTGCATTACCATTGCTGTAAATCTCACACAGCTGACCAAAAGAGCTGTCACACTTATTCCACAGTCATTAACACAGTGGGCCCTAACACCTTCTTGTTGAGATGACAAATTTGCCCACATCTATAATACTTCTAATATCCACATCTTAATTTTCTGTCCAGTTAATTGTCTCTTTTTTTTGCCTGTCTTTCACTCACTCCCACTTTCTCTGATCAGCTCATCCCTGAGTATTGACTTTAACCGCTTTATGATGGTTCCAGACCAGGTCCCATTGGCTCTGCTGGGCAATGCTATGTAAGTGCCAAGCCAGGCCTGAGAGCATTAACCCTGGCTTTGTGAGGTTTGATTAGGGGACAGTAAATCCCTGGTTGTGGACTTCCTCCAGCATGCTTCTAATGACATAGCCTTAACCTCCCACATTGTCCAAGTTGATTTCTGCCCTTTGTCTGTTTTGTCCTCTCTGTGCGAAGTAAAGAGAAGTAAAAGCTGTCACTTTGAACCTGTAAAATCACTCTGGCCGTCTCTTTATCATTAAGAGGCCCCTTATATTTTCATCTGACTTTTTTTTGCCCCTCTCCACTACCACAACGCCATAACAGAAAAAAAGTTACCACTTGGAAATGGGAAAGGACACAAGTGACCTTTCCATTAAAGCCATTGCCTATTATCTATCAGATTTAATGAAGTAATTGATAAACAAGCTTTTTTCACAGCAAAAAAAAGGGACTCGGGACAGGGCCCCACTGAAAAGTATTTAGAGAAGGAGACTAAAATCAGCTACAATATAAAGTTACACTGAGTCTGATGATGCTTATGCCAACCTCCTGGACCTCCCTGTGAGAGCAGCTTCTACCCATGATAAGAGGGTTGACCCTCTCAGGCAAACTACAGGCTTTCTTTATTGTGGCAATTTTGAGTGTTTCTATCAATAATGCTAAAGCCATACAGTGATCACAGCACGGAGTTGCAGATGCTTCGCAGTGCTCGGAGATACTGTAGACCCTTTTGAAGTCTGAACTTGAAAGTACTGATATGAGTGGGGGTGAGCCAGAGTGCGGTGAAGAGCAGTAAACAGGAATTTTTGCCAATTAATTAAGCTGACCTTATGATGAGGAGCCCTCCAGGCCTCAGGCCTTTCATCATTCAACCTTAATGCTGAGGCTCACCTGACTTAGATCTGAAGACACCTGCATTGCCTATTATTTTAAAAATGTCAAACAACCACTGGGCTTTTGCAGCAGAATAGAGTAAATGTAAATAACGTGGAGGATGGGTCCATTTGAAAAACCAAAAAGAATCAAAGTGCAAATAAACTAGTAGAATTCTGCAAGAACTCTACAAGAATTGCGCATCTAATAAAAGTGTATTTGTAATGACAGGATATTTTCAGTATATTGTTGCCAGTGTCTGTATCTGCTTCCATCTGTATATATTTCTCCTTGTGTCATCTTAGCTATCCACATATACAACATGTTTATGACAGGTTTTCTGTACTTTACCTAACTAGAGACCAGTGTGACACAGACATCATGTCAGATTCCTTTCATGCCCTGCCCATATCTTTGCTTGATGTGTGGATTTTAGACAAAGTCTACTCTGCTGTCCTCTGTTGAAAGCTGATTTTATATATGAATCTCGCCCCATTGTAATGGGTCTTGACATGTTGCAAAGAAGTTATTAAACTTATTTGCAAGAAGAAGACAACTGCAGTTCATCTATGTGTGATTGACCAACTGCTGGGAAAATAAACAATATAGCAAAATAAACAATATAAACCTTCAAGCAGTGATGTGTATCTGTCATATATATGCATAAATTCACATATCAGCAGTCAAGTATCATGCTATGGCAAAAAAAAAAATCCCCTGACCACTATCGAATAAAACTCTCTTCTTTTTTCAGTGTCTGCTCAGATCCTCAAAGCCAGTTTGGACACAATGGAGCATCAGATTCAGAGGCTGGAGAACGACATCCAGAACTTCCCCAAGACGGATGACAAACACGATAAGTTTGTGGAAAAAATGTCCATATCCTTAACATGCTTTCTTTGACATTATCCCTAAGAGCATTTTTACTGGTCCCATGTTGGTGAGCTTATGACTGTTTTTCACTAGAGGGAGATCCCCATGTCTTTCTGGGCAATGGAATGGGTAGGGCTGTTTTTTGGTAAGAAATTTAGCTGATGGAACTGCCCTACCGAATGAGTTCATAGGTATATGTATTTTATATAGCGTTTATACAGCCACAGACCCCTCTCTTCAGAACTTTCTGAGGGCTATCAACTCTCGAGTCTCCTCTCCCATTTCAGTACCAGAGTACTTTCGCTCTGGTGCAGCCACACACAACTCGTTAATTCAAATAGTAATGCCAGAGCATTTCCAAGAGTAAATTTTAAAGCACATGGGGCTGTTCTAGGACTGATTTGGCTTTTTCTTTCTGACATGTAAATGATTACGTTTTAATCAAAACCTGGCATAAAGACTGAGTGGTTTGGAGCTATTCTCACTCAATTTTGGCTCTGTATGACAGACTGACTTTATTTTCCTCCAGTGATTCTCACTGTGGCTTACCACTTTTATTAGCTGCAAGTAGGAATCTTCAATCTCTATTTTATCAAATCAGAAAGACAAAAGACAATGCTTAACCATATTTTAGCTTTTTGTTCATGAGCTCGGAGTGAATATTTATGGGGTTACGTAGCATAAAAATAATAGCATCTGCACAAATTAAAAAGCTGCTGCAAGTCAAAAAGATGTGCTCAGAATTGTGTGATTAAGAAACACAGAGCTTCTGCAGAGACTGGGACCCATCCGAGGTAGAATTTCACCACGAACTGAGTGTCAGTATTGATTAGTCTGGCCCTGGGAGAATTTGAACTAGAGTGAGGGGAAATGGGGAGCTACAGATATACTGTGGCAGTGTCTGGACTTCCCGGATCTCTGGAGGATTTTAAAAGCCAAGTGAGCCTGAGGAGTGAACTCTGTGGTGACATCTCGCCTCTGTCTCACCCGATCTGTCATTAGAGGCAGCGCAAAGTCTAGGCAGAGACACAGCCATGCTTGTCTATTCGATGATATGAAAGAGCAAATTTAAGGGTGAGGGGGAGGACGAAAGGTTGCAGTTCTGCTTTCATTATGCACCAGTCCTACTTTGTTTATTTTTATCCCTTTATTCAAGGCACAATGGCTTGATGACAAGGACACTGATTCAATACACATCCAAATATGGCTGAGCTGGTTCTTTTGGTGGAGTGGATATTGTTACTCTAAATGAGTCTGAGAGATGTTCCTCTCGGCCATGCTGGACATCGTGGACTAGATAAGGGAGGTGATTGAATTTGTGGAAGGGACAAATCGAGACCTTGGAATTAAAAGGTTTAATCTACGTTTTTTGGCAAAAAATTGTTAACGTTATAAACATGTTATTTACATGCCACTGAATATGTGTGAGAGGTTTAGTTCATTCAGATGGCTGATGGTACAGTCAGCTCCAGAATTATTGGCACCCTTGGTAAAGATGGGTAAAAAAGACAAATGTATTTGTGGTTAATTAGCTCACCCCACAGGTTGGGGCTTAGGTCAGGGGACTGGGATGGCCATGTCAAAAGCTTGATTCTGTGGTCACTGAACCATTTTTGTTTTGATTTGAACGCAGGTTTTGGATCATTATCCTGCTGGAAGAGCCAACCACAACCCAGTTGTAGCTTCTTGACAGGCAGCCATATTTTCATTTAAAATCTCCTGGTACTTCATGGAGTCCATGATGCCATATACCCTAACAAGGTTCCCAGGGCTTTTGGAAGAAAAACACATCACAGATCTTCCACCATACTTAACAGTGGGGATTAGGTTATTTTCTGTATAGCCATCCTTCATCAAACCCACCTTGAGTGTCTGTTGCCAAAAATCTCTATTTTTGTCTCATCTGACAATAGAACTCGGTTCCAGTCAAAGTTCCAATATTGTCTAGAGAACTCCAGGCGCTTCTTTGTGGTTAGATGAAAGAAAAGGCTTTCTTCTGCCACACCTTCCAAAATAGTTTGTCCGCATGGAGGTCGTGTCTAATTGGAGATTTGGCGATTTTGGTGACCCCAAAATGCTGCCATCTTCTGCAAATCTCCAACCGTGATCCTTGGAGAATGTTTTTGGCTTCCTAACCTTCCTCCTCACTGTGCATAGAGGAAAAATACACTTGCGTCCTCTTAAAGGCTGGTTCATTACAGCTCCGGTTGTTTTAAACTTTCTAATTATTACCCTAACACCAGAAATGTTCATTTTCATGCGTGTAGCTATTTTTTTAAAAATATTTTTAAGCCATTGCCTGATTCATGAAAGTCAAAACATTTTTGTCTCATTTCATTTGTGCATTCTCCAATCTTCACCATGTTGATGAATGACTAAAGGAATTTGGCCTCTGTGTCACCTCATATTTATACCCCAGTAAAATTCATGGATGAACCACTTATGAGTTCTTAAAC
>JAOUQW010000047.1:627028-637864 GCA_028565825.1 Olivaichthys viedmensis | reverse complement strand
GGGATTAGGTTATTTTCTGTATAGCCATCCTTCATCAAACCCACCTTGAGTCTTGTCAAAAAGCTCTATTTTTGTCTCATCTGACCATAGAACCCGGTTCCAGTCAAAGTTCCAGTAGCATCTAGCGAACTCCAGGCGCTTACGTTAGTGATTAGATGAAAGAAAAGGCTTTCTTCTGGCTCACCTTCTAAATAGTTTGTTGGCATGGAGGTGGTGTCTACTAATTGTAGATTTGGAGACTTTGTGGCCCTAAATTGCTCCCATCTTCTGCAAATCTCCAACCGTAATCCCTGGAGAAATGTTTGCCTCTCTAATCATCCTACTCACTGTGCGTGGGGGAAAAATACACTTGCGTCCTCTTCCAGGCTGTTTCATTACATCTCCATTTGTTTTAAACTTCTTAATTATTGTCCTAACAGGCGTGTAGCTAATTTTTTTATGGCCATTGCCTAATTTATGAAAGTCAACACACTTTTGTCTCATTTCATTTGTGTATTCTCTAATCTTCTTCATGTTGATAAATGACTATGAATTTGGCCTGTCTCACCCCATATTTATACCCCAGTGAAACAGGAAGTCATGAGTGACCACTTAAGATTTCCTAAACACTCTGGTGAACTTTAAAAAAGTAAAATATAAAAAATTGGAACATTCTTCAGTTACATTTTGTTCTTAAGAATTTCTAAATGTGGTTTTGTTTAAAAAAAATTTTTTTTTTGGATAATGTCACGAAATACCAAGACAAACAAGGTAGGATCCAATTGCAGATGACTTTTATTGAAAACAAACAAGGGGCGTTCAAGACCGTAGTCAAAAACCAGGCGTATATATCCAAAGTCCGTGTAGCTTTAGCCGAAGCGGAAGTATCAAAAGGGGAATCCAAACAACGTAATCCAGAAAACGGGCAGAGTTCAGTAACGGGAAACCAGACCGATAAACGCTCAGAATTGTCTCTCATTGCGAGGATGGCAAAACTTCGCAAAGGTTGCTAGTATGTATGTGTGTATTTATATTGTATATGTGTATACGTGTCCCGGAAACAGGTGAGTGAACTGGTGAACCGGAAGTGCTAGAACTCTGGGGATCGAGACCTCTGGTGGTGCGGGGTGGTATTGCTTGTGGTGTCGGGGTTGGCCGTGACAGATAATAATAATTTTTATTTCCTTAGAATAAATTTACTTCAGTTAAAGGTAATATTTCTCTCGTATTTTCAGTGTGAGATTAAGCTAATTAACCACAAATACATTTTTTCATAACCTTTTTTTTTTTTTTAACTATCCTTACAAGGATGCCAATAACTCTGGAGCAGTTTCCAAAACACACAGTCCATCAGTTGTGTGAGTATGAACCACATCCGCATTGCAATATGAAGCACTGAAACTGTATAATTTAATTTAGCCTGAAATCACTCTCCTACCTGTTATTTTTTCTCTCTTTTGCTTCAGGGAGATGCAACACAATGTGGTTGTGGGGGAAGTGGTTTTATATGCAAAGGTATTTATTTTTTAATGGTAGCACAGACATCAGCTGTAGGGTCCTTTAGAGTCCTGCTCATAAAAGAACACATAAGAAAAAAATAATATCCAGCAGTTTTTATTAGATAAAGAAGAATAAATTTATCAACAACAAAAAAAACAACCTGCCTTAGTATGGTACGCTCTCCTCCCAGAATATTTAGATGTAATAGTAATAGCACTCGTCTCATACCTCTCAGAACTTGTAGTGATGACATTTTGTGGTATTAAAAATCTCACGAAAGATCTTAAATGTCTTATTAAATTCATATGAAGATATCAGAGCTAGAGGAACATATATGCATTTATCACCTCACATGGCAGTAGGTGTGTGTGTGTGTGTGTGTGTGTGTGTGTGTCTCTGTGTGTGTGTGTGTGTGTCTCTGTGTGTGCAAGTAGTAGGTTGCCCAAGTGTAATGTAGCTGGAGTGTGGCAGACAGGTGTATGATGGCATAGGGGCTTGGAACATAAATTTAACACTTATTGTGCTTCATTGCTTGCACTGCTACAGACATCAAAGACCTATTCAAAATGTAAAATAGCCATATTTTTTAATCAATCAAACATTATCATTGACAGTTATTACTGAGCCCCTCAAAACCCATCACTTTACCCCTTGCCCGGCAAGCATCACCGTAAAAAATATTTCACATTTGCAACATTATTAGAATAGAATAGAATAGAATGCTCCTTTATTGTCACATATACATATAAGACATTAGTATATGAATGCTTAATTTTTCTCTCCATTACTGTAATGTATGCAAATGTCTGAGTAGGGTGTTTGTTCAGCAGTTTACTGATCACTATCTATCAACCGTAATGGGAACTTACAAAGACTTTTAGATGAACTACAGGTCCCAGGAGTACTCTAACTCGGTGAAGAGGCAGTGCTGATGGGGTTGCCTGAAGGGAGGAGAGGATGGGCTCTGGGGTGGCCTGCCTGGGGAATGACCTTATGGGGAGTTTAATGAAGAATGGAAAGGTCGCTGCTGCATTAGACAGCTATACTAATCTTTGATGCATGAGGAGGCCAGTGTAATAGATCTCACACCCTCATGCCCAGTACACTGTTATTTAGCCTAACCTTTCAGCCCTTTGGGATGGCAGAACACCAATCAGCAAGCTCTTTTTTATTTCTTTTCTCACACAGTTTGCAGACCTTTGGATGGGATAGATTGCATGTATCAAAAACTGATGAGAAAAAAAAGACAAGCTGACTAGTAAACAATATATTCACAAAAACGCTCTGGTTAATCATCATGTTTGACATATTTACATATTTACACTAAACTAAATAATGGCTTAATTCTCATAAAATGCATTTTTTCTTAGCCATAAAAATGCAATTCAGATAAGGGAGGGGAGTTTTTAGAAATAAACAATGCACTGTGAAGTTGAGCATTCACCTGCTAAGATGAAGGAAAGTAACTCTTTAGGAAATGTGTGAATTAATGGTTTTCTTCACCATGGGATCAGAGCAACACCCATTTCACTGACCTGCGCATACCGACAAACTTACTAATGGTCAGACACAGTAAAATGTTGGAGGAACTTGGAGGATTGTATTTTATAGTTTATGCAAGCCTCCCTGTTCTAAATTGGCTCGAACATGTACACCAGTGTACAGCAGGGCAGTGCACCTTTCCCTTTTCCAAGATCTGCACCCTGATAGACTGTAGCTAAATAGAACACGCATTACGATAGCATGTTTTAGCATGCTAAAATGCAGGCAAAAATTTTACATTGGGCAGCAGTGCTCAATAGCTTGAGACAAACTGAAAAACACAAAAGATACCACAAGAGTACTTAATCTTTCAGACATACTGTCACATGCGCGTTGCCTCGCGCTGCGGTGCGCATGACCAAGCTTGGCGGTCGCTTGACTTTCTGTTCCCTGTCACGTGAGTCATGTTAAGTGTTCTCAGCTGTTTCGTGTTTGTGACCCCTATATGTATCCCCGTGTGTCTGTCTTCAGTGCAATGTGTAATTTCGTGTTTAATAAATGTTGTTAAGCGGTTTCGCACGTGTGTCCTTCCCTCAACCCCGAACTCAATGTGACACATACTATATAATTACAGTCATGAAAGAGTGTTTTGAACTTTTTATGCGATTAACCAGCTTTTCAGAACAGCTTTAGAAAGAACATTTCTGAAAACAGAAATGCAATTTACTTTCTTTGCACCAGAGTAGGAGGATATTTTAAAATCTGTCTGATGATTCTACCACTTGCATTGTGTTTGTACTTCTACTTAGTTTTAAAGCCATGTTAATTATGGAATTAGATCACCAGAATCTACTGCAATTCTTTATACCACCATACACTTTTTTTTCCAAACATTTCCCTCATTGCTCTTAAAATTCGCAAGAACTTTATATGGAAAATGATTTTAAGATTCATACAATTCATACAAAAGCCCTTCAGGGCAAAAACAGAACAGAAACGGAAAGAAAACATTGAATTAAATGAAATACAAAGGGATTGGGGGTGTATTTGGGGTCCATATCTTGGTTATGTTTGCCACAGCATCACATCTACAGAGGAGTGCTATTGCTCAGGAACAGTGGGCAACTTTAATTCACCACATGTCACACGGGATATTAAGATTTTAATTAACAGATTATAATAGGTGCTGAGCTGAATAAACAATATCAGGCCCAAATAATAATTGTATTTCTTTTAATTTTAAGAAAAGAGGGGCCACAATAAAAAAGCACAAAATATATGCTAATGCACTTGATTGCCTTGATGTGTGGTTTGGTGGATGAGAATGAGGCTCAATGACTGGATAAGGATAAGGATGATGAAGGACCTTTAACTTACCTCTCTCGTATTCTCATTCCTCAAAGTCCTCTAGTCTGTTGTATCTCCAGAAATTACAGTCAAAGCCAGTGTGAAGACACTATTGCTACATTGAATAGATAACAGTATACATTTTCTTTCATCACTGCTATGTAAAATGTGTCTGTACTCATTCTGCAGTCTGACACGTCATATAGTTGTCCTGTGCCTGAGAACCACATATTTTGAAGGTAATGGAGGGAAAACATGGGTGTAATAATCTGTTATTTCCATCACAGACAGAATGACCTGTTCCACAATTTCTTGCTGCATGCTCGCTCCTTGTGAGCCATATAATAACATAAGGCCATAAATGTTGCAAATCAATACCACGTTCTGTATTTTACACACAACTACCCTGCACCTAAGGCTGCCTAATAGACATGGCACTCATTTGTAATGGCCCCTGGGTTTGATGCAAAGCTCTTAGCATTTGTTGCCAAATACTAATCACACATTCTCTCTCTCACACTTTTAACTTCAGTTTTTTTGCCTTAATGGCTCAGGATTTTCTTCACATTTCATATTTGAATTGCCTCATTGTCTGCAAATTACTTTATCATATGCAAATGGTGGAGAGGGGGAGGGCCACTACATGGTATTCTCTTGAAAAGAGACATGTGGGTTTTGTGTTTGCCTTTGTTTTGGAGCGTGACGCTGCCACTGGAGAATTAGAGCTGGGTATTGAGTGCTTTTTATAGGTGAATTGTGTTACTATGAAGAGAAAGGCTAGAGAAGCACATCGCTGCTGTTTGATGGTTTCTGTATCTGCCTGTTGTAATGAGTATTTTAGAGACAGAAAGAACTGGAAGCAACTAATCACACTGCTGATGCTGCCATGATTTGTTACATGGGAAGATGAATTACAGTTATTCCTGAAAAGAAAAAGAAAACACGCAGCATTTGGCTTTTTCTACTGCACGTTGTGCACTGTTGGGGCAGGCTACTTAAAAAACTTGGGTAGATAAGCTACAAGTTACTGTACAAAAATGTAGTGCAGCTATGTTAAAGCCATCATTCAGAGAAATTTAGCTAGCTGCACTACAAGCTAAATAGCAAAATTAGCTTAGCTAAATTGAATCTACATTCACTTCTTTTGCTAAATGCATTTTTTCTTCTTTGGCCAGTTATCCCTAAGCACTGACCTCTCCATAAGATTGACTCCATTGCACTGACTTAGAATCGGCCATGAATGAGAAAAGTTGAGAGACACCAGCTCTTTTTTGTTGC
This sequence comes from Olivaichthys viedmensis, assembly GCA_028565825.1. Taxonomy (NCBI): domain Eukaryota; kingdom Metazoa; phylum Chordata; class Actinopteri; order Siluriformes; family Diplomystidae; genus Olivaichthys; species Olivaichthys viedmensis. Next base: position 632,278 of record JAOUQW010000047.1, on the reverse strand, counting down.
CTTCTTCAGACAGCATCTCCTCAGCTCTCTCCAACATCATGACACTACTAGAAATGGCGAAGCCTGCCAAGGTAAACTGGGTGAGTTGGAATCAGTGATAAGGATCCAGCTGGCCTAGAGCTTTATAACCTGGACTAGCAATGGCAGCGATTCATTTACAATAATTTAACACAATCCAGAAAATAGAAATCACTAGTCCAGCTCAGCTTTTCAATTTGTCCCAGGTCAGTGTCAGCGAGCATGGATTCATTAGCAGCCAATAACCACAAGTCAATTGTTATTCCAACCAATCGACAACTAATACATAACTTGATATATATTTATTAACACTGCTCCACTACATGGTTGATAAAATAGCTTAACTACTTACAATCTGCTTGATTTAAAAAGTAGTCATGCTACCCCCTCGCTACTGGAAAATGTATTTAAACTAATAGCTTTCATACTTGTCACAACCTTACTTCCCAACACCGACACTGTGAAATATTCAGTAGTGTTGTAATTGTTCTTTGTTGCTAATAAGTACTACTAGGCCCCCAGATGAGAGGCATGATGGAAAGACCTTCAAATCATTAGTGAAGCTGCCATCTCACCAAATGATAGCTAGTTCAAAATGTAAATCAAATTAATGCCCAATTTTTTCCCTTTATTCTTGTGTTATACTCTATCTTCATATGTCCTATTTGATGAAGGGGGAACATCCTCACTAGATCCTGCTTTCTTATTGCTGCTTTCTGATCACTGTCTGTTGCTGTCCAGTCACTCTGTACAAAAGAGTAGGGATGAGTTCATATTTTTGAATATTCTAATATTCAAGAGAGTCTAAAAATTTGACTAGTAAATTAAGCGTTTCTGAGTATTAATAGTAATCAAATGAGTTGTGTGCCTAGCACGGTTGCTGGAAAGTGCACCATCGTCAAGGAGGTGTGTGGCTGCCTGCAGGTTACAAGCGTTTTGCTCTTTGCTCAGTGTGGTTGGTTGCGATGTATCATCAAGACACGCTCACTGTGTATTAATTGTAAGTCTGAAAGCTATTCAACAGACATACTTAATTTTGCCAGATGCAGTTTTGCGAAAACGTATCTCAATTTAAGACACATTTAAATGCGTAGGACCACCGTCGTCAACGCATCACGGATATATTACATGGATATATTGATTTCACTTGCCTCTCATAAACCAATTAGCATTTTCATTATGCAAATAAAGCCAATTAATTATGGTGCGTACAAATTAATTGTGATGTCAACATTGGACCACTCTAACTGGGAGTTCAATCTGGAAGTCTGCTCTTAAAGCTCAGTGAATAGGAGGAAAAGCATTGGCCAGTAGCTGTGCAGTCATAGTTATTCCTAGCCAGTGTCCTTTAGACAAGGATCAGTGAACTGGGCTGAAGAAGGGAGAGCAAGCTGCAAAGCACACTCTAATTAAAAAGACATTTGGACCATCAGGAACACTAACAGTTACCAACTGCAATCTGATGTTAATCAGCGGGGGTTTCTTCATTAATTGACAAAATTAGCCTCATCAATCATGCAGAGGAGGGAGCTGGGCTGCTCAGAGCTGCTGGATTCCATCACCGTAGGCCTCCACAAGATGAGCAGCATGATGCTGCCAGAGGAGAACACACAAACCCACACACATAAACACACAAGCACTTTGTAGAACTTTCCAGAAATCTCTCAACGTAGATTCTGGGTGAGCAACAACTCCTCAGATGCAGAAGCCACATAGAGGTTTTTATATTGTGTTCTAAGTGGAAAACAAAAAGGTTACTGTTTAAATGTGTTTTTTATTACCATTTTGAAATGTGTTTATTAGATTTTTACACTCAACAATGTGTCAAATAGGTCTTGCCTCATTAAAAAACGAGAGAAACTAAAAAAATTACCATGGTAAAAATTGGAAGCAAGATAACAAATATGCACAGACCTCCCTGAATGTTTGGGTAGTAGGCTTTGTTGGATATTTCCCACACAGCTCTCATATTACTTAGCATACTATTTGAGTTGAGTCCCTGTAGATTTAGCAAGATCCCAAACACTAGCCTCACAAGTGTGTTTTTCATTAAGTGATTCTCTGTCGTGTTAAGGAAATAAGTGTAGCACTGCTGTAGGTTATTCAGTTATTACTCATTTAGAGTAGACTGTGAAGTAAATAGGCTTATAATTTTACTAGCTTCAATATCTAGGCAGAAATGTTATCTGTGAATGCCGTGCCACAATTAGTCATCCCATTTTGGACAGAGCACAGCATGTTTCAAATGATGGAGTGTTTTGTGGATGAACATTACATCATTTGAAACATGCTGTGCCCTGTTCTAAAATAAGAGGACTAATTGTGGCACAGCATGTCCACAGTAGAGCTCTAGACTGTATAATCAATGCCATGAGAAAATCTGTCTTTTGATATTTTGTTAATGATGTTGAAAGACACTGGGTGTGTCCGATACGTAAAAAATGCAGCCTACTATTATTCAAAGGCAGGAAGGCATTGAATAATGTCTGAATCCTGCCTTCATGTCCAAAGAATTCTGCCTTCTGAAATACCTTCATCTGCTTGATTTATAAAGGTAGCATACAGGTATCCTTTGTTGTCCAACATAATACCATACGTTTTTTTGTAATTGTTTGTAACTTAAACAATAGCTGGTGAGGTCACAGAATATTTATTCTGTGAATATTTATTCTGTGATCACAGAATATTTATTCAATAGTAGCAATGAACAGAATATTTATTCTGTGATCCCCAACAATACTTTATTTAATTTAGCCTAAACAAACTTTTGGGCTTAGCGACCATTAGTATATGTCAGTATCTTCGCAACGTCATGGTGTGTGTATGGTACCTTCAAAGCCTGTCTCAAAAGTTTCCCTATAGGTACCTTCGTAGCTACTGAACCGCTGCTTTCTAATACACTGACTAATACAAGGATACAGCATAAACAGCAATGAATGAAAGCAGATTTCTATTTCAGACTACTGTACAATGAGGATTATCACAGGAATCACTCATATTGTGTTTACTTGTTACATATGGTTTTCATGTCCAACAAATAATTGGAACCATTTAAGCCCTGTGAATGAATTGTACTGGCATCCTTTCATCATTCCCATTAGCACAGAAAATTGTATTTAAAATTGTATTTTCATGCATGACACTAAACAGGATGGTACCAAAATCCCCTATTTAACTCGGGAACCATGCCTATTTTGAAACACCTGCTTTCATATAATTTATATATATATTTACTTGAGTGTTTCCATTATTTTGTCAGTTGCCTGTAACCACCGTCACTCCGATGGTTTCAATCATCATAACTGCTTCAGATTCAGTAAGCTATTTATTCCTATACATTATGATCATTCATGCTACAGGTTTATAGCTACAATTATGTGCTATATTATCATTAGGACATTAGAAGATGTGCACACAAATGCATATCACATAACAGCACTGCACTAACAGCATCCTATTATTGATCCTCTGAGTGCTGCTGCATGAATGAGTATACAAGAGGTTAAACTCTTCACTCACTTCACCTCTCCTTTATAATAGCATTCTAATTATAACCATATGACTTCTGGGAAGTGTATTGAGACTTTCCCATATGTGTGATTTTATTAGCAACTGTAATGTCTGGTGGTTTAGTGCTTGATGGGCTACACAGCTGCCTGTCCTCAATTGGCAGACCTGCACAGACTAATCCCTGTCATCGAACCATGACTTGGAAGACAGAGATGCTGTAGCTTCCTAGACCAAGCCTGACCTTGGATTGACTCTCGGTGATGAAGACTTAGAGTTGATCTCCTGGATTTCCGATTTTGGTCTGGACCAAAGAAAAGGAAACAGGCTGGTGATCCTGGAGCCTGTCTGATTTTAATAGAACATAAAAAGCTATAAGGAAAGTGTGTTACACCTGCAATCCGTTACAAATGACCTCTTCCCTGGTGTGTGGCAGCTCCCTCTCTCTCTCTCTCTCTCTCTCTCTCTCTCTCAGTTAATTGAAATTCAATTCAAGATACTGCAATTGTCTCATAGACAAGCCCTGTTCTCTGTTTTGTCCATTTACTCTGTTCATCTGTATTTTAATAATGCAGTACCAAATTATCTCTTTTGTGGCATGTGCATGATTAATTAAAAGAAAGGCAGTGCCGCACTCATGTCTCAGGTGAATATACGATTAGTCTGTACTTGCATCATGCTAGAGAGGCTGCTAGAAGTCACTGCAGTCCTTCATCCCTTCAGGAAGCAGAGATGCCAAGCCTAATTCTCAAACTAGATCCTCTCCAAAAAAGGCAGAGGAGATTTTTTTTTCCCCAATCATCGACCATTTTATCAGTACCTCATCTATCTTTGTGTGTGTGTGCTTGTGTGTGTGCTTGTCATACAGACAGGAAGGAAGAATTGCCGAGAGGCAACCCAAAAATGATAACCGTGAACAGGGCATTTTCCAGTGTAGTGATTAAAATGATGGAGGACTTTGGAGATTTCATTCATCTCAGAGAAAGGTGACGGGGGACATGGTGTGTGTGTGTGTGTGTGTGTGTGTGTGTGTGTGTGTGTGTGTGTGGCACTGGTGCAGATCTGAAGTGGTTTGTGAAATGACACTGGCATGTGGAGCAAGAAAGGGAGTGATGGAGAGGGATCTGCGCGCAGAGGTTGATGATCTTTTAACCCTGCGGGGAACAGGCAGAAAACTTTCCAACCCTTTTCCCTGAGACTCCATCTGACCTTCCACAATGCTTTTTACCTGCTGAATAATGACTGTGTTTTGGTTTGTTTTTTGTTCTGGGAGTAAAATCCTATCTGTAATTATTTTACACGTGTCCCATGCTGAACGTTTTTCCTAAAATTACTTGCATGCTACAATGCTGGGGTGGGGAGCAATATTTGCCATGAAACTGACATCGACTCCTCTCCTTTTTTATGCCACCATTTCCTTTTATCAGTTTCCAGTCACCTTAAGTCACTTGAAAAAACTCCAGTTTTACTTGATGGTGGCTAAGTCACTCTGATTGAATTAGAAAGGAAGAGCAATGGTCCTAGCAAGTAGAAAATAGTTGTCATTTTCCCATTCTGCCTATACCTCCCATACAACAATTTTTACTGTTATTATTATTATTATTATTATTATTATTATTGTGCATGATCAGAAGTAGGGGAGAGTTTGGCACAAAACATTGCTGTAAGTGTTGCATTAAACATTTATTTATAGCGCCCAAGTTAATTTATTTACTAATAAAAGTA
>JAOUQW010000047.1:567187-581856 GCA_028565825.1 Olivaichthys viedmensis | reverse complement strand
GCTAGCGGTATATAAACACACACTAGACACACACACAACGCAAAGTATTGCCTAGCATAGCGTTAGCATACCGAGCGGTTGTTTTTGATTACGTATACATGGCTTTTGGATATCTGCACTGTTTTCTGGATTCTGCTTCTTCTGTCTACGCCCTTCGGATTCGTTTGCCTCGCTGATTTTGATTACTGGTTATCGGACTTTTGCAACGGACTTTGACTACGATTTTGGAATAAAGGATATTGGTTGTTCTGCATTTGGATCTGCTGTGTCTCTGTTCTCTGCCGTAACAGTTGATCCCTTGAACCCAACCTGATGTTGCAGGCCACTGTCGTGTCTTCTTTAATAAAGGCTTGAAAAAAGAAAATGAAAGGAACTACAGAGGGGGAAAATATCCATTCCAATGGCTAGCTCAGAAGGTGTGGCAGTTTCCCTTCATGGGGCTACGGTTGAATAAAGTCAGCAGAGAGAACACTGCTGAGGAGAACATTTGCACACAAAGGTTTGCTGAGTGAGATGGGGTATAAGTCATAAACAGGCTGGATTTATCATCTGCAGTCACAGAGGCCCATGGGCAAAGGGAGGGGGAGGCTCCCGCTGTCCACAGCAACATATATCCCCCTGCTTCTCCTTTTATTTAATCTTTCATCAATTGGTGATAACCTGTCCTGACTGAAGTTTTTTGAAAGCGAGGGAGAGGTTTGGTGAAAAATTATATTTTAGCATGCTGAGCTCATCCAGGACATGGATGCTGATGAGAAAACAGAGGCATAGCATGAGTGGTCATTGACTGTGGCATGTCTGTACATGGTACTGTGAGTCATTTCCCATTTGCAAAACGAGAAGATTTGGATCACAGAGTTCCATATTGCCTGTTAGATCTTACATCTGTTTGGCTTGTACACCATTTCTGCCAGGACAGATTTACGTTGCAGAGGGATTAACCTGACTTAACATTTTAAATCACAGAGAATATGTCTGAGCGCAGTAGGACGTGGAAGAAGCCAGGGGCCGAGGGCTACAAACTTTAATTTACTGTTGCAATTATCTCACATGAGGAACTACTATTTCACAGCAACAGATTCTGATGGGTTTAGAGTGGAGAGAAGAGACACATGGGGTGTCAAATTCAGCGCTGAGGCCATCACAGAACAGAAATAGCAAATGCACTAAAAAGGAATGCAAGGAAGAATAAGAACAGATGGGGGCTGAGAAAAGATGATTTTTTTCTATGCAGAAAGCATCTACATAATAGCAGCATACTGCATTTATATACAGAAGGGGTTAAAGTAGAAACGCACATCTTGCCGCAGTGATAGAGTGGCCCTCTGTCTCCCGCTCTCTCACTCTTTTTTTTTCTTCCTAGCTGCAGTGATAAATGTCTTTGTATTCCAGACAGAAAACTACAGCCTACAATGTACTTGTCAGTAGACAGGTGTTTTTTTTCCCTTTAATCAGTGCAGAGTAAATGTAAAATAATCTGCCTTGAAACAGAAAGCTTGAACAGTGAAGGGGAGAGAAACAATGCTGTAAACAGTCAACTATTTCCAAAGAACATAATGTGCACAACAGCCTAGTGTGTTTTTGCATATACGTAGGTGTATTTGTTTGAACAGGTTCCTCATGTGTGGCCTCGTCTTTGATGTGCATACTCTGCTGCAGCCATGTGCATCCCTCGTTTTTGGTCATGAGCTTTAGCAAACTCAGCTGAGCTGCTCTGATGGAAGTTAATGGGCTTGAGCGAGACTTGCTGTGGGTGCTGTGGGCCATCTGCCAACAGGGATCTCATCCCACTGTGTATTATACTGATTGCCCACTGATAGAGGCTCAGTCCAATTCAATCGCTTTAAAAACAAGGAGGATCGGGAGGGCGAGGGTCCAGTTCAGCTCAGTGCTGGTGCTGATTAGGCTTAGCTGAATTCAGATTACCCATCTCCCTCAATCCCAGTGGCTAATATGTCATTTCTCTTTTTCACTCACACACAAATTGACTTTAAACTGAGGAGCAGGTATACCTTCTCCTGGTTAATATCAACCAGCATAATATTATCTCACTATAATCTCTGCCCAGGCACTAACAATGAGCTTAATGCTCTGGAGTGTCAATCCATGCTGAATTGCACTGCATTACATACCTGTTCTACAAACAATTGTGATTTTGCTCGGTTTCTGAAGAGATTATTACCCTTCCACAAGCCAGCATCATGAATATGCAATAGGACCTAGAGCAGTGTCCCTTTCCATCTACTTCTCGTCTCTTTCTTTATTTTTATCTCTCCCTCTCCTTCTCTCTCTGTGTGGCAGAATACTAGGATTGTCTGGAAAATGAGCTGTCAATTGAGGGCTTGCAATGAGACATCAACCTCATCGCCGACCCTGGAAAATAATGAACGATTCCTATTTTTTTCTTGAATCCTCAATATGCTGTGCAGGAAGAAAAGCAGCACACTCATGAGCTGATTAGACATGTTTGGGCTTTTCAGATGGGCTAAGGGGGCTGGAGATGGGTCAAGGGTACAACCGGACAGTGATTTGATAATCTAAGATGCCTTGAGAGAGAGAAAAATAACTGAAAGCATATGGTCCATAAAAACATTCCAACAAAATGTTTGAATCACATATTTTAGTCTACATTATTAAAATAAACTGTCAACATTTTCATTCGGTGATCAGAGGGCTGCAAATAAGAAACCATCTCTGAGGTTGAATTTGGGGCAAGTCAGCGTAAGCATAAAATGTGTCGAATTCGGCGCAGTACGAGATAGTGGGGGTCAGAAAGACAGAGACGTAGACTATCAAAATCAATTAAGAGTCACAGTTGCCAGCTGCGGTGTTGAGTACTGGGGGGAGGGGGTGTAAAGTGGTCCTAGGGCAGATGAGGAGATACATGCCCACAAGGACAGAGAGACTGATGAATAAAAGACTCCTGGGGCAAGACACGCCCTTAGTGGGACATGCCAGAACCTGCCAGCTGCACACTGAGCTAGTGAAACTCTTCAGGATCCTCAGAGAAAGAGAGACAGAGAGGAAAATGATGATGACTATTTGGTGTCTACTGGCTTTCAACCAACCTCCATAGACTTGACTTCAAACATCAGTTAGTACATAAGTTATGTATAAAATTCAAGTATTGTTGGCCTTCAATTTGTTCTGCAAAGATGTATAAACAGTTGCAGGAAGAGTCATCGATGATCAGAAGTGGTCCTCAAGGGATTCTCTCAAGGCCATCATTGCGTATAATTCACAACAGACAGGCTTTAAACACGGAGCAGGGTATGACTGAATCCTCTCCCTTATCCGTCTGCCACCCATTCATCACATTTTATCTCTGCTGTTAGATACTTCTTTCTGAATAGGCAGCATCATTTGCATTGTTCTTGACTCACATATCCATGGTGCAACCACAGCATAGCATTCACACACACTCTTCCAGGAAGGAGTGGTGTCTCCATTCGACCAGACAGGGGTGAATATCCTCAGTGTTATAGTGAAGCCTTTATAAACTGCTGAGTGTATTCAAAAATGGAAAGAAATAGCCAGAGATGCCGGTAATAGAATCAATAAAGGAAGTGAAGAAAGGAAGCATTTCAAGGAAGTGTGTGCTTTGTGTATAGAAACTACAAAGGCAAGTTCTTTTTCCTTTATTGCAGGCCTTTCCCATACTATTGTCTGACAATAAGACAATAAGTAGAGTGGAGGAAGGGTGAAGAGAGTAGAGAAGCACCTTAAAGTGCCCATAAAAACATAATTGTTGTTCCAGAGCTTTGCATACATGCCTCTTGGTGTTGTTTTGCTGATACTCGCTTTGTATTTTTTCATTTTGTCATTTCCTGGAAAATGGTAAATACTGTTGACTCATCCTACACTCGGTGGAATGTACTAAATTTGTGTCCAATGAAATGCTCAGAACATGACAATGAGGCACTTTAAATCTGAGGTAATGTCATGTCCAAAGTGATGCTACCTTTTCACAAAGCTGTGAGAATAGTAAACATTTACATGACAGAAAGGGAAGGGATGGGGGTATTTACAACTCTGTCTTTCCTACCTCTGTTTCCTGAAAGAATGGGGAAAAGGCATAAAAAACAAAAGCAAAAAAGGAAAACAAAGCATAGCTATTGTATCCAGGGTCTCTCTTTGTGTCCTTTGGCAATTGCTTTATAAACCTGCCTTCATTGTATTTAACTGTAGATCAGAGCTAGTCCCATTAGAGACACCTAAATAGAGGATTTCTGTGAAACAAGCATGTTTGTATTCCCACTTCTGCCCTGACTGGGAATATAGCCCTGTGTTTATTTTCTCTGAATCCATTAGACTTGATTGTCTAAATTTATTCTTCTTTTTAGTGTCACATACTTGTCTCTCAAATGCTGATTTTACACATTTCCTTTAACACAGAAAAATGTGGTAAAATAGCCAATAATTACGGGAGTAATGGTGCTCTTAAACTAATTGTTCTTACGGAACAACCTCGTCCTAGGTTTTGTGAGCTTCATTGTTCTTTGTACCAGTGTGTGACCATGCCCATCAAACACTTTAGCAATGCAGTAAAAGGACTGAGATTGTAATGGAATGATAATTTCATTTCCGATTCTTACATTTCTGCATATGTAAGGTCCTTTTGGTCTATTCATTTAATACTTATTACTCAGCCTTGTTACTGTTCTATCTGTGCACCACCAGAAAGAGCTGTTAAAGCCAATGCAAGCGCTGGCAGCAAGTGAAGGCATTTTCTTGATAATAATTAGGAAAAATAGCACTGTTTCTCACCCATTGCTGTAGCTGGACAAAAATATGATGCTACTGCTCTCTCTCACTCACTCACTCACTCTCTCACACACACACACACACACAAAGTGCTAACACTTTCCCCTTCATTTGTACTACATCTTTCTTTTGAAACAGATTCAAGATGAGCTGATTAATAAAGTAAATGCCCTGGAAAAACACCATCCACTTAGTAGAATCTCTATTGATAAATTAACTCTTATAGTGAACACTTAATGTAATTAAACACTATTAGAATTAATTCACAAGTGAGTTTAAATGTGCATGGGTTATATTTGTAATGTTTTTTTTTATAATTTGTTTAATTAGACAAGCTAGAGCCTAGGAGGGATGCTAACGGAGCGATAGCTGCTTTAGTGTGCCTGAGAAATAATTAAAGCAAGCAACCAATAGTCTGCGGACTCACTAATTATACTGTACTTCCTTATTGGCTGAGGAGGAGGATTCATGAGACACCTTCCACCATGGCAACCCAGAGCATGACGATTCTTCTTAGTCTCCACAGAACTCGAATTACACTACAACACTAGCCACTGCAGCAAGTCTAATGACAATCAAACAAATCTGCTGATCCATCCACCACATTTAAATACAGCCTGGTTACCAGGTAGCTACCCCATCCTGTGATTAATCTGGAAAAATACTGATTAATTAGACATCTAGAATAAGACATAGGGCATGTGATCTAGCACAAACAAGAATCCAATTGGTCCTCCTGCAAGTTCGACATGAACTCAGGACTTGGGTGGATGAAAAAAATCCCCAGTTTGTAAAAAGATTTGTAGCTGTTTTGTTTTTAGAGCACTGTCCTCTCTCTTATTTTTCCCTATCTCATTAGCCTCATCTTCTCCAGGCAAGTCAGTAAGATGATAGCAATGAGTGCAGAACAGGCAGGACAGAGCCAAGCTTTATTGGCCTGAGTGTGGTTATTGGGATTTTAATGATCATTACTGTCTCTTTACATTTTAAACTCTGTTCTCCTCCTCTTAACCAAATGTCAAGTAATTCCTGCCATTCGTGGAAAGTCAGGCTAATTTATTTCATGGGTAAATTCAGTTTTCCCTTTTGGCTTAGGAAAGCAGACATTCTGTTGATTTAAATCCCAGAAATCAAAGGCATGTTAATGTGACACCACAAAGCAGTCAAGTAATAAAATGACTCAGAATCCTGCTTTTAGTTTTAAACCCCACTTTTATTCACTGCAGTGCCACTCCTTATCGCTTTCTAACCTGGGATTGGTGAGTGACAGGAGCTGAAAGCAAACATGACCTCCTACCGACTCCTGAAAGCCAACCGGATGTCTTCGTAAATGGGAGTCAAAAAGACACATCAACATTAATTCCCTGCTAAATGAGCCATCTGAATAATGCATGAGGGCGCGTGGGATATGTAGATCCCCAACCTTCAGCCTTTGTCAGTCTAATTGCTGTCATTCAGGCCGGTCTAGCGCCAGTTTCTACCATCAATAATGTTACTGCACCTTTATCAAAGGCTGGACCATGTTCAGAGCGAGCTCCCACTACTTTAATGAAGCATCTTCAAAGGGTAGCAAAGTGTGATTCAATCTGCACATATCTGAGGCCCTGATCTAGCATCAGTGTAATGGACAGGTAATAGGGTGTGCTCATACTGGAGATCCACCTTACTACCTCCACTTCTCTATTTCTTGCTTGCTTGCACTCTCTCACACACTCGTACCTGGATCTGATTGCTGGCAGCTGTTGGGAGGCACAGTCATATTGAGCATGTCGTTGACGGCTGTGTCGGCATAGTGACCCCTCTGGACGTCATGCTCGCTGTCCGTCTGGTCGCTTTCCTCGTGACCACTGTCCTTTAGGCTGTTGCCCTCCATGTCCTTAAATGTTGATGTACTAGAAGGTAGGGGGTGAGAGAGAAGGTTTTCGATTTGCTGTCACATTGTGTTCCATCTGATTTTTTCTGTTATTCACTCTGCACAATATTTTCAGTATTTAAAACCGCCAGTAACTGTGATAATCACAGAAATTACTTGAAGTCTAAGAAACTAAGTGGCTGAGGGTAAATGTTGTGCTTTTCTAGCACAAGATAGAGATAACATCTGAGGACAAAACAGCAATAATAGCCGAAAAAAGATGGCCGATGACAGCTGCAGCTGCACAAGCCTGATTTCCTCTAATTTGATAGCCGTCTTACTGGAACACACTCTGGTGCAGATGCAACACAGAGGAATGGAAATTAATGTGTTCAAACACACACACACACACACACACACATGCTGGGGCCTGATGCAAGGAAGAAAATGGAGACAGGAAAGGAGGGAGGCAGCCTGTGCATTCCCCAGGCTGGCCGTGAAGCCACTGCAGTGGCACAACTGCAGACTCTGATTTTGTCAGTGTAATTGCACCTGCACATCTACCCCACCCCCACACCCAGGGGGCATTAGTGTGCTGTAGAGACGGTACTTGAATAGTCTTTATTTATGTAAACACTTCAGTTATTTTTTTCTCAGGAGACAAAATTGTCATAATAGGCTTTTATTAAGTGCCACTGCCTCTATTCATGCTGAGCTGGAAAGTTCCCTTGCAGGTAAGAGTGTAACGAAGATCCTAGTGAAAATTTAGTAGCCAATAAGTCCTTGGGTAATAAATGGGCTTTCATCAACAATGTCTGTGTGCCAAGCCTCTTTGTCAGTTACGAGTCAGCTTCAGGTGGCCCCAGGAATGCCGGCCAAGTCTTTACAGGACACTGAGTCCATTGTTTCTTGTTGTTTCTTTCCACAATAGGAAATAACCTTTCTTCTTATCTCAGTAGCTTTACAATGCTCTCCCTGTCTGATGCAGCACCCACTGACCTTCTATCCACATGTGAGATTGTAACTCTCTTGAATTTTTAGGGTGCATTTTGTGTACTTTGACGGAATAAGCTGTAGACTAAGACTTTAATATTCTCTTACAAGCAAAATGCTCATAGGGGATTTGAAAGAATTATTAATAATAGTATGAAAAAGAAAAACATTCGAAGCGAATATGTTGAAGTAATTTGGATACTCAATTATTAACAAATCAACAAATATAAATATGTTGCCAATAACTGCTCATAGAATACAATACGATTAAGTCTACAGAAAATTGTTTAAACCTGGGTCTTTAAGTCTTTCAGGTTCATGCTTTTTATTATTTGTGTTTACTATGTGACAAATGTAAAGGAATATCAAATGTAAGTCAATTAGTTTTTCTAAATTTGTATTAAAACATACCTTTTTATAAGGTGTGCTCTGCTGTTTACATAGCTGGAGTCAATGGAATAATTCTCCGTCTAGATAGAGAGAGAGAGAGAGAGAGAGAGAGAGAGATGCATTTAATTATACAGCAACTAAAATAATATTACTGCTAATTGCCTTTCAATAGAAATGCTATTTTACACAAAGACCCTTGTGAGCTGCCTTGGCTGTCTAAGGGAATCTCCCATTCTCTTTCTGAGCACATGTAGTCCGCTTTGCTGCAGTGAGCCCGCTCCCCCCACCTTCCTCTCCTTTTCTTCCACATTCCTCCCCATCTCCCCTCACTTCTCCATATTCAGTTTGACCACACTTTTCAAAAAGGAGTCATTAAGGAGGACAGTGCACATCAGAGAGAAAGAGAGAGTGAGGGCAAAAGTTAAGGAGAGAACGATTGTAAAAGGAAACGTTTCTTTTTTGTATCTGTTTTTAAATATATACACTATTTTTCTCCTTTTATTTCAAGATTTTTATATATTAATATTAAATAAATATGTTATATTAATACATCAAAAGTAGGAGAATAGGAGAGTGCCAGGGGATTTTTAAACTTTGCAGATAAAAATGCATCGGTGATCTGCATATGATGGATCTCTGACCCACATTGAGCAGTGGAGTTCAAAAGCATCTGGCAGTCAACAGTTTATTTTTTTCATATACAATTATAAAATTTGTAGAGAGGATATAAAGCATGTTGCAGGGGGAGCATAGAAATAAGGAATGAAAAGACAGAAGAAGTAAGGTGGAAAAATCAGGTGAAATATTCAACTGATGTGCATCTAGAGTCACCCTTCAATGTCAGTTAAAGCAGAGAAGAGACTTCCTGTGTGTAAGAGACAGCGGATGTAACCCTCTCGCTCAGTATGGTGATAAGCAGGTGTTTTCCATTGGGAAAAGACCACATCCCTTGCCAACTTCAACCTCTCCCACTTAAAAGAGGAAGTCAATGGCTCTATCCATGGGGACGTGTAGGAATCAACTTCTAAACAATAAAGAAGACCAACACAACCCTATCCATAGTTTAGCAAGTCAGTCGTTAAGATCCAGTGCTCTTGAAGACAAACACAATTTATCATAGCCACAAACACCCCCCTACTCGCACACTTGATCTTTGTCTGTGCTAATAGTAAGTGGTAAAAAGGTTTACCACTAAGAGACATCAGAGACAGGTTGGTTAAATTAATTTGAAATGTTATAGCCTTGCAGTCACATTACTTTGTTTAGCTCTTGCAAATTATCCAATGGCCTCTTGTGCCTTTAAAAACTGTAGCAGCTTGTTAAAGCCTCCAAAAAATAAATAATTTTACAATCTTACCATCTCAGATGTTACTCAAAACTAACAAAGGAAGCACAGGACGAATTGTGTTCTAAGTCTCAGACTGCACACAGGACAAATTAAGTCTCAAAGGTCTCATCCATCCATTTCTAACAGATATTAATCTTCATCATTATGTTGTCAATATCTTGGACAACTCAACGTATCTTCAATCACCAGTTAATATGGTACTATGTAGTGTCTCACCTAACTTCTCTCTAATTACTTCCATGATCAGAAAAAAAAGTTAAATCTATTATGGCTTGCCAGGTAATACAGACCCACTTAAGGTTGCCACTTGTCTCCCATTTTCCTTTTCTTTTCCTTTTTTTCTTTTCTTTTTTTAGTGCTCTACTAATTAAATCTTAGCTCAATTTTATCAAGGATATAATTTGTAAAACATCTATTTAATTAACATTATATTACTTGGTCTCACAGAGCGTACACTGTTTGTTACACGGTTCGTGGGGCAAGTGGTTCACTCTTTTGTTCCTGTCTGGCTTTATTCCATTAACTTCAAAGTAATTGGCATAGGCAATTATTTCAGTACTCTTGCAGGACAAGTCGCTATATAAATATGTATGGAGGATTTATTTTAGGTTTGAACGTGCCACCTGTGTTCTACTTCGGTCCCTGTGAGAACTCATTATAAAGCTTCTTCATCTCTATAGCTAGCCACCGAGAGATTAATGGATGGCTATGGAGTGGGTAACAAGAGGAAAACTTCATTAAAGACATAGTAGGCCTCTACAAATTTCCCACTAAGAGGCCGGTCCTTTAATTGCTTTGGATGGGAAGCCCTGCATTAATACAGCCTCCGCTGGGAAGCGCCAAATCCTCTGCAGTCCCTACTGCCCCACACCATTCCACATGAGGCACATATTGTGCCACTCTGACTCTTAAAGATTACAGCCTGCTTCCTGTTGTCACAGCGTAGTGGCGGGACAGAGGACACAGGCGCAAGCCGCTTCAAAAAACAACATTTATTTTAACACACACTTCACACATAAACTGCACAACATGTAACATTAAACAATCCAAGACAAACTGGACGGGCACACGAGGGCTATTTAAACAGATATAAAATTACACAGACAAACGAGAGGCAGGTGGGATGAATCATATTAGGGTACAGGGGCAATTACACACATATAAAAGCACGTGGTCGTGTGCACAGCAGAATCCCCCCTCCCCCAACACAGGCATCCAAGAGGGGATCCCGGGTCCATGGGCCAACGTCCCAGTCCGGGGGGCGACCCGGAGGCTGGCGTCACGTGGGGGAATGCACTCCATCCCCAGCGCACCCAGAAAGCGGAGAGACGACATCCTCGGCAGGGTGTCATCGTTGTCCGGGGAGGAGTGATGACATCCCCTACCGTGTCAGGGGGCAGAGCGGACCTCCAGCAGTGTGGGGATGACCCTGGAGTTGGCAGCCGGCAGTGCTCTCCCTGAGATGGTGAGCCCCCGGAAGAGCTCCGTAAGCCGGTCCATTGCGGCGCTGGAGATCCGTGGGACGCCTTCCACAGCACCTGGGAACTCAGCCATGCCTCCTGTTGCATCAGGGAACTCGGCCACGCCTCTTGCTGCGTCAGGGAATTCGGCCACTCCTCCTGTGGAGTGAGGGTACTCTGCTACGCCTCCTGTGGCATCAGGGAATTCGGCCATGCCTCCTGCGGTGTCAGGGAATTCGTCCACACCTCCTGCAGCGTCAGGGATGACCTCAGCGGTTGTCAGCACCCGCCCAAAAACTTCTTGGGGGATTTTCTCCTCCACTCCTGGGAGGCTGGTCCAGAGCGGCTTCTGTGGCTGTCTCGGAGGCACACGGGGGGGGAGGCGTTGGGCGCGGCACTGTTGCTGCGTGGTGAACCGCGCCACGATGGTGGCAAGGACGGTGAGCCGAGTCTGCCGTTCCTCGCTCTCATGGAATATCTCGGCGAAGACCCGGAGCCTCCCCGGCGCGCCGATCACTGCTACAGTGGCGCCGAGGCAATCAACCCGCCGTCGATGCTCTGCGAGCTCCCACAGTAACCCCTCCAAGCCGTCTGCCATCTTGGGCGGCTCGCTGTATCCTTTTTTTTAAGGTCTCAGATTCTGTCACAGCGTAGCGGCGGGACGGCGGACACAGGCGCAAGCCGCTTCAAAAAACAACATTTATTTTAACACACACTTCACACATAAACTGCACATGTAACATGAAACAATCCGAGACAAACTGGATGGGGACACGAGGGCTATTTAAACAGATATTAATTACCCAGACAAACGAGAGGCAGGTGAGAAGAATCACATTGCGGGACAGGGGCAATTACACACATACAAAAGCGCGTGGTCGCGCACGTGACACCTGTAACAAAATGTATTTGGTGCCTCCACCATCAACCACTATTAAATGAAGTTAATATTTCTTCATCTGTGATTGAGTTTCAGGGCATATGATGAGGGCCACTTAAATGATGATGAACCTACTGCAATTGGCTACTTAATCAGGTTCTACAATGTGTTGTTATGGTCTGAGGGGCCTCGGTTTGTCATTTTATCCACATAATTATCTCTGCGTTTTATGCAGCACGGACCCGGTACACAGAGAGGCTAAATCGCCCCCTTAAAGCTGTCGTGGTGATAGATGGAAGTTGGAGGAGTTGAGAGATGGAGAGTGTGTTGAGTGAGGTCAATATGGACAAGCTCTTCAAATTCTCTCCCTCTCTCTCTCTCTCTCTCTCTCTCTGCCTCTCCTCCAACCTCCCTCGACCACAGTCAGCAGAGAGGAAAAGCAATCTTCTCACTTAGTTGTCAGTGTGAGATTTGATTTGCAAGCGTGACAATTGGTTCCTTAGTCCGGATGCGAGTGTGTTCCTGGTGCAAGGGCACAGGCGCTATAAGAGCAGACAGTGTGTCACAGGTTTCTCAGGTGGCAAAGGTGAGAAAACCCCCACCTTCTGCTGTGAGTTATGCATCATCTCTGCTGAGACTGATACATCATATGGTATGATTTCACTTGCAATTACACATGGAAGGGTGCATAAAAAAACCAATTCAAGCTGCTTGTTATAATGGCAAATTGTTAATTATCAGGCTGTGCCCTTGTTTTCACTGCTTAGATAAAATAACTATTATAGCTTCTTTTTTTATTCATTTCAGGAAGCAAAACTCTTCACTTTTAATCCTTTCTCAGGATTTTTATTAGAATATTAAAAGGCAGATAAAAAAAGTGTGCTAAACAATAAATAAGCCAGCACTGCTTTCTCTGTCTGCTTTTACTGAGGTCTCCTGAAAAGCCTCTCCACCGAGACATGCCAAAGGCCGAGGAGCAAAGGATTCACCCCTCAACATCAGTAGAATACAAATGAATCATGCGTTAAACATGGGGGGAGGGGGGAGGGATATTACAGAAAATAAGAAGATTCTCACTTAAAGTAAACCTATTCCATTTCCTAATCTTAATAGTTGATTGGTGTTCACAGCTTCATTTGGAGCCTCATTCTTGACTCATCTTAGGGCTTATTCATGCTGTTGCCCAAAGTGCAGGGAGGGAAATGGTACACATAATAAGGTCTGTTATTAGATACTCATTCACTGGAATGTGAGGGGAAAGCGACGGAACAGGTCTCTGAATTATAAATACCAAATACCAGGTTCTGCATATCAGTGTGGCTCAAAGAACACTGGGGAAAACACCATTCATACTACACAAATGCGTAGGAGAGATGTGCACATCCTCTCTTCTGCAGGAGAGAGAGAGAGGGAGAAAGAGAGAGAGAAAGAGAGAGAGTTTATGTATATACAGTATATATTTTTATTTGACTATGTGAATGAAGCAAAGGAGTCTCACAAGCACTGGCAGTATTTCCCTTCCTTGCTCCCTCATTTTCTGTTACACCCTTTACCATTCTAAAATGCTATCTTTCACTCTCTCCTTTTCTCTCCTCTCTTTTCCATTTTCACATCTACACCTGATGTTTTGTTGTTGTGTCACTGTGGCACTTCTAAGCCATTTCTTCAGGCTCGGCTCTGCTCGCCATTCCTTGCTGAGCTCATGACATTAGTATCAGAACATCACACATTAATTTTCTTTGTTTGAATGAATAACCTGCTAGAAGCAGTTTAATCATGCTTTTTTCAGCTCCCATCATCATGGAGGGTGAAAATACTCCTCAGCCTGGTGTTAGGTTGCCAACCCCCTGATTATAGAATTTCCCACTGATCCACTGCCATCTGTTAGATCGTAGATTTTCCCTTCCTTTCCAGAATGCACGGGCCCTCGGGGCTCAGCAGCAAAAAGGGGTAAAGTGCCTGAGGGTTACCCTCACTACTGGATAAGATTACACTTTCCTTGATCTGCCATGGCTGCTGGAGTTGTAATGAATATGAGTACTTGCTATCCTTTAATCGTTACTGTCATTGAAGTCCTTGCAACACTTTGTCACCTTTCAGTACACAATGAACTTGGTTTGCTTCATTCAGAATCCAGCTCATTACAAAAGCTAAATATTACCAGGGCTAAAAGCCTTAAGAGAAAACTGTGCAAACTATATATCAAAAGTTGTCATAGGGCCACCTGTGTATGCCACTGTGCATTGTTCCATTAACTATAGCAGTGATCTTTTGGGACAAAGGAAATACAATGTCAATGTTACAGATCTGTAAACACAATACTCCTTCCTGGTTTAATCTATTAATGTTTATTTCCCAGTGTACAAAAGAAAATACATCTTTTTTTCGACACAACAGTCACAAAGTATGCACATAAAAATGAAGGAAGTAAGGGATTGGGTATTTCCACAGTTAACAGCTGCATCAGAGAGAGAGAGAGAGAGCGCATTGTGTTTGATCTTGTAATATACTTAATCTACATAGGGCTAAGGTTTATAGTCTTAATTTGCCTGAAGTTAGTTAAGATATGGTTAATTATACATGCATTAATAACATTTGTATTAATAATCCATAGGGTGATGAAAATAGTTGAATGAATCATAAAGCTCTTCCAACACATTAGAACATCAGTAGGAAGCATTGTATTGTTATGTTGTCTGTTGTCATAATGCTGAATTATTATAGTTGTTCCTCTCCCTGTTTGTGCCTGTGGCTAGTTGATGTAATGAGATAGCACCTGTGTTGTTTTTTTGTGGTTCTTTTGGTCTTTGTGATGGCCAGTAACTGGACCTGTTGTTTTGGGTTGGTTAATCACTGAAACTTCATACCACATATCGAGTGAAAGGAGGCTCTACAATTTCAAAAACACAATTACCTATATAAAGGTTCATATGTAATTATATTGTGTGTGTGTGTGTGTGTGTGTGTGAGTATGCATGTACA
>JAOUQW010000047.1:514596-524794 GCA_028565825.1 Olivaichthys viedmensis | reverse complement strand
TACACTGGTTTAGCAAACTGAACATTGCATTTCTGCAGATGTACAATTATGAGTACAAGGCTGTGCTGGATGGTGTGGAGACTGAGAGCATGATGGAGATCAATCCTGCCAAACGGTTGGAAATCTTCAGAGTGGGCAATGGTCGTGAGGAGGTCCTGGAGGTCCACGATTTTCAAAATGTAAGTGTACTTAACCTACCTGTTCAACTTTTCTAGCATTGTATTTTTGTTTTTTGTTTTTAGCAGTTTGCTAATAATTCTTACTATTTATGTCTGGGAAATAGATTGCTTGTCCAAACAAAAACTCATGTAGCCTAATTCATAGACACTTTATCTATACACCTTGAGGGACATTATGTACAAAAAAAGGGAATATCGTACATGATAAAGTGCTTTACCCATTAGATAGTGTTGAATAATTTTCTTTTTACACCTCCCGAGATCATTTTCTAACTCATATTTCCTAAATACATTTCCTTGATTACTTGATTCAAAGAGAAGCAATAATATAGTACAAACTTGCAAAAAGCACAGAATGAATGAAGAGTAAAAACAAAGTGCTAATAGATGGCACAGAATGTCAGTTTCTTCATTCTGCATATATTTCTGCCAAGCTCTGTAACAAATCCCAAAAAGTATTTTAAATGAATTTAAATACGCCTCTCTGTAAGGTGTAAAAAAAAAGGAACATCAGATTGTCCTTAGGCAAAAAAAAAAGACTGAAAAATACATAAGCGTACATTTGATGTTGAGAAAGGTCATAGTGGAACCTTTCTCGACATCAAATATTGTACAAATATTTTCGTAATAAATGTCAAATACAATTCAGGCCAACTGAGGATCCCTTCACTGTGGTTAATGTGTGTCCTGAAAAGTTTCCTACTTCAATCCACTTCAAGAAAGTGTTTTCCCCTTGAAAATATTCTTTAGAATATTTCATTTTATTTTTAATAAATTTACAAAACATTCCAAAAGCCTGTTGATAAAAAAAGCAAATTGATAAAAATCTAATATATATATTTTACTGTATCTTGTTAAGGGAATTACAGGTATCCGCTTTGCCAAACACCAAAGATGCTACATCAGGACTCAGACTAAGGAGCTGCCCAAACTGGCTGAGGTAGACCTAAAGGACACAGAGCTTGAGGTATGTTGAAGCATGCCAGCTCTGGATGCATATTCTCCGGTGATTTGCTCCTAACAACAAAAAAACATCATAAATTTTGCAAAAGAAAAGGCAGAAACAGATGTAATAACTGCAGAATGAAATTTACTCTAGCCTCCATCAACCCCCACCCTTCTTTTCTCATCTTTCCTCAAACATGCCTCCACTCTTCGCCTCTCATCATGCCTGCAGCATTTTCCACAAAAGTATAAACTTGGGTCTCCAGTGCCCATGAAACCATCAGAAAGTCCACAATCACATAACCCCTTTGGGGCACACATCAAATGGTGTTTGCCGTCAATCCTGAGCTAATATTAATTTTTAATCATCTTCTCTGAAGGCTCAGTCCAAATAGCCTTAAGGAGAGAGTGAGGTCCTTCAGAAAGGTAAGCCATTAAAATGGTATTTGAAGATGTTTGCTCCGTAAATTTCATTTGACTCAGGGTTGAAGTGATTCATTTCTTTTCTTGGGACCTAATGGCTATCTGTGATGCTCAGCAAGAGTGATAGGCCAACTTCTATCAATCACACAGCCAATTTATTGGTGGGACTGAAAATAACAGGCAGTGTGCTCCGTATTGGAGTCTCTTTCAGATATGGTTTTAGTCTCAGCCGTCTCAAGGTTCACATTTACTGTAGAGAAGGAGTGAAAAAAAAGATTAATCTCTTACACCTTCCCATGCTGTGGTGAAGATAAGCAGATCCATTGTCATCTCAAACCTCTAAATATTATCTTTGACTCTATGAACAGAAGGTATTATAGACAAAAACAGCATGCAATTTCTCTGCGTCATATTTTTAATGGCTAATCTATGTTTACAAATACTAATTACGAAGCAGGCACCATATGTCGCTGCCATTTTCCTCTTTTTGCACATTGCAAAACTTAATTAGACTTCAGTTCAGTCTTATTGAGAGAGCAAGCGACAGAGAGAGAGAGAGAGAGAGAGAGAGAGAGAGAGAGAGAGAGAGAGAGAGATGAAGGGGACACATCATGCAGGATTACAGCAAACTGTGCGGACTATCAGCACACATCCCTCTAAAACTAACTAGGATCTCTCATTTCAATCAGAACACAGACTTATCTTTTGTCAGACTATGCTAAAAGCATGGACTTTCCAATGCAAGCGAAACCAAAGATGACTTTGGGTTAACATTCCTACCCTGTTTTAATCTTCCAGAACTAAAATTAACTTGGCAAAAACATGGAGGAAGCAACTGCCAATGTGCTACCAGAAGAAGAATAGGAGAGAGAGACAGAGTGAATGAGTGAGTGGGAGAAATTAAGCTAGAGGTAGAGAGAGTGTCAAAGAGAGAGAGTGGGGTGCTGAATTTGTAAAGTAGGTATGGATTAACACTAGCATTATTAGCTCCTAGTGCAGTCCAGCCGCAAGGCATGCAACTGCATTCCCCAACCACATTGCAGCTCGGCACAAAACAATGCAGACTGAGAAGAACCTGCACACTGTTGATAAGGAAATAAGGCAGCCTCTGCATACATCCAGGTGAAAAACATGACTAGTTCTCTGCCAGTATTTTTACAATTTCCAATTTATTCAGCCAAGGAAATGATGAAAGAAGTAATCCCAGAGCTCCCCTCCAGTCACCAACTGCCTAAATGTAACTGATGAAATCGCTTTTTACAGCAGTGTACTAGTGTCTCAGGATAAGTTTTCTCCCTATCTATTTCCTATTAATTCCTTCTCCAATAAGACAGTAAGCTAATACAGCATGTTGGGCAACCAATTACAATGACACATACATCTTTTATACCACTGATGCATGGCATGGAGGGATATAATTTCAAGGTCTAAGTTAATTTAATCTAATTTAAGTGTATAACAATCTTTTATATAGGTTACTGCAAACCTTTTTTAAATTAGGGTGAGCTATAAAAATATACCAAAGTGTTTGAGGTTGTTATCTGATATAGTAAGACAATGATATTGGAATCATGAGTAACAGCCAAATTAGAGAGCTTAGGGCACAGTACTTATACTACACATCTATTAGACAAAGATCATTTTTTTCACTCAGTAAAATTATGATCTCTCTGTTTGAAAATGTTTATTCTGAGCATTCACAATGAGGGTGTATTTATCATTAGGTCTGGGTAGACATGTACCAGCATGTTTATTACCTCTCTTTTTTCCCTTAAGGGATGACCTAGGTCTCAAGAGACATTCTCACCTTGAGTTTATTGGTGTCATTTCTCAAATATTAAGTAAAGTCATCTTGCAGGATCAGTGGCCTAACCTCTATTTACTTGTGATGGAGGTGTGCTTTGCTTGAGCAGTTAAGAGGGCCAATTAAAAGGGGGGTTGTGTATGCTGCCGGCCCTACTTTTAATTTCAGCTTTAAAACAGCAGCCTTTGCAGCACTGCACAGGCTGTCCTCCAAGTCATCATTAGTTTAGTGTAATGCTGGGGAATGAGAGGTGGAGGGGAGGGTGATAAGTGTAAAAAAGCTGTTATAATGGAGTGGCAGAGTGGATGGTGATTTTAATATAACAGAACTGGTGTGGCTTCTAGCTCGCTACATTGCAATGCAATGTCATTTCACAACAAACAAGATAGGGCGCCAAAAATTACTTCTAATAAAGCATAAGCAGCGGGATGAAAAAAGAGAACAGAGGAAAGGGAAATGTGACCTAATATAAATGATAGTACCTCAAATTTTAGCCCCAGGATTCTACATCAAGCTTAACTAAAATGCAATTAAGCTTTATACTAGGAAAAAAATCACCTTGTAAAAACGTTTGTGAGCCTTTCCTCTGTTCGCTCTGCTAATTAAGGGAATGGAGCAGTATGTTTTTTTAGATGTGTATTTACATATATAGAGGTAAAAGAAAGTACATATTTTATGGGATTACATTACACAAAGTACTTCATATATCATTATTAGATAGGAATGACATGCCTTCCTTATCATTAAGTGATAATAGTGTACTTTACAGCTCATGAACTACAATATCAACAAATTAAACATGTTAATAGTGCTCGTCTGTGTAGTGGGGAAACTGCATAATGTCTCCCCTGCCAACAATAGAACATATTAAATATCATTTTAAAAGCTTTTTTTTCCCCATTTTCCAACACAATTAAATTGCAACCCCAGCACTACCTGCAGAAAAGTATCGAACAGTATTGAAAAACAGAGATTTAAAAAATGGGATAGAGCTGGTAGAAACTGCTACTGTATTAAAAAGAGATTAAATGGTATATTTCAGCCATGGCTATTCATTAGTCTTTTTAATGTAGGGTAAATGAATGAAGCACCGTCCACAGCTTATGGAGAAAGGCTTAGACCAAGTGTAATGTCCTGTCTGCAGGCTGGTGAGTCTGGAGAGGTAAATATGCAGGTGGTGGACTCTTATGTGTGGATCCCTGCTGAGCAGCCAATCACCAACGGAGCATTTTTGCAAAACTCCACGATCTGGGAAATCTGCCAGGAGCTGCCCATCCACTGGATGTACCTAGCTCCTCTTAGAGGTACTTGTAGTGTATATAGTATTAGACCTGATGAGCTCTACATCGTTTACACCAAATCTTTAGAAGAACATGTTGTAAGTAGTGATCTAAAGTAAACTTGAAAAGTGGACAGAAGCTTGAGGCAGATGCTGTCATCTGGCTTCCCCCCCGTGTTGTCTCTTTTCACCATATGGTTTTCAGTCATCTGGTTCCATCAACAGCAAGAGATACATGTACATTTTGCACAGAGGAATGACTATGAAGAGGTTCTTCAAACGTCTTATCATCTATGTTTGTTTTAATACTTATGTTTAATATAGTATCCATTAAGTCACATGAAAGCAGTAAACTAACCTATTTAGCAAATATTTGGAAAACTACTATCACTACTAGGTTTACTCTATAAGAACATAGTAGTAGCCAATATTAATTTTAGATGCATTTTTTTCTTGCCTGTCTCGCTGTGTTCCAGATGCTAAGTTCCATGATGTAGAGGATGTGGACACCCTAGACACACAGGCTCAGCCAGTACGTCAGGCCAGGGACGTCATGGACGAATTGCCTGTAAACGACTATGTAAGTATGAGCTTTGAGGTGCTGTATGAAGAGACGTGCTCAGACCACTGAACTGGATATTCATAATTTTTTTATTTATATAAATTGTTCATTAACTGGACTTCCCTATTCCAAATTCAAAACAGTCTGTGTGGACCACAGGGCATCAGATTTGCTATATATCGGAACTAGGCTAGTTCACTCCTCACTTAATGAAGAGGGATATTTAGACTTCAAAGGCAACAAGGTTCCCTAAAGCCCTTGCATAAGCTTTTCTTGCCTCGCCTTTTTTCTCTAATGCAGAAAGATATGTACAAAGAGTGCCTCCCAAGATCACTTATTAACGAACAGATCCATTTATTAACCATGCTTTAATTATCATGGCAAGACGATTCATGCAACAGAAAAGAAAATTTTTTCTCCCTCAAAGGCAAGTTAATGTTCAATCATTAAATAACCCTGACTTCTTTGCCATGATATATACATAAATGCTTTGAAACACCCCCATATCTGCTGTCTAACTTCTATTCTGAGGCTAAAGAGAAAATAGAGAGCAACAAGAAAGAACCTCAGAAAACAGGGACATTTATCTGTAGAGGACCAGGAATACCTCACCTGCTTGCCTCATCCAATTGCCAGAGCCTCAGTGTTTGCCATAATTAAAGCAAGCCCAGAGATGAAACCCACTTCTCCTTTTGAAATACCTCTACTTCTATCATCTGAGTAATACATACCAGTCCAGCCAGTTCCAAGACTAGGCGCAGGCAGGTTGTGTTTGTGGACTGAGCGATAACGAAGACCTTTGTGCGCACTGGTGAGGATATGGCTTCAGGTAATTGGAGGCTGTAGTAATGTCAGTACCAGTGGGAAGCCAGATATTCTAGAACTTTTCATTCTAGCCTTCTTTCCCATACCCCTAGCCTTTGGGTGCAGCAGGGGGCATGATTTGTAGTAGTCCTATAACCATCATGAACATTTTATAAATAGTCATCAAAGTTTCTGTGACAGAAGATATATGAGGCTGACCTTTCCCCACTTCTGTCATGCTGATGCGCTGCATGCCAGCACAGCCCTGGATATCTTTCAAACAGGATAACTATCATCCGACAGCTCTGAGTAAATTGCATTATGGTCCTTGACCTAAATTCCCAGAATAAGCCTCTGATGATTGAGTCTACGTCCAGTCGGCACTCAAACTTGTGGGCATACTCCTGATAGTGCTCGGTGCAGTGGCAGATGGGACGCATTGTGAACTTGTGTATTCTATTCTGGTTTGTAGATAATTGATTAAGCACTACTGTGCTACACCCCTGTCCTAGTATTAGAAGGGTTAGGCTCATTGGTACTCACTGTATGTAGTGCTTTATCAGAGAGGAGTTAAACAGCACTACATACACAGTATTCCTTCTGTAGAATCTTCTACAAAGACCAATCTGCGGCAGAACTAATTGTTTTGTGCATAAAAGCATGCATGATTCAGTAAGCATGAGCAAGAGAATAACATGTGTTACATCATGATTAGTCCTGACGTAGGGAATGATGCTTAAGACATGTTTTAAGAGATGCTGGTTTAACAGTATCTGTGAAATAACTTTATAATATGTGCAAATCCACTAAGTGACAACAAGATATGCCCTGACACAATAGAATAACTAAGCATTTTGTTCATGTTAAAATTATATTCATACGGTTGTCTAGATTATACAAAATATAAAAGAATGTTGTACTTAATGTGTGGCAGAAAAAAACTGCTTGATTAATGACATCTATTCTGTATTACTTTTGCTTAATTGTGATAGACAAGTTTTTCCTCCACATTTCACTTCTGATCACTACCATCTACATCAACATGAAGTTTTAAACATGAGATGATAGATATATGCTTTTCTGAAAAACTGTACGAGTTTGATTAATTTACCTCTGAAGAACAACACTATTCATCGTGTGTGAGATCATATTTCATTCTGTTTCACTGCAATATGTACTCTTCTTATTTCATGAAAACTTCCAGTTTTCATGCAGCTGGGGGCTTTCTTTGTGTACCTGATAAAATAATCACTGCTGCACTGACAGCCTTTGTGCTCATCCCATAATGAATTCTTGCTCTACAATGAAGAGCCCAGACCTGACAAACATTATGAATCAGTAATTGCCTACATGCATTTGTTAGAGTAATAAATCAAATGGGATAGGCATCGCCGTGCTTTCTCTTACTTTTCCCTATAATCAGAAATAATGTAATTTTCAGACCATTCATCATTGTTTAGTGTGCTTGTGAAGAGTCGGCTGTGATATGAATCACATGACTCCATGTTCTCAAAATACAAGCCCATATAATATGCTTGTAGGATGTGTTGTACTTCTGGATTTCATTACTGGAAAGATGAAGGTATTGCCTGGAGAACATATGATAAGAGTAGCCATAGTTATAATAAGGTGCAGGGATTAGGCTAAGGGATAAGATAGTAGTTGGAGATCACGCTGGTCGTTGAATGGCATTGAATATAAGTTGTATTCAATTAAGAAGATAATTGCTAAATGAGAGTTACTGATATTATTCACTTTAATGCATGTACAGTGTCCTCCAGAAATATTGACACCTTTCGTAAACATGAGCAAAAATGATTGTATTAAATAAAAATGACACGCAATAATTAAAATTTTACACTCAAACAATAGAAGAAACTACTTACATTTGCTCTAAAAAAATATAATTCTGATAGGAATGATTTTTTTAATTATAGTATTTTCTTTCAAAAACATATGTGGCACAATTATTGACACCCCTAAAAAATAAATGCAAACAAATTGGCATCCTCGCAAAAAAAATTAATTACTTGTAAAATCCCCAGGAACTCTGTTACAGGTTAGGTTACAGATATAAAAATTACATAAGAAGTTAAAAATACCATTAAACACAATCATAGCCATGATAAAAGGTTAAAATAATTTGCCAGGAATTGTACCCATGAGAATACCATGAGCAAACCTTGTTACCTCTGCCTGGAGGTTAAGATTTAGGCTGTAAATGGATCTTTCAACAAGGCAATGACCCCAAATAAACATCTAAATCAACACAGAAATGATTGAAGGAACATAAAATCAGTGTTTTGGGACAGCCATCTCAGTCTCTGGATTTGCACCTGTGGTCTAAATTAAAGGGTTAGGGTTAGGGTTAGGACATTAGACATTACATGAAGAGACTGTGCTGTTATTCTCTCCAGGGAAGGCTTTTCCAAATATTAATAGTAAGCGTGCCAATAATTTTGAAAACAGTGCTTTGCAGAAAAATGTGCCCTACTTAAGAAAACCTTTTGTGTTTGAAAAAATATAGTGTTTAAATAAAACTATACAACATCCCCATACGTTTAAAGCTCATAATATCACTAATTGCATGTGTTATTCGTTTTATATGTTGGTTATTTTCATGAAGGGTGCCAATAATTCTGGAGGGCACTGTAAATATATTAAATAACTACATAGTTATAGATGTATGAAATCTTTTATTAGTTGACAAACAAAATCAGAATAATATTTAGATCAGAGTAACAAATTATAATTTGTTTTTGCAGCATAGCATACATTAAACTGGCATATACAGAGTATTGTTAATATATCATTGATATCATTGTAAGACTTTTGAAAAGCAGGTAGACCTGGGACATCACATTAATGTGCCCAGGCCTTTATTGTTTACTGTATGTGTATGATTTTCCTGTAATTCATTTTTGGGAAAGACAATCCTCTCATACCCATCTCAATCCCTTATACTAATTTGCATCATTTACATTATAGCAGATGCCCCATCTGTGCATCCCTCGTAGATCAGTGGCTTTGATTGGCTGTACAACAGTGGTTTTTAATCAGAAAAATAGCGTTACGCTGTCTCAGAAGAGTCATTGGATGCTGGAGATCAAAATGCAGTCAAATGAAACATTGTTGAGTTGAGGGTGCAATGTGCTCGTACAGTGTGTTAGAGTTAAGTGGCCCTTCTCTGACTCCATCTCAGTGCAGCTGCTGATCAAAGGCATGGCACTCAGCCCTAGGTAATCTGGAAAGGGCACGCACTCACTATTACAATGGAGTAGGCCAAGGGACATTAATTCTACCCAAATTACCTTTTGCCCAGCTTTTATTTAGCCCTTCTATGAATTCTCATCCTACCCAGGAGAGCAAAGAAATGGGTCCTTGTTAGGCGGTCATATATTTGCTAATTGCTTTAGGAATGTGCCATCTACCTTAAGTTAAGGTCAA
The DNA here is from genome assembly GCA_028565825.1 of Olivaichthys viedmensis. NCBI lineage: Eukaryota > Metazoa > Chordata > Actinopteri > Siluriformes > Diplomystidae > Olivaichthys > Olivaichthys viedmensis. The sequence continues at coordinate 515,351 of JAOUQW010000047.1, read as the reverse complement.
GGAAATGCGCTAGGGTATTTGCATGTATGGGAGGTATGGGAGAAACTTGTTTATATGCTCAGATAAGCTGCTTGCAACTTAGACTGGTATACCCGAATCAGGCCTGTGAGAATGTGAGGGTAGGATGAAAGAAATCATGTAATCATTTGAGTGGCTGGCAGTTTCAAACTCCCACTGTTTGAGGATGAGCAGAGACACTGCAGTATCATAATCCCACCTCTGTCATAATGGAAAGGTCAAGAGTTATATCATGATTTATACTCCAGCACTCCTTTAAATGGTATTCTGATCACTCTCACATCTTTTAATATCCTTGTGTTTTACTGGCCTCATAAGGACTCACCATTTATTTGTTTTGTCACACTGGCTTTGCCCTGACCATACCCCATGGGCTCTGTTCCAGAAACAGGCTTAAAATATTGGCATGACTAAAAAATTACGGGCAAAGTCAATGCATAAGATAAGTTCTGTAGCTTATTCTGTAGCATTTAATATTTAGGCTAAATGTAATAGATAAATAAATAAATCGGATTTTTGCCTGCATGGAACATTTCTATAATTTATTGTTAATATACCCCGGCGGTATGAACGCACTTGGCAACGATTTTAGGTGAAATACAAAAAGATTTTTCTGAACAATCATAATGTTAGGGCCAAGCCAGATGTTCACCAGTCACATTTTGCAAGTCAAGTCTCAAGTCTTTAGTCGTGCACTTTAGTTAACACTCAAATCGTTAGCTGTAGGTGTTTTATTG
>JAOUQW010000047.1:462281-481526 GCA_028565825.1 Olivaichthys viedmensis | reverse complement strand
AGACGAAACATGCATCATAAGAAGGTTCAGAACCTGAGCTTTCCGGAGATCACATATGTGGGATAGAAAAACTTGAATGATCTGCCGTTATCAAAAGTTAAGGTAAGCAACTAATAGTATATCTGTCCTTATTCGTCACCTCAAACTTTTCAGCAGACGCCACGTAGAACTAACAAGAGAAGCCACATGCCAGATACATTGCTCTTACAGGCCATTTTCAGATCAATATTTTGCATGTTGTATTCCATAACTATAAATAGTCACTATACGCAGCATAAAACCCCCATTGTTGCAGTAACACAAAACTAGTTTTTTCCCCAAAATTTCTGATGTTTAGTGTGTGAAACTGTAGAAAACTTTGACAAAGCGAATATTCACATAGCGAGTGATTAGTGCTTAGTGTTTGTTTGGCTGTTGTTCAAAATAGCATCACATTTATGAATGCGGTGTTACTACAGAACATTTAACAAGACATTATCAATACAATACATTGACCCTGTCTCTCTGCAGTTTTGAAAAGCATAGACGCCCATGCAGTCTCCACAGCCAGAGGTCAGAAACTGGAACCAGTTTAGCCCTGCATCATTTAACACAGGCCGCCTGCATCATTTAACAGTTCCACTTCAAACTTTTACTTCTTCTTTCTTTTTAAAATGGCTTCCAGTTATCAAAAGCGAAAAGCCAGGGACAGCAGTCATCTGCCACGGGCAACATATCAGAAACTGAGGTTTGACAATTATTCTAATACACTTATCATTTGCACCATAGCAGTTTATCTACTGTCAAATGAGAGCGCGTTATCAGACTTATTAAAATGGTTCATGGATAGAGAGTCTGGTGCATTTCTGATTTGTATAAAGCCATGACGGCTTGTGTGCGTGTGTGTTCTATGAGTGTGCAATGATACCACATGTGTCTTCATGCACAAATGCACATGTAATACTACTTCTCACTATCTTAACAGTGAATAGGGAGAGCACAGAGGGAGGAAACAGTGAGCGGCCTTTGCCACCAGGACAGCAGCCTATAAATGCCTACAGAGAGCATGACAACAGCTGCCTTGTTTCAACCCATGAGTTGTAATGCAGCGCGTCATTCAGCCTAGTTGAGAGGGAGGGACAGCACGCCTGTTATTCAATACACAGAACTCCAGTGAGCAAACATTATCCAGGGTGGAGCTCTCATGGATAGACTCAGAGGCTATAGGCCATCAAGGTTACACACACATGAAAGGAGAAAATTCGGGCTGTCTGATGCATTTAAAATCATACATTTAGCAACTAAATCCTTTCCCCACCAAAGACATAAAGATATTACAGATCCCCAGGATGCCTTTTCTAGGAAGGACATGCTTTGTATAGGTTTGCTATACGGAACGCAGACTGGGACAGAGCAAGCAAATGAATAACCAAGGTGGCAGGTGGCAGATGGAACAAATTGAGTCTGGGTTTGTAGACAAATGTGTTTTACCTAAAGGACCGTCGCCCCCACACCCTTTTAGTTTTCTCTGCTGAGCTTGTTGTTGACCATGAAAGGAGGCAATTTATAAACAATCAAGTGGACTAAACCATGAGTCACCCTGCCAGTAGAATTCCTTGGAAAGAGCCCATTCAGGCATCAAGATATAGAGGCAAATATTAATTTGGCTGTGGCAGAAAAAACTGATTCAATGTGTGATCATCAGTCAATGCAACAACAAAAAAAAACCCAGCCATAAGCAGAGGGTTTTGGCAAGGTTGCTATATATGGGGAATGACATCATGGCCACAATAATGTCAGCTGTTTTGGAGAAAAACAGGTCTTGTATGGCTCTCAGAATAGCATGGGAGATTCAGAAGGATGAGAAAGAGGTCTGCAGAGGGCGCAGAGGTCTTTCCAGTCTGGCAAGGACACAGGAATGGCATTCCTGGCATTGCAGAACACACTCCATCTGCCAGAAGATGTCTGGGTAGAGAATGCTTCCAAGGAGACACAGGAGTATAAATCAGACTCCACACACCCTCCCTGCTCAATCCAGCATCCAAACCGTAATATTCGAAACAGCACTTCATCTCCACCACTCTCCCAACATCCAGTACGAGGCAGAACCTTAAGAAATCTGTTAATGAGTCAGTGAGGCAATGGCAAGGTTCCTTTCCTCAGATGCTGAGTGAGGAATACTAATACATACAAGACAGAGATGGAGAAAAAGAAAAATTGAGAAAAAATGAGAGACAACAAGAAAAAAGGAGAGAGAAAGCGCGCTAGCAGAATCCATAAGTGTTCAGACCAAAAGGCCCCTTTCACAAGGTCATCAGCTTCTGGCAGCTGAATGTGGCTGTATTTGCCCAGTTCCTGTGAGGATGTGACTCAGGGATCTACTGCCAGTGTGAGGTACTGCAACAGCGTGATAGTGGTCATGGGGCCAATGGGGGGTCAAGTGAACTTAGGTTTTTCTGACAGCAGCGGACTAATCACCACTAATGATTTAATAGGTTCATCATTTCTCAATTGCTTTAAAAATACCAATTATCTGGCAGTTTCACTCTGTCAGATGCAATTACTGATCCAATCACAAATAGCTGATTATTTTTTTGTTAAATAAATTACCATACACCCTGCCTTTTGCCAGACGAAAATTGAAGAGAGAATTATACACCACAAACAAAAGGTTATAGAACCACAATGTGGATGTTTGCTAATTCAATAGAATGTGAGGACAGCAGTTATTGAGTCGCCTTGGCACCAAGTGAAGTGAGAAAAGTATACAGGGAACTCCCACAGAAAGCCAAAACAGCACATCCACACAACATGAAGTGCAGTTTGTATATAAACTACAAAAAGACTTGCACACCACAGTGTTTTCCCATCTTAGAAACTATACTATAGCCTGCCAAAGCCAGAGAAGATATATAGAGAGCAATTAAAAGGCCTAGGGGCATCCTCTAAAGAGTGCCAGCTGTTGTTTGAGAGAGTTGTACAAAGACAAAAAAAACAAAAGGTACAGACAAAGTGCCTCAGAAAATAACAGTGACATTCATCAGAGCCCCACACCCAATCGAGACAGGGGTTATTATGAAGGCTGTTGTGTCAGCTACGTCTGTGCTGGGTTTGCAGAAACACAAGTGAGAGTGGGTGAGTACTGAGAGAGTTGAGAAACACCCATAGACAGAGATTAAGATGCTTAAAAAGGCCGTCGTGGGCCTTGGGTGTTCTAATTCACCTGAACTTGCATCACCTCCTGCTTGAAAAGAGGTGTAGTCTGGTTGGGTTACTTATACACATCAGGCACCCATACATTTAATGAACATTAACTTTTCAGGTGAATCATATGACACAAAACGCACTTAACTAGTATAAAGAATTATATTATATGAAGGATTATATTATATGAGGTTTTGTCTCAGATAATTAATTACACTCTCATAGACTCTGGGGTACATTTTAGACTCTTAAATGTGTTCAGTTGTTGCCCAAGACCAGATCCTGAACGCAGACAAGCAGGTGTAAGAGGCTGAGAGCTATAAAGAGAAAAACGAGAGGGAAGGAGACTTAAAATAGATGATGATCAATTTGAAAGGAAAGAGGACAGCCACAAACTGACCTGTGAATCTTGCAGTGACAGGAAATGCATCACTGAGCAATGGGTTTCTTGCTACTTCCTGACTGTTAGACCACAGACAGCAGAATACTTCTCTCTCAGTACGAGAATGGAAACTTCTCTTCCATTCCTCTTCTCTCTCTCATTGTTCTCTTTCTGGAGTTTTAAGTCATAGTTAATGCTAAATGCTTCCATCTAAATGGTGCTAGTAACTGATTTTATGACTGCCTGGTCATAACAAATTTGCGTGTGAAAATGAGCAAAATTCAGAATATCTATGAATGAGAATATACATAGAGTCAAAGACAGACTTTGCTTGGTGCTCTTGTTTGGGCAGTTATTAAAGCTGCATGGCCAAACACATTTACTACCACCGACATAATGCCTGGAAGCCCCTTAGAGTTTTGGAGTGAACCCAGCCATTCACTAACCTCAAAACCTGCCACCCTTTAGCGGTTTCGTTTAACTTCGGAGAAAAATTTGAAAAGTGTAGTTCTCAGAACTGTCTTATAATTGGGTATTCAAAAAAGCTTCTCTTTCATACAAAACAAAATGTTATTTTTGTTATTAATATTAATGGTCAGTTCTGTAAGCTGACATTAACATCTGTAAACTGACACTGATATCAACGTAGACACATCATTAAAGATTGATTAAAGAATAATACTATGCATTTTTAACTTACTAGGCAACAGACAACGTATATTATAAGATAAATGCTGGTGTTCTTGTACTGTTAACATGCTCAGCAATTAAATAAAGCAATAAAGAGAGGTTGAGAGTCTTTGAGTCTGAATATCTCATGATCTCACAAACTGTGTACTGACTAAAAGATGAAAAGGAACAGAGCACGGTGCACCACTACTCACTTCCTCTCTCTCACATCTCACTGAGAGCTTAGATCTCTGTTTCATAACATTCAGCTACTTCCTCTAAATGGATACAATGCCCTCATGCACTCTTAAAAAATATGAATAATAGAATAGATATAACTTTTAAACACTGTTTAAAATGTTAAGATAATGTCTTACCAGCAGCAGCTCAACTGTCAACTCCGAAACCATGAACTCGATAAGTGGGGGTCGTGTTCTAAAGAAATAGATTTAACACTCTCACAGTGATCTATTTCTACTGTGTGGCAAAAGGCCGCATGCCACAGATAGGAAGAACTACCCAGGTTGTGAAAACAAGACAGGAAATTGCTTCAGAAGGCTGTAAAGATGTGTAAAGAAGTTAGACTTGGGACGTGTGGGACTGCATAAGATAAATTTAAATAACAGTGCTTTTATATTTCAAAGCTAATTAATATTTGAAACAAAAACCTTCCTTGGTAAACTGTATGCCACTCACAAATAATAGAACTACAATAATAACTATGCATAGACACACAGCATATTTACAATCTGAAACATGAGTTTATTGCAATGTAACTTCTTTTATTGCAGTATAGTATATTGTATAAAACGTTGTAAAGGTGTTTTTATTTCTATTGCCATGGAGGCCTTAGAAAAACATTTTGACCTTTGTAAATAAATAAGAGACAATGACAAAGGCACAAAACTATGCATCTCTGCTACTTCTGCTCCTTCCAACACCATAAGCAATTTCAGAAATAACCGGGATATCTCAGTTTCAGGACTATGTTTTGGCTGCAGTGAAGGAACTATTCAGTGCATGACAGGACTGGAGGAGCAAAGCACTTAGAGCTCTATCCAGACTTCAAACCTATGCCAAAATCTCTGCAAATCATGAGCTTTTTACATTCTTTAAGCCATAGGTAACTGTTTATTAATTAAAAAAATCCATCTAATGAATTCAATACCATAATATTGTATTTGAATTGAATAAACCTGCACAATTTAATCTTGAATCTAATCAATTACCCCCTTCTCATATTCACTAAGCAGCTCTTTTATTAATTAGTTAAATGTATGTACAGTATATTGTTATACCTATAATAAACTTGAACATTCCAACTCTTTAGCCATGTACAAACTCCTCTCCTCAAGGTTTATTGGCCATGTTCTTTGTCTGCAGGCAGCAAATGTGCTATTGTGAAAGAGCGCCACCCCGCCATCTTGACTTGCCCATGTGTTTACTGTCATACCAATACCAACATGTTACAGCATATGTCTACTTAAGGAAGGGAGAAAAGACACTGAATATACCAGCAAAACATGCCTGCCTTACACCCACATATTCTAGCTAAAATGAAAACAAATGTACACCATGAGATTTCTGCTACTTAAAACAGACTGCAGTTAAACAACACAGATGGGTTTTCTACTACTAATAAGAATGCATTTGGCGCTTTGATTTTCCCATATACCAAAAACCTCACAGACTTCAGAGCCTGAGGCAAAATTAGGTCAAGATAAACATAAAATCCCATAGAGGGTTAAATCTTAAGTGACATTTAAGTGACATAAGGAAATCCATTTAAAATACTTAAAATAGTTCCCTGGAATCACTGCAGAAAATCTACAGGCTAAAGTTGCAGAGAAGCTAAAGCTGACTGCTAAATGCAGAATACATTCCGAACAGGTCTGGACACAAGCTGCATGATGTCTGCACACACATCAGCCCAACAAGCTGCACTGCCAAAACAAAACTACTGTAGATGATATTATTTTCATATTCTCATGTTCATATGACAATGTCAGATTACATATCTCACAAATATAATAATTATATTATCATGCTCATACAACACTGTGACATTACAAATCTTATCCCGGGTTAATGTAAGGGTGTTCTCATAATCATTAAGTAATTCATTTCAGTTACCTTGGTAGTTGTATGTCACATTCATTCTCTACCAAATCCTAAATATAACAATTTAAAAGACAAAAGATGCATACCATTTCTTAAAGCAATATTTCAGTAAAAAAAATTTTTTTACAATTATCTTTTACCCCAAATGTAGTCAATCATTCAATATATGTTCGGTGTCTGAACTTTGCTTCCTATGTTTTGCACTGGAGCTATGAGGCAAATGTGACTAACATGTAAGGAAAGCTTATGGTGGCAGGTTTAGCAACTGCATACCTAAATGCCTGTCATATAGACTCGCATATGTGGTTTCTGACATTGCATGACATACACACAAAAACAATGGAAGCAGAACATCTTGAAGCCAGAATCACTTTCAGCAAATAGTTTGGCATCAGTCCACGCAAGCATCTGGCAAACTCACAATGGTCGTGTTTACATTAACGTTTAGTTATCATACATTTGCTGCCCGAAGTTTGAAGGTGCAATTTTGTGTTGGAAGCAGTTCAAATGATATATAGATGAAATTGGAACTATACTATTTTCATTTTTTAATTTTGACTTATTATTTTATTTTATAAAACTGCTTATGTACAAATGGTGTTACAATGTCTTTTGAGGCAAGTGCGTAATGAATTAAGCATGCACTTTGCTTGATGCTAAACTGGTGGCTATAAGCTTCCCTTAGTTACATTTGCCTTATGGGTCCAGTGCAATAATAAAAAAGCAAATCTAAGACACCAAACCATTCTCGGCTGATCCACTACATTTGGGGCAAAGACAAAATTGTATACATTTAATTTCTGGCTGAACTGTTTCTTTAAAATGACTGGATCAGACAGTATCTTATGTAATCCATCAGTGCATAATAAACCCTTCATCACAGCCCAGCAAATAAAAGCTAATTCATTCACTGCGTTACGTAAGCCTGATACACCTCTGAGCAGAATGCTTCATAAAATGCTCTGGGACTGACATAATTAAATCGATATAGCAGACATGCATTGCACTGAATAAGACTTCCCAAGTGTTAAGAAAAACTTGCTTTGGGCTCCTCAGAGCTGTAGGTCATGGACTGTGTGATCTTAGATTTTAGTTTTATTCCCATGATGAAATTACTGTTTATTATTTACTTCTTTACTAAACGAATGTAATAATCATAACAAATTGGAATATTCATATTTGTATTAAAATACCATTTTTTCCCTCAGGGCTCACAACAACCACAGTAATATCAAAAAGAAAAAAGTCATATAACGGACACCCACAACCCCTATATAACGGTGGAGTCAATATAGGCAGGCATGATATTGCAGATATAAACACACCTTTTGGCATTGTACACTATAAAGCCCATTACCACCCTGTATTGTGATTCTCAGTGAAGGTCGTACTTTATTTAATGACAAATTCTTACTGTTTTGACATAGTTACTGATATTTGTCGTAACTCTGTTCTCCTTCTAGAAAGTCTAATACTTTAAAAGGTAATAGGAAACATACAACAACTGAATCTCCAAGAGCCATTACTACATTAATTAACTACCACCATAAATCAAGTGACACACTATGAAAAAACGAGCTCATGAGAAATTAAATTTAGGCATCACCTGTGCCTTTAATAAAGCTTCTCAGAAAGAGACAGCTCTACAAGGTAATCACTGACAAACACTGAGACAATAAAACACACCACAATAAAGTCACGGCCCCCATTTGTCCAGTCATTTACGTGATTGAAGCATACAACATCAAACTAAGTTGCCATTACAAGAATGAAATGACGAAATAAAAAAGGGTACAGTTTTTCATAAATGACCATTCAGAGGTGGGTAACATTGCATATCTGAATTTTTTTGTTCTTTGGTGGTGGTGGGGGCTTGGTGCAGGTCAATATTTGAGAAGGGACGTTGGGCTCAGTACATCATTTGCTCACAAAGACCAACAATATAACACAAGATCATAAACCAATGGAACCAAAAGCCATATATACCATAAACCTAATTTGTAATAATGTTTGTTTTGCACAAGTGGGCTGCTCATTCTTTCTGGGAAAAAAATGAACAAATACAGTTCATTTCCTCGGTTCAGTTCAAACTGAAAACATTGAGCAGTAGAGTATGTTAATATGCAAAAGACTCTATATATACACTCAATATATGTCTGAAGGGAACTAAGGGGGAAAAAATAAACAAAGCAAATTGTAAGCAAGGAGGGGCTACAGCTCAGGAACAGGCAAAAGAGAGAAGCTTTGAAGCATATTCATCTATGGAGGTAAGTATGGGAGGAGAAGAAAGCAGATGAAGTGTATCAAACATGCAGAGAAAGACCATCGAAGACACAACATCAGAACCTTCTGAGCCATCTGTATCTATATGTCTATACACAGTTAATGTAATGTAACTTAATTCCGGAAACCCAAGATCCTGCATTGCACTGAACTGACATATCTTACACAATCATTTGAGCTAATGTGATAAATGGCCAGTGATTAAATTGCCCACAAATAATACTCTTAAGCTATAAAAGAACACTTTCCATTAAGCTTTAGGGCATAAACATTTTAATAGAAAGGTGCAACAGAGATTTGATTGGCCAGGACACCAATAAAGGACTTGCCAGGGTGTTCTTAAAACAATACAACTTTCCACCAACCATTTATTTTACATTTTTAAACATGTTTGATCAACTGAAAGAAGGTTTGCACCCTGTTTGTGGGTACAAAGGCGTGGGACTACACTAATAATACTGTATCAGAGGTTGAACTGAAGTAAGGTTTAACTGCTGCCCTTATACACTGGCGGGAAATAAATGGCCAGGCCTCAAGGATGCAATTTTCCTAACGCATTCATATTGAGCATCAATAAAAAGTATGTCGTGTGGGTTGCAGAAACTGATTCATTTCCACTTTAGCTCCTAGTGAATCTTTGATATTTTGTTTCCATCACTGTGAACTGGAAACCCAATCATTAGAAAATATAGATGATTACACACAGCAAGATTTGGAAATTTCTAAATGTTCTGTAAAATGGCTAAACTGTAAAACCTTACTGAATAGGTCAAATTTAATTGCTTTATGGAAACAGAAATAATAGGAAATGTCTTCAGTAAGAGCATCAGCATTATCATCTGGCGGTTACAATGATTACCAACTATACATTCTTATATCTGATATATGATTGACTTTCTGATGTTCTGGACTAATTAGTGTCAGATAAACTGCAAAGCAGGGGACCCTTTAATTTAGTACTTTGCCTCACTGCATCGGTATGCATCAAAAAGCAGTGAAATGTGCCAACATCAGTTCTCACAGATATAGTGAAAATAACAGTTCACGCTTCATGTCAACAGAAAGATTGTCTTGAGCATCTCTATTTTTGAAGCCTAAGACTTGTGGTTTTTATTCTGTCAAACAGCAGTAGTTTAAATGCTATTTAAGTGTTATTTTAAATACAGGATGTGCTCACAAGACCCCATATGTGGAGCATTAGACCCTGAGAAAAGTTTCCTTACATAATAAACTGAAGCAGACCTTTGTCTGTTATGGTTGGAAGGGGAATGCGCTGTCTTGCAGATAGTTGGTGATATGTTTGACTTGTGTACTTTATTTCTATGTTCGAATTAAGTCTCAGAGATAGAAACTGTCCTTGGATTTTTACCCAGGAATGGTAACCTGGTGTGTTCTTGTATGATGTGTATTTTAAGCTCATCCCAGGCACATTCACCTGTGCAGGTGAAGCTCTCCATGGAAAGCCTTCAAACACAGTCGCTGGATTAGAGCCAAGACTCCTGCTGTCAGCATCCAAGACCGTAAAACCCAATTAAATTGCTGGCTGCAGTACATATTTTATTGTGCACTGCAAATGGGAGTACGTCATCTTTGGAGCTTAGGATTTGGTGGAGCACAAAAAAGTAGTGAACATTCCATTAAAACGAAAACGTTTCTTCACTGACAAGCTTGTCTTTTCATGGTAATTGATGTTAGAACAGTGGTTTGAAAACACCTACAGTCATGTAAAAGGGAACAGTGGCTTCTGTTTTGTCCATGAAGAGGACAGTGTTTGTCATATGTATCAGTTTAACTCAAAATCTGGGATTAGTTTGTGTTTAGTTTTGCTAATGATTACATTTATCATAAAGGAAGATACTAGGCTATGTTATATCTGTATGACGAATATACTCTAATCTGCACAGCAAGCAATGTGGTTTACATGGGAAGTGGTCTAACACGTCAACTATCTCCTGACACATGATGTGTCCCTCATATCTTATCAAGCGCAGTGACTATGATGAGTAAATACCCAACTGAACAATTTAAAAAATATCAGAAAAAAATCAACTGGTTAAGTTTACAACACTAGATTTCAGTAATGTCTTTAGCGGTTAATAAAGCATAACCAAAGGAACAAGAGCCCTAAAGCACTTTAAAGGACCTTTAAAGGATCCTGAGTCCTGGAAAACCTGCAGCCACGCCAGCCTATGCCCTTATAATAGTGCTAAGCTTATCCCTGACTCCACCCATTCTACCATCTCTATATTACATTACCATGAGTGTTATCAAAAGTAAGCTGTGACCAGTTATTCAACAATAAACTCCCTCTTCTACAGCAGTCTTTATCAGCCTGCGGAAACCAGAGGAGGTAAACACTGCCCTGGCCCGGGGCTGGCAGGGCAACGATCAGCTCCATTCAGTGGCCTACTAGAGTGCCATAAACTGGCACATTGTCCTGTAAAGCTCAGGGTAAAAGACAGAGGGACAGAAGATAGGTGCTGGTTCTGGTAGGGTGGGTTCTTAAATAAAAAGTTAATTGCAACAAGCCACTTGTAGATATTATAAAGCTTTTAAATATTTTATTATTATTATTATTATTATTATTCATTTGTATACAAACAAGTAATTACAGGACACAGGACCAGAGAAAACAGAAACCTGCTGTTAACCGAATCATTGCAGTTTGACTTTCACATTTATCACAAACTGTTGCAAAAATTCATGGTAAAATGCCTTCTTCTAAATGTAACTGGGCACCTTTTTTCCAGTACTCCTGGTACCGGATGGCAGTGGTATTCCAGTCTGAGCTTGTCAGCAGTGTTAGGTGTTCAGTGTTCAGACAGTTGCAACACTGAGAATGTGCGTTGCTCAATGAAACTGAAGGGAACATTATGGAAATGTGATGCAAATCGCCACCAGGCGCAATAGCCTATACACAAAGGGGAGTCTACGAAATGACACAAGCAGAATGCTTGACTACTCTCACTTCAATATAATACAATATATATTGAAGGTTAGAAAATTGTTAACATATTTTGTAGTGATGTCATCTTTCAGGTATTTTATTTTTTCTTCTCTGGGCTTAATAAAATCTAATTTCTGATAAAGGCAAAATGGTTCATTATGTAAGCTCCCTGAACATACCAGGTACTCAACATACAAGGTACCAAATATGCATCAACACTATGCAAGAGCAGAAGAGGATATTCCTTCCACAGAACTATAAGTCCATCAGGTTTCTCTCACACCCACAAATCTTCCAACTCCATTCCAAATTGACCTTGGATGTTGAAGTCACGATAAAAGACAAACAGAACACTGCGCTCAACTTAAATCTGCATATTGAATTCACTATAGCTCTCTATCCATCCATCACAGACAGACATCTAGCCACACAAAACTGTTACAGAAAAGGACAAATATTATTTTCACCTACCCAGCCCTCAACTGTTTGCCATGCCAGGCCAGAACGGAGCAATGTAAAACCCACCCCTCCTGCTCAACAGGGTCTAATGATCCAATTACAGGCAGGGACTTGTTGACGGTGCTTTGTGTGAGGAGCCAACCTGACGCTACTGCCCACCCCACCCAGCGTGACAGAAACTCAGCCTCAAAGAGAAACACTAAACAAAGCCATTCTCAGCTGCAGGGCCTGTGTTTTGCTCCTGTCTGATTCTAGGTACTGCAGCTCATTTACAATACAAATCAGACAAGAAAAGGTGGGGGACATGGCTAGAGAGCTGTGGTCATGAGGACATCCAAACTTACTGGAGGTTTAATGAGATACCCAGGTAATCATAGCTGAATCTACAACCGTTTTGTAGACCTTAGGCTATGTGTCGTGGACGTGGGGTAGCCCTTGGTAGTCTAATCTTTTAGGAAGAAAGTTCTTTCTTAAGTGTACTGGAAAACTACCAAGATGTTTGCCATGAATTTTACACAGAGATTGCAGTTGTACGTTTCTAGAGGCCGAGCAAGTTGTCAGATACTTAATACGACCTGAACCAAAAGTTTTGTTCTCTGTCAATATTAAAGTAGATGTAGTAGAAGTACTAGGAGTAGGAGCAGTATGTAAATATTCTAGTTAATGGCAATGTCTGTCAAATGAATGTAACTGGAGGGCATAGGCGACAGAAAAGGTACATGTTATTATGCAAGAGGAAGAAAAAATGAATTTAATCCATCTACTTACAGTGAAAGGGGACTATATAAAGTAAGAAAACTATAAGTTCTATCGTATTGAGAACCTGCTGGTCCTCAGCATAACAGGATGAGCAACATTCAAGCAAGGCTCCAGTGAACTGATGTGGCCCTGATAAGCCAAAATCAAAAAGAAATCTTGGGGGACCATGAGACAGAGGCAATGATCGACTCTAACAACAGCAATATTCGCCATTCCTGACCAAAGGTCACATAACATAGATATGCTTTCACTCAGAGTTGGCATTATACAGTTTAGTTCAGCATCTGTGGCTGTATAGTTTGCACATGGCCTATATCAGTATATTCTAGAAACCAAGACAAAATATGAATTCTACGTTCACACAACCACCCATTCTAACTGTCACATGGGCTTGGTCAATAGGCTTGCAGAACATGATTCCCTGCCTTGCTTTAGCGACCCATATAAGGCAATGACTCTTATTGACATGTGACAAAAGGCAAGACTATTTTATTTGTTGCCAAATAAATAAAATAACAAATTGTGTTTGTTTCTCACAACTTTACCATATAATTGATTCAAATCTTACGCTTTAGTAAAAGGAACAATAATTTACGAGTCACTCTTCCTTCAGTTCCGATCAATTTCATAAGTGTTATAAATCAATAATGTCCTTAGTAGTATATGATACAGATCAGTAAAACTACGCAATTACATTTGAAAAAGTTACTAGTCACTAACCTCAGAAAAACAGGTCTTTTTGCCACGCTCCATGTTTGCAGTGGAGGATCTGTCACATCTGAATTACAACAAAACTGAGAGGGGAAAAAAACAGAAGGTTGGCAGGAGAAAAAAAATACCCAAGAGTGGGGTGTGTCTAGAGCGACCAGAGAGGCAAGCTAAAGGTACCGAACACCGAGTGGCCTTCTACCTATCCCACTCATATCAACAGTGGATAAAGTTAAAATGAAACAGGAAAAAGGAGTAAGCAATGGCTCTTAAGCAATGTCTCTTTTTTTTCAAAGCGCAGTATGGTGAAGCAATTCGCTATCTGTCTCTCACTCTGAGTCACTGAGTAAAGCAACCACTGGGACGCTGAGCTGTGAAGCAGAACGTCTTTACCTGGCCAATCAGCCGAGAAGGCGGCCCTTAAATGCAAATCCCTTCAGGTGAGCACCGGGGTTGGTTTCGATTGGCTGGGAAACACAGTGGGGGAGGGGAGACTGGGGCAAAGTATCTGACCCCAGCAGACAACAATCCTTGTAATGCAAAAAAAACACAAGACTCATTTCTGCAAGGTGGGAGTGTTTAGCGCTCATTTACAAACTAGCTTTATTTCAGGCACCAGTAGTAAAATGACTCAGAGGGCATCAATTCCACTGAAACTTGTTCTCCTTTTACACTCATCCATGGAAATGGAACAGGTAGCACAAAAGGTAAAAGCAGGGGTGTGGCCTCATAGGCTTACAGGAGAAGCCACAAAGGAGGCTTTCTGTCTGACATGAGAACCATATGAAAAAATCCAGAGGTTATAAATCTAGAGAGGCAGTGCCACCTGACCTTCCTGTGGAAAAGGATACCGCTCTCCCTGCTCCTTTTGTTCATAGGTGGGAAGACACTTATGAAACCCATTTGTAAATGTCTGATTCATACACTCCTTACAATCTTACAGAAGTGTGTGTGTGTGTGTCTAAGACTTGTACAATACAGAAGTCTACCACCACTTGGTTAAGATGTCAGACTCCATGCCAATATTTCAAAGTCTAACTCATGACAGCGTTAAGCACCATGCTCGGCACTCATGTTTCCCCTGTGATGGCAACACCGGAAGAGGCCTTGAGAGTTTCCCTAACCGTTTGTATCTGTTTTTCTTAGGCATGTGTGTCAGCACACACGTGTGTTTGTGTGTGCACAGAGCCCTGTCAAGCATTTTTATCGGAGTTTATCCAACTGACAAACAGGAAGCTAGGGGTCTGAGGCGTGGCTTAGTGAGAAGAACTGAGACGCATGAGCACTGTGTGTGTGTGTCTGTGTTTGAGTATAAATAGTCTAGACCCTAATGGCAAACAGGTAAAACAAGCACTCTGCAAAGGTTGAATAGTAATTTTGTTTAGCCTCTGCAAATGCCAGGAGCCTTCCACTTTAGGCCAATGGGTGATTATCTGTAGGCTACTTTAATACACCTAAGAGCTAAGTAAAAGCGATCAAACATCTTAGGCAATCTGCAATCTAATGGCTGTATTCTTCAAATGCCACAGATGAACATAAGTCAAGCAGATTAAGCACATTATGTATTGCACAGAGAATGCTTGGTCTGGTCCAAAACAGCTTAACAAGTGAAGACCTGCCTCAGTGAATGAGAAGATATATTGCATTGACTGAGGCTTTGGAGGAAGAGAGATTTTTTAGGTATTTTGTGATTTTGATGGGAAATGTGCAAGCAAACAATGAGCATCTTCCTCAGGGCCCAACACATTTGTCTTGCATTAGGAACCGATACGTTATGCATCTAATATGAAATATCTATCTGAATATTTACAAACCTACATCAGCTCAGCTCAAAAAACTCCTTACGATAACATATCTAGGGTTAAAAAACATCATCAATATGTGAAGTATTATCAGTTAGTTCAAGTACGATACTTTTGGGATATCAGTTAATTATTTCAAGAGTGACACTTTTGGTTCATCCACAGTTCTGAAAACCTCCAAACAAACTTGCTTAATGGAAATGGTGATAGTGCAGGAGTAATAAGTTAAGATGATGTTAGTAATTACATAATTTGGAATCAGCAGCTGAATAACAATAAAACTCACAATAAAATATTTTATCCAATTAAAACGTTTAAAAACGCTTTTGACTGCAGAATGCAAATCTGTTGATTGGGTTTTAAGGTCAGACGTAAACTGTAAGCTCTCTCTTTCTAAGAGCATATGGAGTGAGTTTAACTGTCCTCATGAAGGCTGGCCTTGGTCATGTGCTTCTGCTGAATAATTTCAAAGTCACACCCCAAGTTACTACAGCTGAGCAGAGCTCCAAGCTAAACAGAACGATACTGCAAAAAGGTGCCGTGCTGTATATTTAAGTCAACAGACTTTAGTCCAACTCACTTTGGTGAATTTATCTCAAATGAGTTACCGAAATACAGACATTAAAAAAAAATCTGTGCTAACACTTGGTCATGTTATTTTAACACATAAATGCTGGTATCTCAGAAATGCTGGTAAAAACACATATCTTAGAGTTTGTGGAATAAAAGTAAAGCTTTATTTAAGATAACTGTATTAATATTATTACACATCATTGAGAGAAATTGGGTGAGATAAACCGTAGAGACAACGCTTCATGTGGTTGTGAGGGTCTGAGGTCAGGTGCTTATTATTTCATGAGTCACTGGAAGCTGAGGACAGGCGACATTCTGCACCAGCATGGTTGACAGCAGCTCTAATGGGTGACAGCAGAAACAAGGCTGCACAGAATTTTAATTAAACCCTCTGAGATGGGCAAGAAAGTCAACTAAATTAAAGATGTCATCAAGACACACAGACATGACAATTTGTACAGATCAATTTGTTAGGGCACCGATAAATGCGACAAGTGTAAAAAGGTTTCACAGAACTGGGATAATTGATTGTTAGATGACAGACTTTATGATAATTAGTTATGAGTAAACATATTTTAAAAATACAATACTGTCATAATATCATTAATTGCTAACAATTTAGGTATGAAAATGTAACCGCACATGCCTAGTACCAAGATTTATGTCTGTATCTGCGTTAGTGCAACTCATTCAACACCTATAAAAGAGTCATTCCTAAAGTACTCCTGAACAATTTTAAACCATTCAAAATAATTTATGTTGAATAATAAATTGTTGAATGTTTTTTAATGTTCATCTCTTTACTCTTACCTTTACCCCCATAAAGAATAAAAATATCTAGCTTGTGCTATCCCAACCCCACCCTTTCCCTCTATGAACCTGACTCCACTACGCTTACACCTATCGTGTACTACCCTAATACAAAATGGCCAGAGGTTACAATGGGGAAAATACGACTGTCTATGTGTAAACCTCAGACTGACCGACTCCAAAGAGGTTTGTTCACAAACCTCAGAGAATTGCTGACCTATCAGAACACTAAGTTTAGTTATCAACGTTACTCGCCACTTCAGTACAACTGTGCTGTACTTTAGGTAACATTAGCACATAGCTAGCTAGCTAGTTAATAGGTAGACACAAGTGGCATTTCAGTATCGGAGCCCTATTTTGCGTTGTCATGTTCTCAGCCATTTATATAACAGTAGCCAAAATATACCATAACACATAAGATTCTGTTCACCACTTACATTAGCCAAGTTGGATAGCTGTCTAGCTTAGCACGCTGGTTCTATAGCTAAAACGTTTTGGGTTACCACACCTTTATCTTTTAATTAATAATTTGCATATCAGTGAGGTCACAAACTGAACTGTTAAGTAACGCTGCTCAAAACATTTAGTACTGTACTGTACTGAGGCATGGTGCACAGTGGACCTCGGAAATTCACGGTTTCGACATCGAAAGATAGGCTACCTGTTAAATATAACCAAGTGGTTAAAGCGATGAGAACACTGCAGGTAGGCTACAGGAAAAGATGGAATGCGGCTACAGATTTAATAAGCTCTCTTATAGCCATTAAGTCTTTTATACGGAAAATCTAAAGGCAGTGACAGTGAAAGCAAAACAAAACCATCAGGAATATCAAAATTCTCCTCATGTTGGTAAATTATTAAGAAAAGACTCAGTATGACTAAAATGACACTGAATTAGATCTCCATTGGTTCTGCCATACTAAGAAGCAACAACATTGCTTCACAAATTGGTGCTATCAGAAATGTTCAACTTCCGAAGCGGTGAATACCGCAGTTTTAAACAGAAAAATGTACATTTAGCACTGTGTTTAAAAATATGACTCAAATATGAACCTATATAAGTGCGATCAGTCATCCAAGAAGAGTTAACTATTTAAAAATCCCATTTTTGAGTGCAAGGGGACTTTAAGTAGGAGAGGATTTGGTAATAACATGTGTTGTACATGTATGCAAGTTGGCTATCCTCTCAAAGGCCCAAATAGGTGGTGGTTCAGTGGAAACTGCTTCGTGGTGCTGAGTCACTGCCTCCATGGCCCACACTATGATAAATGCACTGCAGCTCTGCACAGGTAAACAAAGACACTCCCTCAGTGAATGCTCTCGACACTTCAAACTAAAGGTATGATTCAGGAATAGATTTGTGTTCAGCCCATTCTGGTTGCATGACTATACGACATATAAAAATATACATAAAGTGAACTAGAAAAAACATATATCTAAATAGTACCTTGACAAAAATGTTTTACAGATACTTTCCATTTAAATAGTTTTTTTTAAGATCTAATGATTATATGATTAAAGGTAATTTAATGTAATTTGGTGATTGTTACTCATCATCCACGAAATTAGTATATGGAGTTAAGTAAAACAAAATCTGGATTAATAATGGCCCTGTTTATACTCCTAATATATTAAAAGGAGTATAAACACGGCCATTATAAATCCTGTTTTGTTTTTTTCTTACTTAACTTTTATTGTTAAAGCATGCACTAATTTGGTGGACAATATAATTTATAATTTATCATTTCGTGTCCCGTACACTGGATCCTGGTCTGAAAGGCTGAAAGAAAAGGAGGAGGAGGCGGAGAAGACAGAAAGAGAAAGAGAGAGGGCCAGCTGGAAATGAATCGGACCCTGCTGAATTATGAACCATTGGCTGTATATAACCATTGGCTCTGAGGGTTCTGCTCAAACTTCCGTGTTATCATGTTACATTCCTGTGCACAAACATACAAGGTGCAGATTTGGAGAACTAAGAACAAGGTTTCAGGAATCTTAAAGAACTAAACTGCTGCAATTTACAAAGGGGCCTATCAAGATGTTTAATTTTAACATGCTTAACTCGTTTAAAGAAAATTTAAGATGCTCAAGCATCTCAGCCCTCCACAAATAATTTTACTACCATTGTGCATGACTACATAAACCTCCTGTTCTCTATTTTTATAAAGGTGAGGGGGAAATGAGGTTCATCTGTACTGGTAAATTAGTACACTACATAAAAATCTCCCATTTTTACACCTCACAAAAGTCAAGCCAATAAACATTCAGCAAGGCCAACATACCAACCAATTAACATCACACATTTTTCTATATTGTATAAGATACCAGTGATCTGGCGAAAAGTACAGTCTTAAACACAGAGAGACTTGGCATTATTTAGCCTACATAGCCAGATTCATTCACTCTCTCTCTCTCTCTCTCACACACACACACACACGGCTACTGATCAGAAGGTCGTGGGTTCAAGCCTCGGCTCCGCCAAGCTGCCACTGTTGGGCCCTTGAGCAAGGCCCTTAACCCTCCCTGCTCCAGGGGCGCTGTATCATGGC
>JAOUQW010000047.1:430403-454007 GCA_028565825.1 Olivaichthys viedmensis | reverse complement strand
CATCTCAGAAACATTGCTAAACTAAGAAATATAATGTCGTTACATGATGCAGAAAAACTAGTTCATGTTTTTATTACCTCTAGGTTGGACTCTTGTAATGCCTTGCTCTCTGGATGTTCCAGTATGTGCATGAATAAGTTAGTCCAGAATGCAGCAGCTAGAGTCCTTACTCGAACCAGAAAGTTTTACCATATTACCCTTATTTTATCCACACTACATTGGCTTCTAGTTGAATTTCGCATTAATTATAAAAATACTACTAATGATCTATAAAGCAGTAAATGAAAATGCAAACTGGAAAATTAAAATGCATTTCCCAAACTGCATTTGTATGTTTCATGTGATAATTGAAAAGCAATTTACTTTACTTGCGTTTGCACGCTCTAATGTGGTAATTGCAATTTCATTAGCAAAGACGACACACCCTATAAAGGCTGACTCTGTTTGAAAATGCATTCTGAGCCAATTGCATTTTCATTTTCACAGCCGTCCACCTGTCAGTCAGCCCATCATGGCGGGTCTTGTTTCCCTTTTTTCATTTGAATTTTGACACCTTTATACCATCTTTAAATACTTCATTAGAGAGTGCAGATGCATATAAAGTAAATTGCTTTAAAATGATCATTTTGACACCATTATCACATGAAACATACAAATGCAGCTCAGGAAATGTACTTAAAGCTCATCCTGAAGCTTCCAAATCTCCATGTAACTGAAATGTCAATGCAACTATACCAAATGCTATTATTGAATTTGAATTTTGAGTTAAAAAATTGCATACATGATATGGAATTTTAAATTCAAATATAGGAATACATTGCCATTTTACATATTACATTAAGCTACTGATGTGCTTCCATAAACATTTACATAAATGTTATATCTGTCATCTGTTCCTAAAGAAAACAACAGGCAACTCTCTTCCAACAAAAAGCAACTCAAGTCCTTCTTTCCCCAGCCTTTCTGCCATCAATCATGAGGTCATTATTCATTAGACTGCTGACTTGCCCAGTTTGTGTTCGTTTTTTTTTTACCACTGGCCTAGATTTGGTTGGATGCCTTTGATTAGCCCTTACAGGATTTTACACTGATACAGTCAGCATTGTTATAGCTAGAACCCGCTACAAGCAGCAAAATCCAAGCTAAAAAAACCACTCGTCATTGCAGCGGTTTCACCCGTAAAGACACGTGACCTTATAGCTGCGTTGAGAACAATGGTTTCAGAAACATGCTAAACACATTGGAGCTCCGGTATGTCATTCCTACCCTTCGCTTTATTGTATGTATGAACTTAAACGGTGTGGTGGATTTTTGTAGTTAACATGATGAATAATCAACATAAACATGTGAATAAATCAGTGTACTCAGGGGACATGACCCCATACTTTTAATAAGAAATGAGTTAGCTTGTAGACAATGGCGTAACCTAAAATGTGTGTGTGTGGGGGGGGGAGAACAATATAACTAAGGGCCTTTTGTCCTGTGATTTTACTGTGCATCTCTGACCTCAAAAAACAATGGAATAAAGTGAAGGAAGGGAGCTGAGGAACTGACTGATACTGGCTTATCTTAAAAAGCAGCACACCAGGTTGGATACAATGGTGGAAAAAAACAAGAATTAGTTTCAGGCCAATTATTTTTAAAAATAAAGAAAAAATAAGGGTGAGGGAGGAAGTCCAGGTTGATCCTCCTTTACTCAGGAGAATATAAAGCCCTTCACGCAGTTCCTCGGTTCTCTCCCCGGGGACAACCCAGCTTTATTGTGGTGTCTTTTCGATCCTCAATAAACTTATTCATTTTTCTGCTACTCTTGGTGTTGATTGGCTTATTTTTCAGGACCTGAGGGCATGTGTCTTTTTCACGACAGCTCAAATGCGGAAGATTTTCACCATCGGATAAAATGCCATTCTGAGCTCTGCCTCCGCTCGTGGACTGTGCTGTAGTGGGGCCTTATTGTAGACATGCGGAGCATAACTTCTGCTGGGGGAGTAATTATCAATATAGTAAAAAATAAAAGATAATAAAAAAGACAGTACATGAGAGGTCTATGCTATTATTATTATTATTATTATTATTATTAATATTAGTGACCATGCATAATCTGGTGTGAGGAGCACAAAATCCCGACCCCCTGAGAACTAAATGGAGTCATCTTTCACTCCTTTTTCCTTTTTCTTTTTCTGGACATATTTATGATTTGAATAAAGTCAAAGCATGCACTCCATGTCTGGTGCTAACTGTTAACATGCCGGTGGATCCATAGTGTCATGAGCAAGAGGATCATTTCCCCTATACACGCTGCTAAACAAATTGTTGTTTTTTTTTATGAATTTTACTTATTTATTTATTTTAATGAACACACACACACACACATATATACATGACTTTTAGAGAGTTTCTCTTTTGCAGTTGGAAAAGTGAATTACAAAAGCAAGGATGATGCGCCTAATGAGCTGGAAAGTCAGTTCGTTCTGCGGCTTCCCCAGGTGAGCATTTTTAACAAAATGTTTTCTTGGATTTCACACGTACAGTAAAATACAAAGCATTATGGGTAATAATGTACAATCCCTTTTCAGTGTATAATTCACTGAAATTCAAATGCCCTTTGGCCCTCTGAAAATGTACATTTCCATCCATAAATTATTAGGGGAACCGAAATCCACGGTTCTGCTGTCCACAGTTCAGTCCAGTGTGCCGTGTAAACCGTGTTTATTTTCCCCCTAACGTAAGGCATATTTCTGAATTATAGTCATTAGCTTGTATTATTAGTGTTGTGTAGCTTTCATTATTAAAGAATATTTCGCGTTTTTTTAAATCTAGTCTCTGTCCATGGCATCTGTGGCATTTGGGCGATTACCATGGACAAGAATTTCAACACATTTCTATGTACTAAGAAAAGAACAGAAAAACTGTTTACTTAACTCTCACTTCCAATGTTAGCCTAAGGCAAGAGAATATCCTACCAAAAAGCTGTTCCTCTGGAGTTTTATCCAACTTTGAAACGGTGGAGCTATACAGTAAGAAGTAATTCTGACTACTTACATTTTCCTGAAGGTTTTGTGGTATCCATCTGTCATGTATGTTGGTAGCACTTAACCACAAATCTTTCCTTCTAAATAAGTCGTCCCATCTCTGAAAGCATATTTAGAGCTTCATATACTAATACCTTTGACTAAAGAATCAACATGAATGTTGACTGCCACAACAAACTGCCCTTCTATTATAAGTGAGTTTAGAGTTTTTCCGTTCTTTTCTCAAGACAGGGAAACATGTCTATTGTTGTTTGTGGTAATCACCCCTACACTACACTACGATACGATACGATACACTACACTACGATACGATACACTACACTACCCTACGATACACTACACTACGATACCCTACGATACACTACGATACGATACACTACGTTATACTACCCTACGATACACTACACTACCCTACGATACGATACACTACCCTACGATACAATACACTACGATACACTACGATACGATACACTACACTACGATACACTACCCTACGATACACTACGTTATACTACCCTACGATACACTACACTACCCTACGATACACTACACTACCCTGCGATACACTACACTACACTACGATACATAGGGGATAGGGATTAGGTTAAAAAACGCAGTTCTGTAGCCTGATAACGCAAATCGAGATTCACGAAAATCCGGATTTTTCCGATCCAGATACAAGGATTAGACTAAATCAAGCTCAGTTACCCCGACAACATATGGAAATAGTTTTTAAAGAAAAATAGTTATTAAAAAAAAAATTACATTCCAAAACTTTACAAGCTACGCTACACTTGGGTGATGTCTTTTCACAGAGCTGTAAAATCAACACATTTTCTGATCTATTTAGTTTTTTTTTTAAATATGCTTATAAACAGCTCAACCTACAGATATATTTGGTAAAATATCATTACATAACACGGGTGAAGTCAGGTAAATTGGGCCATAAGGTAAAACGGGCCAGATCAGGTTGATGTAGCCTAGCTCTTTAAATTTTCATAGACTATTGCTGCAAATAATTTTATACGTTTGCTTAACATCACTTGACGCGTAGCCATTGATAATGAAATGAAGCCTGGAAAAGTCAGATTCATATTGAAATTTATATAGGCACTTGAGTCCTAAGGGTTGGCAGCTCTGATGAGGTGGCAGTAGGGAACCGCTGCGGGTTTTACAGGTCTCTGCTTTCTTTCTGTTGCCTTAAGAGTGAAAGTGAAGTACAATGCGTGGCCCCCAGCTTTATAATTGATTAGAAAAACTATTGTGCAAATTTTAGCCTGTTTGAATTATGCTTATGTGTTCCACTTTAATTTGCTGTCAAGTGCGTTTCATAGCACCGGAGTAATACCTGTATTAATAATAAAAGTATGGAAATAAACAATGCCTGCACACTTATGACATTTCTTTAGCCTTAATATGGAATGAAAGATAAAAAAGGCTATAAGAACATTATAAACTTATGCATTAACTGTCATCAATTTGATATGCCATCTCCCTTTCCTGCTGCTGCAGTGTTACTTTTTTATTTACAATATGTAAAGCAACATTAACGAAAAATCTCTAATCTTTAAGACCAATCTCCAGACTTCTATAAATAGGAACTTACAGGGGGAGCTATGCATTGATGTATATGGCTAACAGACAACACCTGCTTTAAATCACAATCACATTGGTTTTGCCGTTTTTTTTATAAGTACGGCACACATAATAAACAAATTGACTTTGGCATTAGAAAGAAATTATATATTAAATGGCCCAAAAACTGAGAAATGAACTGACCTGTGAATGGTGGTCAACCGTTACACCCCCAGTTTTGACTGTTTTCCCCCCTCCTTACTTCCCATAGTTATTCCTGTTGATGTTTCCAGGTATTTCCTTAAAAGAATCTGAGATTACTTTCTTAACAATATAAGTTCTGCAACCATAGGGAGTGCCTACGAGCTTTTAACCCACTCTGGATGATGATCTAAATGTGTGCTTTTAAACATGACATGAGTTCTTGCTAACACTGACCTAATGCTTTCGCTTTTAGGAGTATGCCTCCACAGTGAGACGGATTGCCCAGTCTGGCAGCATGAATCTTAAGGACAGACTCACCATAGAGTTGCATGGTATGTTCACAAAAATTGTCTCAAGGAAGACTGATATATAAAATGCATATGAAGCAGTAAATGTAATGTATGTCAGATCAGATGTAGGTGGGTGATCTTATCTGTAATTTCTGATTGTCTTTTATTAATTCTTTTTAAAATTTTAATCTCAATATTCTCACGGTAATAATTGAAGCATTTTTGGCATAGCAGTGAACACAAGCAAAGAACAGTATTTGCTTCAATATTTTTAACAGTAGCACTCCCCCTATTTGTCCTAATGCCTAGCTGACGGCCGTCATGGGATTGTAAGAGTGGACCGCGTCCCTTTGGCTTGTAAATTAGTGGATTTGCCCTGCATTCTGGAGTCCTTAAAAACAGTCGACAAGAAGACCTTTTACAAGACGGCTGATGTCTGCCAGGTAACACCAGCTACCTTCAGGGTTACTGTTGCAGGCAACGTGTTAATACTACCTTTCTATGGCCTTGCAACATTACCTAACTTATGATATAACTCGTCAAGTCCAGTAGATTTTAATTCATATCCATATACAAGTATCCAGTGAAACGTACAATACAATAAATGCACTGGACAGGGCACGATGCAGTACACACTGACTATACAGGACAAAGGCATCATACAGATGAACTAGGTGGCATACTGTGCCAGAGCTGAGTATAAATGTGCAAATTGTATAATTAGTCATAAATAGCAACATATGAATGTGCAAAAGTGGAGCCTGTGTAAATGTATTAGTTTGTAAACTGTCATAGTAGCAGCTTATAAACATGTGTGTGGTATGGTTACAGACATGAATACAGTCCAGAAGATATTATGTTATAAAGCGCAGGTGTGCTCAGTTCAGGTAGGTGTTGGACAGGCAGGGTGTTGGCAGGGTATTGTAGACCATGTGTAGTGCACTATATGTTCAATAGAATACCGTTTGATATTTAGACGCAGAAACAACGTGACTTCAATAAATGCCTGTTGGAAATGAACGATTACATGTAATATCACTTTTATGAAAAATACTTTAGAAAATTGATACATAATTAGAAAATGTGAAACGACAGTATGCGATAAATGATGTGCATTAATTTAGACCTCTTTTCCGACAACGGTCATTTAGCCAAAAGGTTTGGCAAACGCGTGTTTCGATACACTTGCATTATGTCACTAAAAATAGATCTAATAAACTAAACGGAAGTCTCGCACAAAATAAGGAAGTACGACCGATCACTCATTTCCACATTTGAAAATAGGGTGGATATGTCAGAGTGGTTCTGTGAGAACAGGTAGTTGATGTTTTTTTCACAGACCTGCTCCTTTGTTGAAAAGTAATTTTCAGCACTTTGCAGCTTTTTGCAAATAGGATCTTTATTATTTCCCTCTCAGCTCCACCATTCCTCTTTTGATGTGTTTTTATGCGAACCTACTTAATCATTTGCACGTCTCTGCGGTCTGATAATCTTGCAGTCTTTGTTGCAGTACGGTAGACTAACCATGTGATGGGTTGTGGGAGCAGAGAGGCAGGTGAGGAGGATTATTCAAGTTTGAATGGAAGTGTTCTACTTTACTTCATCTGGCGTTATAACAGCTGGCCTGACGATCTGGACCAGCTGGCAGGCCAGACCACCGGTAATTCTCCCATTACTTCTGGTTCCAGACGGCAGAGTCCATGGGAAGGGTGGAAAGGGAGCCAGTGTGTACGGTAGGCGTCCCTGATGGAGGGGAGCGAGACCCAGATGATGATCTCAGCCGTTTTCACAATCTGCTGTAGGGTCTTGCGTTCCAAGACGGTGCATTTCCCATACCAGACAGTGATGCAGCTGCTCAGGATGCTCTCTATGGTCCTCCTGTAGAAAGTAGTGAGTATAAAAGGGGGGAGGATCGCTTACCTCAGTCTCTACAGGAAGCGAAGATGCTGCTGGGCTTTTTTGACTAGTTAGGTGGTGTTCAGGGCTCAGGTGAGGTCCTCCACAATGTGCCCACGAAGGAACTTGGAGCTTTTGACTGTCTCCATGGACATGTCGCTGATGCGCAAAGAGTAATCACTCCTGAAGTCAACAATCATTTCTCTTGTTTTGTCCACATTAAGAGACAAATTGTTGCTTCTACACCAGTCAGCAAGGCGCACCACATCCTGCCTGTATGCTGCCTCGTCGTTATTTCTGATAAGACCCACCACTGTAGTGTCGTCAGCAAACTTGAACGTGAACAGCAGTGGACTGCACACGGCCGTGGGGGTGCTCGTGTTTAGTGTGGTGGTGCCGATCCGAAAAGACTTTGGGATCCCAGTCAGGAAGACCAGGATCCAGTTACAGAGGGAGGTGTTCAGGCCTGGGATGATTGTGGATTGTGTTGAATGCTGAACTGAGGTCAATGAACAGCATTCTCACATGTCCTTTTTGTCCAGATGAGTCAGGATTCTGTAACGGGCAGTGGCTATGGCGTCATCTGTGGACCAGTTGGGGCGATAAGCGAACTCTGAGGATACAGTGTGGTGGAAGGTTTGCTCTTCATGTGCCTCATGACTAGCCTCTCGATGCACTTTATAATTAGTGTGAATGCTGTGGGCCGGTAAGTCATTGAGACAGTCTTTGGCACAGGGATAATGGTGGGGGTCTTGAAACACACAGGGACCACCGCCTGGCCCAGGGAGATCACTACATCCTCTGAGCACCTGGCCAGGTATGTTGTTAAGACCAGAAGCTTTACATGAGTTGACTTTGAATAGAGTTTTCCTGATGTCAGCTGTCGCCGGACAGGTACTCTGGTCATTGGGAGGGAGTGGTCTTCCTCGCTGGCTTGTTCTGTGCTACAAACTGTGCTTGGATTTTGTTCAGCACACCAGGAAGGGAGACAGCACAGTCACATTCTTGGGGTGTTATTCTGTAGTCGATAATGTCCTGAGTGGCCTGCCACATACGCCATGTGTCTCTGGTGTTCAGGGAATGTGCGTGTGTTTTCTGTGCATTGGTGTGGGTTATGTTTCTAATAACTTGGGACAGGTTGGCTCTTGCCGTCCTGAGGGCTGTCTTGTCACCTGCCTTGAAGGCAGCATCACAGGTTTTCAGCAGCATGTGCACCTTCGTGGTCAGCCACGACTTCCGGGTGGCATGTATGATGATGGTCTTGAAGGCTGTAAAATCTATGCACTTGCTGATGTAGCCATTCACAGATATTCCTGCAGAGTTAGTCGAGTCACTCCAGGTACCTGATTAGTTATTCTAAGGAAGAGTTGCGGCAGAATTCCAGCTGTCCATCAGGCCTTATTAGTCTGAGACGTTTTCTATATCTCTTGTATTTCTAGATGTTGGTGTGCAGTCTGGATGGAGACCTTTACCCCCCTCTAGAGGAGCCCACTGGGACTGTAGACTCCAAAACCAAGAAAAAGGACAAGGACAAGGACAAGAAGTTCATCTGGAACCACGGCAGTAAGTTTCTGTTTTCCTCTACTGAACGTGCTGATTAAGGCCACATACCTGATACAGACAATACTGACACATCCGAAGCCATATGGCTAAAGCTTCACATGTCATTGATGGATTGAACTCCTTTAACAATTCAATTTTGCCTCTCTTTCCAGTTACCTGCCCTCTGAAGAACACAAGAAAAAGGCGATTTCGGAAGACGGCAAAGAAGAAGGTAATCTTGTTTTGTTTCCCTTCTAAACATCTCTCCCATTTCTTTTGGGCTAATTTTTACTTTATGATGATTCTGAAAACATTTTTTTGGTCCTGTTAAAAAAAAAAACAATTTCTCAGAAGGAAGAACTTTTGATCTAAATAAATTTGTCTTCATTTGTCTCGGAGTTGTGCACTAAAGCACTTTTACAAGATGATTTTTATGTGACTGACAATGCGGAGGTTCTTACCCACCCTCCTAAATAAATCACCTTCGAGGTGAAGCTGGCTATTGATTCAGCTCCCCCTTTTAATTGCTGTTCTTTTCAGTGTTTTTTATATATAATATATATATTAGTTTGGACTCTTCACAGCTGACCCTCTAATCTGCTTTATTTTGCAGTACATCGAGTCTCCAGATGTGGAAAAAGAGGTGAAGAGGCTCCTGAGCACAGACGCTGAAGCAGTCAGTGTCCGTATCCCATTATGTTCCCCATGCTTATTTAATTTATTTATTTTACTTTACTTCCTCATGTCCACAGCACTCATGACGCTACCAAATGAGCGGTGTTTATGTATTTAAACTTAGCAATCACCCGTATCTTTTGCATTACTTTTAGATAAATATAATGTGATGCACAGTTTTGCCACCAGGTGTCAAAGTTGGGCTGTGGACTACAGAAGCAATTAACTGTATACCAGAGAGATTCGGTATTTTGAAGCCAGGTCCTATCTATATATATATGCGTGTGTAATTTAAGTAGTAAGTACTGGTTTCAGTATGCAACCAGTGGTGATTAGGAGTTGCTAATTAGAGGTGGGAAGTACGACCATACGCTCTTATTATAATGAGAAATTATGTCACTATACACTTTTTCTAAGCATCACATGGGGATCAGAAAGCACATGTTTGATAAAGAGATTTGGATTAAACATAGACAGCATATATACAACAATAAGTGGAATAACCTGGTGAAAACAAATCCTGATGATGCAATAGTGTGGAGTAAACTCGGCAAAGGCACAAGGAAAAAGCTTTTTATTTCATTTTTACCACATTACCCATCTCTAATGCTGATATCGGGTTTAGAGTGCATTGGGCATGGGATGTACGTTATGAAGACCAGTGGCAGTGGGATTGTTGGCATGTTTACCTTGACTGGGCTATTAGGATGGGAGGTGATTGCTGAGGATGAGACCAAAGAAGCTGATAATAATTTATCCCTGTCCAATCTGGACTCCTCACCTGGAACCTCTGGGCACAAGGGCCATGACTCTTCAGGTAAGTGCCCCTTACAAAGGATTACAACATGCTCATGCTATGAAACAGGTGTTCCTAAACCAGTATCTGAGGGTGCAATATCTGATTACAGTGTATAATTACAGATAGATTTGTGTGAAAATAAAAATAACTGTCAAAATAATATTAAATGTTTCAGTTGATCAATTGATTTTATGAATAATAAATTGCTTTCATCCAGATGTGTCCTCAATTTCAATCTCGGGAACCCAATGCACGTTGAGGGACCTTAGTGTTCCTGTTCTAATGCCTCGTGTGTCAGGTCAAGCAGCCTTTTTATAAACTCTTTTGTCCAGTGCCACATGATGAGCTACGGGAGATCTTCAATGACATTAGCAGCAGCAGCGAAGATGAGGAGGATGATGGTGACCGTCATGAAGACGAAGACCTCAACATCGTGGACACAGAGGACGACATGGTGGGTCGTCTCAACGAGAAGCTCAACGAGTCCGATGGGGGAAGAGACGAGAACGACAGGAACAACCAAATTGGTAGGATTGTTGCACATCCACAGGAATGGGGGCCAAAGTCCACTTAAGAGCAGAGCTCCATTTATGCCAGATAATCAGAAGCTCAGACAGAACCCAGCTGACTGGTATCAGCAATTTGGGTAACAAGCAGGCAGCTGCATGTGTGTGTGTGCGCCTGTAGCACACATCTGGTCGGGCGCATCGTCAAGTGGTGAGAGACAAGTTTGATCTGTCCAGCTGGACATCTGACAGCACTCCACCATCACAGATACACTGAGGTGAAGTCGCTCTGGTCACAGTTCCGCTCTGACCATCTGTAGCCATTTCAAATTTCAACTGCAAGAAGCACATGGACCCCTGTTTCTGCATCGTTCTTATATTTCACCCAGTTTCAGTTTTAGATTAGACTTGTACCAAAATAAGTGCAGTGTTTTAAATAGTGTTTGTCCTTTGGGCTGTTTTGCATGTGAGTTTTCCAGTATTTTAAACAATAGTCAGTGTTGTCACATGAAAATTGCGTATCAGCGCGGCCGTTATAGTGTTTGGGTTGGGCGAAAAGCAGTGCTGTGTGGCGCAGTCCTCCAGGTCTATTCTGAAACGTCTGTAGTAGTAGTAATGTTTTTCCAATTATCCAAGGAGCTCCATCACTTCTGCTTTGTTGAATCTGATTATACCCCTGACATGACACAAGTCCAGTTGTTTGTAAAACTCTTTGCCATTGATGTGCAGTTGTAGAGTACCAGATGCAGATCAACAGTCTCAAGGCCAAACTGCAGGAAACAAGAGCACGCAAGAAACAGCAGGAGGATCTGATCATGAAGGTGGAGAATCAGGCCCTAAAGGTGAGGCTCACTCATCAACCATACACGGTACACGCTGTTAAACACACACACACATTCAAATGCTCTCTCACACACACACACACACACACACACACACACACACACACACACACAGAGAGCCTTTAAAATGGTTGTGAATAAAACATTAAAAGCCTCAACTGCAAACAACTCCTAAGCTATAATTTTAAGGCATTGATATTGCATTTTTCCATAAACCTTTTCTGCATAACTTGCAAAAAAGCATAAAAATCAACTGCTTCTTTAGGAGAGTTTAGAGGCTGTGAAACATGGCAGGACATTGCAGCATTGTTTCAGCTCCTCTTCCATTGCATTGAAAATTATCAGTCAAACTCTCTATTGTTCTCAAATAATCTGTAATCTTGCTGTTACTCGTGTTTCCCTCACTCTTTCTAGATTACTGCAGTTAATTTTTTTTCAGGCCTCCCAGTCAAAACCCTTAATAAACTACAATCCATTCGCAACTCGGCAACTCGGTTGCTCACACCCTATGAAATCCGCACATATCTTCCCTGTTCTCTAACAGTTACATTGGCTTCTAACATTCCTCACATTCAATTTAAACTCCTCATTCATATAAAGCACTAAATGGACTGGCCCCTTCCTACCTTTCTGAACTTCTCCACCCTTACTTACGTTCCTGCCTCTGTAAGATTTCTGACTCGGGCCTCCTTTGCACCCCACAAATAGCAGTTCGTTTTTTAGTGATATCGTTTTGTGCCACGCCCCCTGATCTTGGATCACCCCTCATTACTTACGGAACTGTATGAGCCTTTCTTCCAATGAAAGCACGCTAAAGACATACCTCTTTACACAACACTGTCATACTCACAATTTAGCTTTTCCTTTTAACTCCATATTTATTTTATACTTTTCAATTATTCCCCCTCTTGATTTATGTCAAAATCTCTCTTCATTTGTTCTTCCACTCTTGCTGTCTATTTCAGACCCGCTTTCAGGCTCTGCTGAACGACTTTATCCATCAAGAGGAGCACGAGATGGAACAGGTACGATCCCACATGGCCAAAAGCTCATCTTGAACACATTTGACCAGTACTAATGCATCACAGCCACACTTAATTTCCTTGATGGACAGTCAGTGAGTTGAACAAGTGTATTTCATGTTCAGTCAAACCCTCACAGCTGCTCTACACCGGCCTCTCTGCTGTTTGTTTACGCTTGAACTGATGCATGGACAAAAAAAAAATCTAATAATTTTGAAAGTCATTAATCTTCATCCACTTAGTTCACAATTACAGCACCACTGCTAGCCATCAATCATCTCTTGTTTCCCACTCCAACAGCTGGCCTCGCTGCAAGAGCAACTAGACTCGCTGATGGACAAATGACCAGCAGAGGGCAGTGCAATCTGACAACTCGCTGCAGAATGAAGAACTGTGCTGGAAGCGAAAGTGCTGTGACTGAATTCATTTAGTCTAATGCAATCAAATGTTAATCTAATCTGTGGTCATGTTGGCTTGTTTGTGGTTGAAAGACGTACTGAAAGGTGGCGATGTGGTCTTTGTTTTTAAGCTTTTCTGTTATTAAGGTATCTGCCTTTAAATAAATTTGTTTTAAAGAGCAAAAGTGGTACAATGAAATGTTTGGTTTTCAGAGTTGTGCTATAATTTAAAGGTTAAATTAATCGTTTGCTATTTGTATGTAAAGAAGTATTTTTGAACTCTGGAAAACTGCTTAGATCAGGGGTGTCCAGTCCTGGAGGGCATAGGCATTGGCGAGTTTAGCATTCTACATAATTTAACATACCTGATTCACCTTATTCGGCCCATGAAGACTTTGGTAATTACCTATGTTAAAAGAGGGAGAACACAAATCTCTCGAGGGCCATGAGTTAGGATTAGGTTAGGATCTGCGTTTGACATTCCTGGCTTCGTGCCTGGGAACTGAAGGTGTAAATTGTGACTCTGAAACAAGAAAGCCCACGTAATGGTCTGTGACTGAGCTGAAAAATGTCTTGCTTTTCTGAAGCCTCAAGTATCACAATACACTATTCATTCATATAGTTACCAATTTCCAATACAAGATTATTAGCATCTACAACAGGGTTCCCTAATTCCAGTCTTTGAGTGCTGGACTCCAGCACAGTTTAGTGATTTTCCTGCTCGAACACACCTACTAAACCTGGTAATCAACTGGTGTGTTGATCCAGAACAAGACGAGTTAATTTGACTCTTGTCGGTGCTGTTTTGGTCACTCTTTTACATTTGAACACTGCTATATTAAATATAAACGCAGTATTCCTGTGTGCAAGTTGAAGTACTTTGTATTCACTGCTGTACAACTGACATTCCACATTTTCAACACTACTGTTCTCTGTAATTATAGGCCATTCTAAACCTGTCCTTTCTTTCACAGGTCTTAAAGAAGCCTGTAGTCTCTCCAATACAGTAATATCCAGTAATGAGCCTTTTCAGTTTGGCATTCTGGCCATCATAGTATTGAAACTGCCCTTTTAAGAGTAGAAAATGATTTTCCACGCTGTTGACTCTGGTCTTATTAATGTCCAACTCTGGCTCAACCTCCCGGCAACTTTTGATACCGTCATTCACAATATTTTTGTGTACTGGGTATTTGTGGTACTGCTTTAGCTGGGTTCAAGTCCTACCTTACTGACAGTATTTTTATCTCAATTGGCAGGCACGAATCACACACTATGACTGTTTCTCAAGGTGTCCCACAAGGATCCACCCTGGTTCCTCTTCTATTTATTATTTACATGCTCCTACTATGCACCTTCATGGTCTATAATTTCATTTATGTGTCGATGACACAAAGACATATACTTCAGTATTCAACCTACAGATTTTCTTACACTCTTTCACTAAAATGTTTGCAGAGCATTTAATAAAGACAACACATGCTGATTTTGTCAAAGGTTACTCTTACAAAGGTTGGCGATCTTTAATTGACCACAGATGATGTTATAATCACTCCTTCAAATACAGCCAGTAACCTTGGTATTACTCTTGATCCCGCACTCTCATTTTCAGTCCCTTTCCATAACCAAAACAGATGTCTTTCATCTACAGAATATCACCAACTTTCATTCCTGCCTCACATACCAAGATTCATAAACCCTTGTGCTTAGATCGATTCATTTTTCATATATTGTACCTATATTGGGTCAGAAAAAGCACTATATAAATAAAACTTGCAGTTTAATTAGTGTTATCTAACTGGATAGTTACTCTCCAGTTTACCTAACAGTTAGCATCTGACTCTTCTAGATTAAACTATAATAAGCACACACTTAAATCTTACTGCCTTTGTAGAATTGTTGCCTTCTAGAGGGATTTTAACCTCCTGCATTCTGAGTTCCAGCTTTTGGTCACCCAGGCCTCTACTTGTTCCTGGGGATTACGCTAGGGGTTTGGAGGATTAGCTGAGACAGATTAAAGTGGCCATCCTCGACCTGCTAATCCAGCCATCTGTCAGAAAGCAGCCTGCCGTTTCCAGCTTGTTCTCTTCCTCAGGGTGTTAATTAACAGAGTGCAGAGGACTTAACACAGACACACACAGCACACTCATTCATTCAGGTTTTCTCACCGAGTGCTTTCCAAGCTCTATTGTGTTTTAAAACATCTAAAAATGGAGGAAACATTTTTACTTAACCATCCTGGAGTGAAGAAGAAGATTCTGCATGGCGGCCAGGGCCCTATCCCTCACTTTCCAAAAAGTACTAAGGTAGGACACATGCCCAGACAATTAAAAAAAATAGCAATAAATGCTTTTTATGAGACCTTTGTTCTGGATGGCTTTATGTCTTGCAGCTAACATCGATTTGTCTCTTGTAGATGGTTTTTATTGGATGATTACAAAGCTGCTTAGGTTTTATTTAGTGGCACAAAACATTTGGTTCATAAAATTACTAAAAAGATTTTCAGCCACTGTATGAACAGTGGCAGGAGTGCCATCGTCTCAGTTCTGGTGCTCAGCTGTGATTTGTGCTAAGTGACTTTTTGGAGGTTTTCTTCTCCTTTTGCCTTGTCCAGCCATCTGGCCTCAGGCTTGGAGATGGTGACAAGCATTTTCCATGACAATGCCAACATTAATATCCTCCATTCAGCAGCTGTGAGCCACTCTGTGTGTGTGTGCTCTCATTCTGTCGAGGTGCCTCCATCTCCACCGAGCTCAAACGGACAGCGCATTAAAATGAGTCATTTCAGAAGGGGCTGTGCTAAACCAAAAATAACATCTTTCAAAAAGGAAAGGAAGCAGAAGAATAGGGATGGCCTGTATTACATTCTACATGCATTCAATTTGGTGACATAGTGTGAGGGGAGTACCAGGCTGGAAAATAACATGCTCTCTGTTCTCTCTTAATCTCTCCGTCTTTCTCTCTCTATCTATCTCCCTGTGTACAAAGTTGGTGTTCCATTTCCAGACACTGTTGGACAACTTTGAGAGGACGGTGATTGATGACAGTCACAAAAACAAGCAGCCGACAGAGGTTTTTGTGGGGAAAATGTTCAAGATGGAGGTGTGGGAGGTGCTGTTAACCTCCATGAGGGTTGGCGAGGTGGCAGAGTTTTGGTGTGATGCTATTGTAAGTGCAGGAGCTCATAGCACGCCTCCCTTATCTTCCTGTCCTTCGTGCGTGTCATATTTATCTAATTGTAAATTGGATCTTAATTAGTGTTTGCATGAGGATAGCGTTTTCTGTCTTTTCTTTTGCATGCGAAACACATTCCTAAGGTCTTCAACACTGTCTATTACTATATATGGACACAAAAAGTAAAACAAAGATCATTCCAAACTGAAATGAGACTTAATTGTGGATTGCTGGTTGAAGTTCCACCAGCAAAAGTAAAAAAGGTCAAATTTAAAGAACAGATTGTCCTGTGAAAATAGCTCTATTTTTATATCTTGCTCAGCATACAGGTCTCTATCCCTTGGTCTCTAAAGGGATGCGGTTGGCCGCACAGGGAAAAGACCCACTGGAAGGCCAGAAGCACATGTGTGGCATGGGCAATGTGTTCACTTACCATTCCACAGGCTTTCCTGAGCTTGATGAGCTGATGAGGGAGCCACAGCCTTTAATCTTCATCATGGAGCTAGTCTCGGTAAGATGAGTGTCCACGCACAAACATGCACACACGCACACACACACCCCTATACAACTCCACTGCAATTCTGCTCCTCCACCTACAACAGATTTATTTCTGCTGAACAAGCCACTCAAGGCCGAGCACAGCAGAATGCTAGGCAATCGTGTGAAAAACAGTGGAGAGAAAAGCTGTTTCCAATCTTCGTCCAAGTGCAACAGGCTCGTTAACTCTCCCGCTCTCTCTCTCTTGGTCTCTATGTTTTTTTTCACTGTCTGTTGACGCTGCTATGTCTGTTCTTGCTCAGGTAGGTGAACCGTTCTCCTACCATCGTGAGTCCTGGCTCATGGAGAAGGATGAGAAGATGCAGCTCGTGCCCACCCTTCACATCCAGGGCAACACTCTTGTCCGGGAGAGACACTACCACGAAGCCTCCGAGAAGTACAAGGAGGCTGTGCTGCTGCTACGCACCGTCCAGTCAAGGGTAACGCGACCATGATCTGCTAGAGGATATTAGTAGAGGGGGTTTAGGAAAAATATTGGCCGCCATATAAACTTAGCTAACTACCTCCTCCTACAAAGTTACGTCTAGGCTAACGGGGGGAGGACTACTAATATGGGACCCCATATGAAATTGTATTGCAATACATTATATGTAATTCAAAACAGTGCAGGCGGGAACTCCAGCAGGTCTAGCTAGTGGGGGTGGGCTTTGCAGGAAAAAGCTCTGCCCCTTGCTGTACTTTTCATTATTCTAGGCACTGATAAGGAACCTGCACATTTTGATCGCAGCAGACGTGATGGATCATAATAGACCAATAGTTCATTCAAGTACTGTGGGGCAAGAACAGGTCATTAGTAGTATTTTACTGCAAATTTTTACTGGAAGCCAATGTGGTATGGATAAGATAGGGGTAAGATGGTCAAACCTTCTGTTTCTAGTAAGGACTCTGACTGCTGCTTTTGGTACTAACTGGAGCTTGTTTAGGCACCTACTGGAACATCCAGACAGCAAGGCATTACAATAGTCCAACCTAGAGGTAATAAAAGCATGAACTAGTTTTTCTGCATTATGTGACGACATTATATTTCTTAGCTTAACCATGTTTCTGAGATGGAAAAAGGCTGTCCTAGTAATATTATCTACATGAGCTTCAAACTAGAGACTAGCGTCAATAATCACACCAAGGTCTTTCACTGCTGCACATGATGCAGCTGAAAGGTCATCAAGAGTTACTATATAATCTGAAAGCTTATTTCTAGCTGCATGTGGCCCTTCTGTCTTGTCAGAATTGAGTAGCAGGAAGTTACTCAGCATCCGGTGTCTAATGTCTTACACATTCCTCAACGTTATTAAGCTGGTGTATATCATCTGATCTGTCTGATACATACAGCTGTCTGTAATCACCATAGCAGTGGAAGCTAATACCATGTTTATGAGGTATTATGAGGTTCATGTTTACCAGAGGTAGCATATATATGGAAAAAAGTAGTGGCCTAAATCCTGACTCAAACATTTCATGTATGTGATTACTATGCAAGTATGAGATTAGCTGCTGAGCTACAACCTTTTCTAGGATATTGGAGATAAAGGGGAGATTTGAAATTGCCCTAAAGTTTGACAATTCACATGGCTCAAGGTTGGTTTCTTAATCAATGGTTTGATAACTGCTAATTTGAAAGATCCTTCCATGCAATTTGAAAGACTACCAGTTTAGTTTGACGCCATTTACCTTCTAACATATTAGTGGTCTGTTGTAAAATGCGAGTATGATCAATATACCATGGTGCTAGCTTTTTCCCCCTAATTATTTTTCTTTTAAATGGTGCAACATTATCTAGTTTAGCACGAAATGCTGACTCCAAGCATTCAGTCACTTGACCTAGTTCTGGGTGCAAACCAAGTCGATAAATCTGAGAGATTTTTAATAAAGCTGGGTATAGTAACAAACAATTGTACGTTTAATGAGGTAGCGAGGCAAAGTGAATGTATTATGGCTAAGACGCAGTTCAAAAGAAATGAGGTAGTGATCTGAGATCATTTCAGTTTGGGGTAGGGTAACTAGTGGGCCTTGTCATATTTTGAGTGACGCACACTGAGTCTAGTATAGATACAAATTCCCCTGATAATTATTGCTTTTTCTACTGAAACAACTAGATTTGAGAGGAAGTCTGCAAATTCCTGTAGAAATTTAGAATAGGGCCCTAGGACCCTTCATAACCTGGGTAATGCCTAGAGTATCCTTATAAATAGCTGCAATGCCTCCCCCTCGACCAATTAGATGAGGGCAGTGTATATAGCTGTATCTGGGAGGGCAAACCTAATTTTAAAGCTTATGTACTCATTTGGTCTAATTCAAGTCTCTGTTAGACAAAGATTAAAACCCTGATCAGTTTCATTTACAATAACCATTTTAGATGTTAGGGATCTAATATTTAGCCGTCCTAGCTTCAGATCAAAGGTGCTGGCAGTGCACTTGGCATGAACTAATTCTTAATCACATTACTTGAACAAACTTTCTGAGGTTTCCTGTATTTTGGTTTAGCTCAGGAACCACACACAGTCTGGAACCTAAGTGACGCCTCAAGGCAGCTAGCAGATGGTCAGTTTAGCCTTATTGTCTGCTACCTGGAATAGATACTGTCCCGCCCTAAAAAGCCAAACTTGCCCTTAGAAGTGGTCCAATTATCTATAAAGCTCACATTGTTTTCAGAGCACAACTTGGACATCCGGCAGTTCAGCGAAAATAACCTCCTAATGTGGAGGACATATGCTATAA
This sequence comes from Olivaichthys viedmensis, assembly GCA_028565825.1. NCBI lineage: Eukaryota > Metazoa > Chordata > Actinopteri > Siluriformes > Diplomystidae > Olivaichthys > Olivaichthys viedmensis. The sequence goes on along the minus strand of JAOUQW010000047.1, from coordinate 434,782 downwards.
CTTTCCTCCAGGATGTAGCTAATCCCATAGTCTGCTAATGAGGTTCTGTTCTGCTCTTTACAGGAGATGCCGGGAGATGAGGACTATATTAAGCTGAGCAAGCTTATTATCCCTCTGGTCCTCAACTACTGTCAGTGCATGATAGAGCTAGAAGAATACTATGAAGTAATAGAGCACACCACAGAACTGCTCGAGAAGCATAAAGGTAAGACTTCAAACTGATTGAAAAGCATAAAAGCTTTGGTGACATAACAAAATCCCATGTCCCTCAACAGATTAAAGTAATAATTTAAATTAAAGATAGAAGGGCTATTATTATGGAAATAAGAGCATGCTATATGGTTTCCACTAGCTTTCATTCACTGTTAACCAAATTAACATCTTTGTGTTGAAAAGGCCTTGCTATAGGGATAGCAAGGCCTTTTCTTCTACAGTTCATGTGAAATATTTGAACTTTTCCAGTTATTAAAGGGTGATTTAACCATGATTACACTAACATGTATAAGCTTTGCTGAATCCAGCAAGTCGATGGATGCTGCCTAGACCCTAGTGGCTGTAGTGTGTAGATGACAAACTCCTATAATAACCCTTCAGCATAGCAGAAAATTAGTGTCACACTGGTTTAGTGATCTTTCCTGGTTGTTTCCATAGATCCTCTCTCTTTCCATCCTGCCTCATCCCATGCGTCATCCATACCTCCTTTCTCGATCAGATTTTTCCATCTCACTTCAGCACAGCTTTCTGCAGTTACACAGCAGGTGCAGCATTTATTACCAGAAGCTACATGAGGAAAAAGGCCTGTTTAAATGCTGGCCAAATGAAAGGGGTAGTGAGAAACAAGAACAAAAGAAACAGGACGAGCAGAAAGCCTTCAGTGGGAGGATCTAGTAGGCTCTTGAGCCCACTAAGGCATAGAGTTAGGATTAGGAATGTGTGCGTGTACTATTTGAGTGGGATAAAGTGACACATATATGGGATTAGGCCCTGTGGTCTTATTTTGTAGTGCTATAAAAGCTTTATCTTCACAATAACAATGCTTAACAGCAACATAGGTTGTGATTTGTGGAAGCAGGGTGCACACACAGCCCTGGCTGACATTTGCTTATAAATGCACTGCTCTCTGTTTTTAAAAACCGGAGCATACATTCCTCAGTGAAAACATCAGTAGGGATAGGACAAGATTAGAACGCCATTGTTTAGAATCTACCTTTACTCTTTTTTTCCATTCTGCTCACCAGACTGTGTGAAGGCTTACTATAAGCGAGCCAAAGCTTATGCTGCTGTCTGGAGCGAGAAGGAGGCCAAAAAAGACTTCCTGATGGTGGCCAACCTGGACATGACTCTGGCCACGCTGGTGCAAAAAGAACTAAAGCTCCTCTCAGAAAGAATGAAGGAGAAATACTGGGAGGACAAAGAGAAATACTGGAACATGCTTGAGAAGAAAGAGAAGGACGAGGACAAGAAGAAAGAGGAAGGAAGTCCAGCAGAGCAAGATAAAAAGAAGATTCTGAATGAGAACTCCCAGTGTCCTCAGCAGAAGGTCAAAGAGGAGCAGGAGTGTGAGAGTGCAGAGGCAAACGGACAAAATGGTCAGTTGGAAGAGCCGAAATCAGAGGCCAATCAGCAGATCGCTGCTCTGACTGAGGGCATAGATCGGCAGCAGATGTTAAGGCTGATTATGCTGCTCCAGGACGAAGGCAGTTTCTATATTAAAGAGTGGCGTTTCGCTGAGGCCATGGTGAAATTCAAAAATGCCCTGGAGTATGTAGACTATCTTCAAACCAAGGTAAGCATGCTAATAGATTAGATAAACACAATGGCAATTACTCACTCCTATCCACAGAAGTTCAGTAAAGCTGTTACATAGCAAAGATATATAAAGAGATCTCTGTAGGGAATTTAAGCTCACCCAGCCATGTCTCTGTGTGTGTGTGTGTGTGTGTGTGTGTGTGTAGGAGGTGGACTATAAAGGAGAGGACTGGGAATCCCTGGAGAAAGTCCGCCTGCCACTCACTCTCAATCTGAGCCAGTGCAAGTTTGAGCTTGGGGAATACCAGGAGGTGGTCGAGCTCAACAGCAACCTGCTAAAAAATCATGGAGGTGAGATCACACTTACTGCTAAAGTGGACAGAAGAATTCCACACAGGTTTACACTTTTACATACCCTAGCAACGAATTAGGGCTCTTTAGGGCAATAAAAGGCCTTCACAGTTATGCGCCTGTAGCAATATGTGGTACCTTTCCTCTTTGCCTTGATGTTTGATCGATTAATCCTCTTCTATCCCAGGAAGTTTAAAGCACAATTCAGGGGCCCTCAGGAATTAGTAAAAAAAAAAAAAAAAAAAAAGTACTGTTTAGGTGATGAGGCTTTGCTGGTCATCCCTCACTCTCTGTCTTTCTCTCAAAGACAATCTAAAAGCCATCTATCAGCGTGCTCGCGCCTATTCAGCCCTGTTCAATGAGGACAAAGCCCGACAGGACTTCTTCAGAGCAGAGCGTCTCGACCCCAAGCTCAAGCCCATCGTCAAGCAAGAACTGAAGAAGCTGGGTGAGAATCTCCGAGCCAAGCACGTACGCGAGAACAAGAACTACTGGACTAGCAGCCAGAAAGGCAACAAGGAGGAGTTGAAATTAGCAGACAATAGAAAAGCCACCAAAGAGTGCAACAATGAAGGACAAGAAACAGCTTGAATAAAGAGCAGACTGTCACAATGTGATTGTCCCCACCTGCATGTTGTTTGTTCCTGATTAGTAAGTGTTTAAAAAGCCCTCTTGTTTCCGTCGAGTCTGTGCCTGATTGTTTGATGTTACGTGTGTTTGATGTGTGTGTAAAATAAATGTATGTTTGTTTGCAACGGCTTGCGCTGGCACGATACAGCGACAGGCCAGAATGTGGCAAAACCAAGAAAGGCAAAGAACACAGCAAGAATACACAGGGAAAGAATACAGGGAAACTGTGTCCCAAAGATGCATCTACTACAGCCAAAGCATCATCTACAAAACCTGAGTTCAAAAATTCTAAACACAAACCTAAAAAGAAAAAATGAACACGTGCTTATTCTTACATAAATTGATAGACATTATATGCTCAGGCATGTAAGAAGATACAGAAGGCACTGTGTATAAGAAATACAAATTTATTTATCTGTATACAATGAGTAGAAAGCAGCCAATAACCCATTCATTTTTAAAAAGCTTTTCCTTTCACAAACAATTTTGTATAAATTAATGCAAGGGGAAATGAATAGAGAATATATTATGTAATAAAAAAGTAATAGTGCATTAGAAATTGATAAACGCTTGAACAGCAAAGAAAAAACAGTTAGTGGAATGTTTGGAGTTATTAAGTTAACATACTTGCATAAGACAACATGGGATTGATGTAAGTAATGCCACAGGTTAAGCCAATGTCCTGTATTTTAGGAAGCAAAACAAAACAAGCTTGTTTTACAGACCTGCAGGTCTGCTACTTCCAAACCAAAAAAATTGTGTTCATTAGCTAAAAATAGCCGAGACAGCCCTTAGCAATGGCATGTAGTACCACAAATCAACCCGAAACCACACCATTCAGTCATGCTACAGATTCTAGAGGCTTCTCCTAACTGTGGCAGCTTCATCAAATCAAACGAGTATACTGTGGAGAAATAGCCGATATGAGCTTAAGCAGAAATCATAATGGATATGTTAGACACAAAACAAAGATGTACAGTAAATGCTACAAAGCATAACAAGATGATGTAAATGATTTGCTACCACGCCAGGTCTGACAATTTCACCATCTGTGAGAGCATGATGTTCCCTGTGCCAGTACGCTTCAGGATGTGACATGATGTATGGATTTAAAAAACATGTTTTTAAACTTCTGGTCCTGCATATGTAACATGGCATATCAATAAACAGTGAAACAGATGTTGATTTTAATGAAGAGCCATGACAGTTAAACAGTGACAGGTGGCTTGGGCAGAGGCCTGTAACACTCTCAGTTGTTCTCTCCCTCTTTCCTTCACACCATACGCATCTCCTCCATTATGAATTATACCCCACCTTTCCAGAGAGCAATCGGCAGTGCCAGGTATTGTGGGACAGTTTCCTAGTGACTGCATCAAAACAAAAATAGTAGTGTGTGTCCATGTCTATAAAGAGGCCTGGAGAATGTGGAATTCGATTCAATTTCATATCTGTGCTCTGGAAATCAGGCTTTAAAGGGATATTTTTTAATCCATAGAAAAGGTGGAGAAATAGGCACTGCATCTTGTCATATGAGGTAATGACTTCATCCTCTCTCAGCAGCTCACTCTGGAAAAGTCTCTCTCTCTCTCTCTCTCTCTCTCTCTCTCTCTCTCTCTCTCTCTCTCTCTCTCTCTCTCTCTCTCTCTCTC
>JAOUQW010000047.1:398512-417168 GCA_028565825.1 Olivaichthys viedmensis | reverse complement strand
AACTCAATCTACTGTAGAATAAGTCTGTAATGTAATGAAATGTGGAGAAGGTGAAAGGGGTGTGCAGACTTTCCGGCATGACTGTAGCTTCACTAGGACAGTGTGTGAATTAGCAGCAGTGGAGACCCCTGAAGATACGAGAAAGAAAAGCGCCAAGTGCCTTTGCCTTGCCTGTAGCCTGGGAATGATCTTCCAGAGATTTCTTTAAACCTTTCTTCAGATGTGTGGAGTGCCTGGAGCGTTTGGGAGCGATAGAGAGCCTGTCACAAAGTCAGTATTACATCATCCATGCTGCCCTTCTAAGCCAGTCTTTGACAGCAGTGCTTACTCTCCTGGTCAACCTTTGACACAGCTCTGACATCTCCTGATTTAATCAGCTGCAGAATCTATGGGCTCAGTGAATCAGCTCTTGGCTAACTGACCTGTTGTTAGAAAAGATAGTGGTTTAGTCAAAGTGTTAGGGCAGAGGAGTGGCTTTGCACCGTGGACAATTATAAGCGTAATGTGGGGTTGTCTGATGCAAAAGTTTTTTCGGAACAACCCAGATTTCTTAAGGGGGAGGCCAGCTGTTGGTTTCAGGTGCTCAAACCCCATTTTGTAACCTGAGCCCAGTTTTCTGAGCTGTTTCAAAAAGCTTTTTTGCCATCTGATAACCAATAGAGAATCTGGAGAGGCATCCTGGACCACGTTCAAGCTGCTGATGAGCCCTTACCGACCTTTGTGGCACATAAGCTGTGTGAGTTCAAGCTCAGAAACCCACCGCCTGAATCGGAGCAGGTGGAGATAATTTGTAAACATGCTCTAGAAAGGTATACTGTCGCACTTTATGGCACGCCTATTTTGTCCATTGCAGACCTACTGCTGCGTGCCCATGAACTACATGCTACACTTGGCCATTAGTAGGCCATCAGGTGTGCCCAATAGGCCAGCTAAGACAGTTTACTGTTACGGGTGTTCCTTGCCAGGGATTTACAGCCCAAACTTGCCCACAGTGCAATTCAGTAACATCTCAGGAGGGTGAGAACGCCACAGGCAGGGTACCTGGGGTCGAGGCTTCTCTCCATCGTCGTGGTGCAGGGGGTGTACAGTATGCAGAACGGGGCCAAGCCAAAAATAAAAATCTGGCCCAGGGAAACACCAGAGGGGGGAGGTCGTATTGCTGAGGCGCCCCTCCCCCCGGGAATTAGTCAAGCCTCACACTCCCGACGGAGCTACTTTTAGTGTCCCTCACCTAGGGCACATTGAGGACACTTCATCTACTGTTTTCTGGAACATCCCATTTTGCGTCACTATAAAACTCAAAAGTCAAGTCACTCTTGGGAGATTTTGAGGAGCTGTTCACAGGCTGTTCACAGGGTCACACTGCCCTAGCAGAGCACTGCATTGAAACGGTGGATGCAAAACCAATCAATCCTAGGACAAGCCAATGATGAATTCTGCCCAGGGGCCGAAGACTGTGCATCTGATCAGGCGGATGGTGAGGAACCCTCACCCCTGTGGGAAGCTGGCAGTCCTGGATCCAACCTCACTGACCTTTCAGACTCTCTAGCCGAGATGTGTAATGACGATGGCGATGGTCCAATATCGGCAAACTATAACTTAAGGAGCAGAATAGACACTACAGCCCTAAATGTGACCGACAGTGACCGTTTGTTAGGTCGAGCCTGACAACAGCTCTGGTGACAGTTGTGAGCATGTGACTGACCATGCTAACCTGGACATTCCATTGACCCACTCTTCCAGTCCAAGACCAAGGGTTCAGCCTAGGATTACGACTGACTGGGGTACTAATAGATGGACAAATAGTTACCATACAAGCAAATTAGACCAGGGTAGAGTTGGACTGGACTGTTTTGATGGTGACAAGGGTTAGGATTATGTTTTGGAGGGGAAAAAGTGTACTGTTTTATGTTGTCACAATGTGGCATGTTGATATTTGTAACGTTAATAAGTTCTGGGAGAATGAGTGTTCATGTGTTCATCTTGTAACTCGCTCTGTTTTAAGCTCTAATCAGCCGCGTACCTTTCTTTTTCTGTTAGCTATCCGGGAAAAGTAATGTGATTGTGCAGTCATTAAACTGTCTCTACTGAACCGTAAGAAAGGCTCGTGTGTTTACTTGAGTGAGCCCACCTTTCTTCCCTTCTTATCCACCGTACCACAGCACGTTACACAGCGCAGTGACATTTCCGTAATGACATACGATTATATTTTACTTACAGATTTCATTGATTTTTAGTGTCACGAACACAGACATGGATACAAGTGAACACATTTTTATTTTAAATGGCAAATGTCCAAAATCCACAATCAATTTAAAAACAGCCAATTGGTTAAATATACAGATATCAGGCTAATGCAGAGATCAACAGGCTTAAAAGAGAAAACGTGCTGAAGGTCAATTATGAATATAGACAGAATGATACAAAGTTCACCTGGCACACACTGCGGTCATGCGCACAGAGCGTATTTTTCCGCTTGGCTATAAAATACAATATTCATGCTATAATATGGAATCTAGGCCTACAATTAAAACAGTACCTGAGCTATATTTAAAGAGCAACTCCAGCTGTCTTTTTTCCTGTTGTCACACCCCCATAGTCAAACACTGGCCGCTGAACATTAAGCTTATTTGGTTAAGCAAATAAACTTTATGTAAATGTATACAATGGTAATGCATGTTTATAATAATCTGATGGGCCAATACAGACAATCTGCATGATATATTTACTCATAGTGAAAAAGCACTGAAATGATGCTCCACTCTCAATGAATGAATGACGGTTGTGATTCGTGCACAGTGTGAATTGAAAAGCCTGAATTGCATGATAAATGAAGATTACAGCTCCATTTCTGGAAGGAATCCTTTTGTTGTTTGCCGCTGGGCTTGCCTGACACTCAATGCCGAAGCATATTACTACCGGATTCTACGTGCCGCATTCTCACTTTCATGGGTCACTACATATATGTAAATAAATTCACAAATAGCAAATAAAACAAAGGGTATCCTCTCATCCCATTCTTTATCATTGCCCATGCAATATGTGCGCAACATGGACTTTAAAGTCTGTTGAAATCTTTCTAAGGCTCCCTGAGACTCTGCATGGTAGGCACTTGAAGTGTGACGTGTAATAGCTAGTTGATTCAGAACTTGGGAAATACTTTGGACATATAATTTGTTCCTTGATCGATCTGAATTACCTTTGGCAGGCCAAACTTAGAACAGAAACCAATGAGAGCTTTTACAATCGCTCTAGCTTTTAGCGTGCGCAAGGGAATTGCCTGTGGATACCAAGTGGAGGCACACATGGAGTTTTTCCACCGAACAGCGCGGCTTGGTGGGGCTTGGCAACAAATCCAAACCCAGGGCTATCTTGTGTTATCTATGTCCTGGCCGAGTGTGTGTGTCGGTTTCCCAACACATAACTCTACCCGTGAAAGTAGGAGGAATTTCTCTGGAGGTTATCAAGTGGTGACTTGATAGGCCCGAGTAGTAAAATACTACACGAAATAAAAATAAAAAAGATTTTGAACCGACACCATGCAAATCTCATTTGATGTTAAAATGTGCTTGGTGCTGCCGCGTTTCTCTCTCAATAGAGTGAACTAGTAAGCACGAGACACAGCGAGTTTGTAATGGCAGCGTGCACACCCAAACACAAGCATGCCAATACTTTAATCTTTACTGAAAATACAGAGAAGTTTGAATGAAAAAAGACACACGCACGCGCACACACACACACACACACACACACACACACACACACAAATCTCATTCTACACTAAGCATGAGTGCACTATGTAGGGCACAAACAAAGTGAATAGGAAGCCATTTGGAATTTTCCCCAATTAAAAGATAGCGAATTTAGCAGATCACAGGGAAGAAATGTACGATCAATCTAAATAGTGATGATTAAACATTACTGTGGGAAAATAAATAAAAATGAATTTGAAACATTAAATTGCTGTTTAAAACTGTGATGTTGCCTCTTAAATCCGCCAGAAATAGCACTTTTGAAAAGAGTAAGAAAGTGACAGACAGTCACTACACTACTGAAGATATTAGTGCTGGTAGAGAAGTGACTCCAGACAGAGACATTAATCAGAACCATTCTGTGAGATTGAGTTTGACCAATCGAGCCGAGGAGATTGTGTTACAGGCCAGTATGAAATTCATCATTATTCATAGACTTATTAGAAGCATGGGTTCCTGGGTGGATGTAGGAATAAGCCATAGCCAGGGGAAACCTAAAACAATGGCTAATTGCTGGGGAAGGATCTCTATCCATAATAGGTATATGCCAGGATGGGACAACCATGCTGTAGGTCATCGGCCCATACTTAAAGCCCAATCAATCCAGGCCTTACAGTTTCCATGTAGAGATCACTTACATGCCATCCAGGACATTAGGTATATTGTTACTAATGGCAATAGACAGACAGCCTTTTCCAAAGACCAATGCTCAGTGTTAGGTAGGTGGGTGCTTTGCACAGTCAGCCTCCAAGCAGGACAAGCCAGTCATTACAGTCATCAGGACCCGATCTCAAAATTAGAGTGTTTTCCAATATAAATGGAACCATGGCAGTTAACGCCAACTCAACTATATGGTGGGGGTATGGGAATCCTTCTTCTTATGGTAAATCTTGTCTAACCCCTAACACTTCTTTTTGTATTAACCCCACTAGCACTTACAATATACTATCATCAGATCTATACTGGTAGCTCTGGATGTCACTGCTGAAACCTCCATTCCAGCTCCCCACAGGTGGGAATTAGATCCAGACCAGTCTCTAGAGCATTTAGAGTAATAGAAAAGAGAATTTACAAAGTGGTAAAGGAATCTGAGGGCCAAGATTGAGCAAGCATTTATTTTCACTAGAGCAGCAACCAACACCACATTTAAATCACATGAACATTATCAAATCGGCCATTAATAATACCACTGCTGTAACCCAGTGGCTGATTCTAACATTTTGGTTAATGGGATTCCATATGGTTTCATTTGGACTACAGCCTCTCAGTGCTTGTGGGGTTTCTGCCTTGTCACTTTGCTTCTGGTTATACACTCTGGGGCAAAAAAATAAATGGATCAAGCAAAAAAGTGCATGAAATTGAGTATTTTTAATTTAGCCATGAATAAAAAGTTAACAAACAAGTAAAGACTGAAGCAACATGCAACATAAGTTAATACGGAATAGCGTTTCCTTTTGATTTTTTCAATTAGTGATGTCTTTGGGGTAAACTTGTAGACAGCCTTTTACACATGGACGTGTCAATGTGGTTCCATTCAGGATTAATGGCCTCCCACAGTTGGTCAGCAGTGGAAAACATTTGTCCAGTTAATTTGTGGTTAATGTGAGACCAGATATTCTCAATTAAAAATACTAAATTTCATGCACTTTGCCTTTTTTTTTTGCTCCAGAGTGTATATATGTATCACAAATTGAAGAAAAGTCTAAACATTATTCAGAATGATGTGGTGTTAGAAGCATTGCACAAGTCTCTTTCCCAAGAGATGTAATAAGAAATAAGTCAGATGCCAAGTTACAGCTGAGGAGAGTAGCTCCCCATAGAGCTGTGTCTCTCCTGAGGTTTCTCTATAAATAAAGGTCAGTAAATATAATATGGAGTTTTTCCTCACCACTGTCGCTCTTTTGTGGTATGAGGCACTGGGTAAAGCATATGATATCTATTATGTGCAGAATGACATAGGAATAATACACTGTCATTTTTCCTGTTGTGAGTTCAGAGTGTCACTCTCATCACAAATACAAAATGTGGGACTGTTGGATTCAGAATTTGTCTTAATGTTATTTTAAGGCTGGGATATTATCTGAATAGTGCAATCTTACAGCTGCTAATTGCTACAATTCCCCATTTGGTGGAAGCCTCTCCCACCGTCTGAGACAAATTAACATCCCACATTGAACACCAAAATGCTTTGATCTGAGATAGCGAGTCAAGGAAGCTGACAATGCTGGCATCATATAACGGCTCCTGGATGTCATGTACTATTGGCATAGGGTAAGCAATGAATAGATCCTTACTATATAGGTGTTGATAGTCCACACAAAACCTCCAGTTATTATTTGGCTTGGGCACAAAACTACAGGTGAAGCCTAAGGAGAAGAGGCTGGCTCAAAAATATAAAATACCAATACCATCTCTTTAAGATGTTTCTTGATGATGTTCTTTTGAAGTGACACTCTATAGTATGTTTCACATGGAAACAGTTGTATTAAAAGAGCCTCTTCACAAAATAACCTTCAGCATTTTTTACACTCCAGTTTAATAATGCCAGTCCTGCTGGCACACCTGACGAGCATTTTCACACAGTCAGCTGGAAGTATTTCACAGGCAGTGAAATATTTTGCTTAAGAGTCAGAGGAAGAAAACAAAAGTTAAATCATAAGCAATTCCCACAGCCATAAAGGCAAAATTAAAGGTGAAACAGGGAAAGAAAAAATGGGTAAAGAGAAAGTGTGTGGATGAGAACGGGAAGAAAAGGGTGAAAGATAGGTTGATAGATTGGGAGAAAAAAGAAGAAATGAGGTGAAAAATTGAGATGCAGGGGGAGTAATCAAGTGTGTTGACAGGAGGGAGAAATGAATGGAGACAAAGAGAAAGATAGAGAAGATGAAGTAAGGAGACAGAGGGAAAACATTTCAGACAGTAGAAACTGTCTGTGTGTGGGTTGAGATGGCTGACAGAGCAGAAACTGGGGCTGATCTGTGTGTGTGTCTGTGTGTGTAGAGGATGTAGTAAAAGCCAAGGGGATCATGCGTGCAGAGAAAAAAAGCCCCCCTTTGCACTTGAAGCTCCTATGCAGTCTCTGTGTGTATATTTTATATATGGCTCCATATCACTGTATCACTTTTTCACATGAAAATCTAAAAGTACAAAAGATTAGAGTTAAGTTTAGGTACAGGTTTTACAGTATGTACCTTCATTGTTACTAGGTTAATGGACAAATCCCATAAATATAGAAATACAGTGTGCATATGCAGGTGAATAAGAGGGAAAAAGAGACCCATGTGAAGACAAAAAGAGGGAAAGCGGGAAAAGAAACAAGATAGTGATTTAGATCCAGAACAGGTCTCCTAAAACATATATTTTTTAAAAACCCACAAAACCCAAATCCTGTCACTATGGTCCATACAGTCCAAATGCTGTTCTTGGAAGTGAGTTGGAAGTTTCCTACTGCCCTGAGACTTGCTGCACAGAGCTTTAATTTTGTCTATTGGAAAACAGCATCTCTCCCTTTCTGTCTCTCTCTAAAGTGTCTGTCTAGAGTGAGCGGTTATGCTGTATTTAGCAGAGTTTCCATGCAGAGTGGATCAATACTCTAATCAGAGAACTGAAACAAGGGTTGTAGGCTGGCAGTTGGGAAGGAGTCAGTGAACATGGCCACGTATGACAAACCTCATACCTGCTGGCAAAGTGCTCGATCCGGCTGTGTGTGTCCGCATGGGGTAGCCTGGGAGAGGAACACGGCCTGCCACAACACATACACATCACTGTTAGCACAAGAGCACATTAGATATGAATGCTTCAGTGTGTGTGTGTAAGTGAAACCAACACACCTCATACTGACACAAATGACCTTCTTCTTGTAAGCTATCTGCTCATCTACCTCATAAATAGCACTTGTGTTACATACTGTAACACTCCACTCAATGATTACTCTACTCAGCTCAAATCAAAAGCAATCATTTCCTTCATCACTAGTGGCAAATCATCAGCCACTCACTAGTTAGCAGACCCACTGTATTTTTTAAATAGTCATGGACCCTTGTGTCGCACACTCACGTCTCGCCACTTTCTGCTTCCAGGACCATCTGCACAGGCAGGTAGCCTCTCTGAGGGTGCTTGCTGAAGTACTGCTTTGATCGGAACTTGTTCTTTAGAGTCTTGGCAAAATCCCGCATCTTCTCCCCTGAGGTGGTCTACACAGTGTATGGAAATCAAAAATGAAGAGAAAGATGATAGTGAGAGGGATATAGGGAAAGAACGAGTGACAGACAGAGAAGATTTAGAGAGAGAAGATAGAGAGGAATAAGAAAGGGAAAGTGGTTCAAATGAAAGAGAAGGAAGGAGGAGTGACTTCTTCAGGAACATTTAAACACATCAGTCTTCTCAAAGGCCCTTCTATCTTTATCTACAAAATAATAATTTGCCTTTAAGCTCAATCCATCACCAACTAAGCAGCGGTTGCAGCCAGTTTATGACACGGGCCCAAGCGGCCACACTCAGCGTATCACAGTGATATATGTCCATGGGAAAAATCATTAAGCAAATGGAATTCGAGAAAGCAGTGTGTGTGTGTGTGTGTGTGTGTGTGTGTGTGTGTGTGTGTGTGTGTGTGTGTGTGTTTGCAGGCTCAGAATGTGTGCATACTAGGGTGTAGTACTCCATAATGGGGTAGTGGAGCTTTTTGCCTTTGGTCGTTCGACCGGTCAGGAAACATGTCTGGCAGATGTCCACGTTGAACTGTTTCAGACTCCGGTACCTGCAGCAGCAACGGGGCAGGGGGAGTCATTAGATCCAAGTGTTTTCATTAACTATAGAGAGATGAAATCCCTGATCCTCATATGTCTTTCAGTTGTAAACTAAAATTCTGCAGATTAAGGGAAAAGGAAGCTAAAAGTACCCCAGATAATAATCTATAGTCAATAGGCAAAGGTATCAATAATTACATGAGCATGAAAACTTTGTTGAAAATTGAGTAGTGCAGTGTGCAGTGCTAGAAAGCCCACCTGAAGCCCTTAATGGGGCACTGTTTACAGATGTAGCACCGAGCTTGGTGCTTGGCAGATTCGGCCACGGTCACACGGTGCAGTACAGGAAGCCACACCATGGACTGCGGCTCCAGACTCATCCACTCCAGGAAGTGAGTCACTTCAATAGCTGGCTTACCTGGGGCCTGGTGAGGGAGAGACAGAAGAGAGAGAAGATATCAGACACAATAATCAATATTAATCAATTAATAATAAGTGCAATATTGGATCTAGACAGTTAGACAAAACAATAATTTACCAAGTTCTTAAAGCTCACACATGTAACAACACACATACTGTATATAATGGAATAATATCCATTGCCCTACCCACATACTGACTAGGTAATTGCTAGAAAGTGTTAGGTTACAAATAATCACAGTCTGAGGATCAGGAAAACCATTTCGCACTCAAAAGAACACATAAATAACTAAATAACACATTGTTACAAAAATAATGGAAACTCCATGTAAAGCACTGCAGTAAAAAATAGGTTTATAGTTTGAGTTGGGTTATAATAGCAGTTTGACCTGGTGCATATTAGAGTGTCACAGTATGACAGATGACAGAAAATAAATCCAATAAAGTCATGAGGTGTTGAAAAAACCCGTAATGTGTTAAATTCTCATTAAGTGTGCATCAAAGATGCATTAAAAGTTTTATTTCCCCAGAGCTGTCTTTGAAGACCAGTAAAGAGCCATAATTAAAGTGAATGTCTCTTCCACGGCCCAGAGCTGGCACTAGAGTATGAGTATGGCAACTCCTGAAAGTGTGTGTTTGTGTGGCATCAGGGTTTGTGTGCAGTATATCCAGATTGCGGAGAACTTTAAAACACTGAAACAAGTCTTTGCAATGTGCATGCTCGAGTATATCGGGTCCCTTTTTCAATGATCCAGAACTTCAAATCTTCCTCAAACCCAGTGAACAGTTCAGAACTTTCCATCTCTCACGCATGCACGCACGCACGCCAAGCCAAGCCAAGCTCAGCTGCACCACTTTATCAGTCAGACTTCATTAACCGAGTGGGAGATAAATTGTCAATTTGGGGAGTTGATTTGCACTGCACAAGTATTTCATCAGCTAATAAAAAGCTGAAATTGCACAAATGTGGAAATGAATAGATTTTAATTACATGTGGCTGATATCAGAGCCATGTTCTTGAATAGGGAAGGATTTCATTAAGGTTTGACGATATGACCAAAAATGATAGGTTTAAGGACCCACTCCAGAAACGTGTGGCCCCTGCAGCAAATCCATAATTAGTTAATCTGTGCACCTAAATGCCATGGCATTCCAGGAAGCTACTGTGGTGGTTATAGACTTACCGTCCCATTTGGATAGTGACAGACTAAAGGAGATTAGTAGGAGATTACTAAAGCAGCAGGCATTATACTTTCTCTTCACTTTATTTAATAATTACACATGAAGTGCATACTGCAAAAAGGCAAGCTATTCAGCTGGGTTGAACTACAAGACCAGGTCTTTGACAGTGATCATTGTATGATGAACCTATGGGTAAGTGTTTCTGATTGCTCATGCCAGTCTGGATTATTTTCCACCATGTAGGATACACACTGGGACTGGAAAAAACAAGTCTAGATTGTAGACACATTTTAAAATTTGGCAACTAAGTAAAAGTATGAGCTGCCAGCATTCGGTAGAGGTTCCAAATGTTATGAACTGCTGGTCTATTGTCAAGAGCATGCAGGGACACTATCACCTGGCTCTGCAACACTGAACTAGTTTCCATCTTTCTGATTTGTCTAAAAACCTGAAACTTTGTCTGTGATGGCAAAATCACAGTAAAATGTTAGGCAAGCTTAGTTTCTCCCTGATATAACTCTAAATTAAGCCGGGAAGAGAAGCAAAGTGTTGCATTTCTACCTTTAATTATATTTGTCTGGCCTTGGGGAAATCACAAAAAGTGTTGCCTGCCAGAATGCTTGCAATGTCAAAAGCAAGTCAAGGGAGGCAAAAGAGTGATTATAAGTAACTCGAAAGGGAGTCTTTATTCAAAGCCTCGTCACAGAAGCCCTTTAAGCTTGCAACAAAAAGGATACTTAGAAGAGAGAACCTTTTGTTTTTATTTTTTATGTTCTTTCTTTTTCTGCTCCTTTATTTTTTATTTTTTTTAGACTTCCCTCAGTCTCTTTCTCTCCAAAAAAAATACACTTCCTTGCTTTTCTACACCCAAGTTTCCATCACAGTAGCCATGTGCCCACCAGCCTAATGACAATCTAGAAGACAGAGAGAGTTAGACGGAGAGCTTTGCATAGTAAGGGGTGAATGAGGCCTGTGATATAGAGAGACAAGAGAGTGAAAGAGAGAGAGTCTTCTTCTTCTGGCAGAGTGTAAAATCTATTTTTTTTTTGAGTATCTGTTTGAGGCTCACCACGCGGAAGCAGCTACGGACGCTGGGCTCCACATTGCTTCCCCCAAAGGCTGCCACCTCACCAAGCTGCCGAGGGATCTGGATGGCTTCATGCAGCAGCAGGCTGAGGTGCTTCTGATCCATCAGACCATTCGGCTCACACACCTGCCTAAACAGGTCTAAAACAAATCCACAATATCGGAGGTACATTACATAAATAATACGTGCAATAGAACTTCAGTACCTCCTGTACAACATACTATTTTATTAAATTATCAAGGTTTTAAATAAGAGTCCAGATTAGATAGTAGTCTCTAGTCTACTTGGAAAAGGAAATTTATTGGTAACTTTATAGGCCTAAACTCTTCACATATTTCTAGATCTTCCCATACACATCAGCCCACTCTAAACAGTGGTCTCTGTCTCATTCTTTTCCAGGTATAGTTCACTCTTGCACAGAAGGTAGTCTCAAGAGAGCTAGTGAGGCTGTTGATGTCAGATTTGCAATGGAGATTTGTGCACCACGGTTGTCTGTATACTGAATACTCTTCATCGTGCTATTTTGCATCACTTTGCTGCTCAACTGTGCTTGTACAAATAACTCCAGAAACCACCCACATGCACAAACACATAATCAGCCATGTTTTCACATGCCCAATGGCTTTAGGTTCTTGCAGGCCATCTGGATTTTTGCATCATTGTGCTGTCTTCTGTCTGCATGTTTAGTGTCATCACCTGTCCTAATTAAGCTAACTGCTTGTAGCAGCTACTGCGGTATGTTTTGTGTGATCAAACTAACCAGCATCTCAAAATTGTATTGCATAGGCCTTCAGAGGCGACATCGAGGCCTTGGCCAGTAGCTTCTTCATGGCGACATTTAACCCTCATTTACATTTTACACTCACTCATTAAGCAGATGTCCTTAGACACAAAACATGCAGACAGAAGACAGCACAATGATGCACAAATCCAGATGTCCTGCAAGGAACTAAATCCTGCAGACAAAAGCTGTTGCCAAGTTTCAAGTGCTAGTTTTCAATTGCTCATTGCTAGATTGCTGAACAATAATGTAAGGCAAGTGCAAACAGCTTAAAAATATTTTAAAAGCAAGAATTTCTTTGCAAAAAAAGCAAGTGCATATATATATATATATATATATATATATTCAGTAGATAAGGTTTTACTGCATCTAACAGATGGTGTGCTGACAGTAAGCATGCCTGCCACTGACCCGCTGAGCCAAATTCTGCTCATGCCGTCTGATTGCCGTCACTACCAGCCTCTCTGAATTGCTTGTTATTCACATGCATCGTCCCACGTGCTTATTTACAAGTCTGCATTAACAAAATTGGCCAACTCTAAATTGTAAAACTGTCCTCTCTTAGCTGGAAAAGCCATGCATGAAACATTGTATTATCAGTGTGAATGGAAAAAGGACAAATTAAGCACCTTGCAAAAAGCAGACAGAGGTCTGGAAGCTAAGAACGGACTTTGTGTTTTACTGAGACAAAGAGAAAAGCTCTCAGTATTATTGAACTGTTCCTTCTATTAGGCTAAGTGGATGTGTGTGCATGTGTGTGTACTCACTCTTTTAGTAGAGATAAATTGTCCCCATGTTGATAGGAAAATTCTAACATATTTAAACATATTGCATGTTCCCATGGAAAAATGCTTATTTTACACAAAAACCTTTTATTAAAATGAATAAATAAATTAAAAATTAAAAAACAAGAACGTTCCTATTGGATGCTGAGGTTAAGGTTAGGGTTATGTTTAGGCATGGCAGCATTTATCTACAGTACCATATGTTTCAAGGGAAAATATCCTGTCTATATATGGAAGGGAGGAAGAGAGATATGTGCATTCCTACTCACATTTGTATTTCTCCTGGATGTCTACGTTGCATAGACTCACTATTCCCATCTTGAAGGAGAGCACCCGCATTTTTCCATTACGACCACTGGAGGGGAGACAGAGGAACAGATCCTTTTAACTGTGTGGTTGTTCACAACCAGTACGTCACATGCAAACTGAAATAAAATCAGCATAACTAGAAAACACTACTGCTATTTTACACATAGTAGCAGTCGAAATGACTTAATTGTAAGTTTGTATCATAAC
The DNA here is from genome assembly GCA_028565825.1 of Olivaichthys viedmensis. Lineage (NCBI taxonomy): Eukaryota > Metazoa > Chordata > Actinopteri > Siluriformes > Diplomystidae > Olivaichthys > Olivaichthys viedmensis. Next base: position 403,900 of record JAOUQW010000047.1, on the reverse strand, counting down.
ACAAAAATGGCAATACACAGATTAATGACATCCATTTCAACAGAATATACACCAAGCAGTTCACAATTGATTTTTGTACAAGCATTCAATAGGTGCAGTCTGTAAAGTGGAGTCTATAAAACTGTGATTACGCTGACTCAAGCCTTTATTATAAACTTGTACCGATCTTCAGTTGAGAAAAGGTTTCTAACAATGATTTTCTCTGCAGACTTAGCAACACACTGTAGTTCCTGGAGTGGAGGACTGCAGAGTCAGACCACACAACAATGAAAGGTGATATTTACAATGATTGGAGAAATCTCATTTTGTCAGGAATGTTTCATATGGCGAACATTTCTCCAGCTGACTGAGAACTAAAGATGATCATTCCCATCATTCCCTCTGTATTTGTCGCAAAACAAACTAAGCAATTACTGCAATTTGTATGGGGTAAAAGCAGTGACTTCCAGCCATTAGCAGCAGGTAGTTAAGAGCAATTAAACAAATTCATGATGGATAGGGAAATCCATTCTTTGATTGGTGGCCTGCCAGTTTTGATCTGTTTTTGCCATTGTCATGATCTGATTCACTTATAGACATAGACTTATATACAGAGAATGCCTAGCTTTAATATTAAGCAGTGTATTAAATTGTGAGTCATTGGAAGTCAGCAGACCATGAGGTCAAGCATATCAAGAAAGAGCAGATAGGAATGATTGTGGGTAATGTGACAGTACCTGTCATAGACGTTGAGCAACCAGTTGAGGCACATGTCGACACAGAGTGGGATGTTGATGAGTACTGATCTCTCCTCCTCCATCTTCTCATACAGAGCAGTAAGGGCGTGGATCACCTCCACCACGTCCATCACATACTCACCACGTTGCAGGTCCTGCTCTCTGAACACCTCAGCCACGCTGGTCAGTTTCAGCAGGTCCACTACACCCACACCCACACACACACACACACACACACACACACACACACACCAAACATATGACACCTACTCGCCTTTTGGACCATGTAAGAGTCCAGAGTGTGGATAACGTGCATGAATTGCAAGCTAATTCATTTTGTCTTCCCTAAAAGTAATTTTCCTGGGCTATTCCAGAGAGACTATAAATTTAAGGCTGTCCACTGATGTCATGCCTAATTGGATGATAAGATAATGAGATGACAAAGTGTGAGAGTAGCTGGAGTGCTTTCAGGCCTTAGAAGTCACTAACAGGTCTTGGTGGACAATCTTTCAGTACAGCCGTTCTCAATCACAGCAAGGCAGTACAGCAAATTACAGTGTTACTATGGCAATCAGTTAATTAATTATCCTAATGACAGGGACTATCAGACCAACAGAGAGAGAGAGAGAAGTAAAGTGTTGGAAAGGAAAAAGTGCAGGAGAAAGTGAGAATGAGTCAGCAAGGGCGCCAGAGAGAGAGAGAAAGGGAACGAGAGAGATAAAGAAAAACGAAAGCTGTCTCAGCAGTGCACTGAGTGTGTACTTATGCAGTATTATTTATTGAACTCTTGAAGGGGTCGAGGGAGGAGAATTAGGCAACTGTGAAAGAGACTGTTCTGCTATACTCTGCTCAGGTGGTGTGTTGCAGTGGGGGGAGGGTCAGGAGCAGTCGATTAGCACTATACCTGAGAGAGAAAGTTCCTGCCTGGGCAGATAAGCCTCAGGCTGCCAATCCTGACTCTGGCGAATCAGAAGTTTCATTGATTTAATTACCTCCCTATAAGATGCATAATCATACTAATTATTAATCTTAATTAAAGAGCACGGACTTCGCAGGGAGAGAAAGGGCAGGTGGAATGAGTATTAAGAAGAAAAAAGTTTCAGCATGCACACATACATCTTAGAGCTTTCTGCAATCGCCGCAGCTTCATGGCCGTCCGGTAAGCTGAGAACTTGATGTTGTTCAGGTCCGCTTTGAGAGAGATAAAGCACAGGTAAAAGAGAGAGAGATTTTTAGTAGGAGAGAATGAGAAGCATCTATACCCATTGGTTGAGATATCTCCCCCCATTCTGCTCACAAATAAATAAATGACGTAGGTGCCCTTGTGGCATGCTTGGGGCATAGCAGCTCTGACAGCATCAGTGTTTTGAGCCTCTGTGTCAGTTTAGATTACCATACACATGTCCTCTGAACACCATTTATTAAATGCAGTCATATGGTCCCTAATTGGAGCGCTATCTCAGTAGAGGAACGGGCTTTAATGAAGGAAAAGGTGCTGTAGTGTGTATTGGTGGCACTACACAAAGATGAAAGACCATTTAATTGTCTTACCCAGTGCTTGATACAACTCTGTCATCTTTGGATGGTCCCAGCAGGTTGTCTGAGCCTGGTGGCTAGAGCAGATGAAAGTAGGGGAAAAAAATAACAGGAAGAAATCAGTGACGTACTTAAGTAAAGATGACACAGAATCAAGGAAGGTGAAAATAGGGATTGCGAAAATAAAGAAGCACAGCAGGAAAAAACACTGACTAGTCTGTTCTCATGACGAAGGCTCAAAATAGCATGTAGCATATGTCCTGCCTTGCAAATAACCCACTAACAGTTTTTGGCTACAGCCTGCATTACATAGTCAATCCACTCTTTTCAGAATAACAAACAGCATGGCCAAACCTCTGCTCCTGTATCGCTGTGTCCGCTACAGCAACAGCACGTACAAAGAAGCAAGGCAAGAAAGAGATCAAATTAATTAATAATGAGAACAAATAAATAGATGAGGAGGCCCAGAGTGGACAGTTTGTCAGGAGCTGCAGAGCCATTCGCTCGCGCATCATTACCTAAGAAGAGCTTACATTGATCAGCCCACAACAAAGTCCATCTGTACTATCCTGTGCCCCACTTGCACAGCCCATAAACACCACACACTGCAAGGCATCACTCGCCACAGCTAAAGGCTGTGATGGGTTTAGTGCATAAAAAATGGGTGGGTTTAGTGTTGATGGAAACACAGAACACAAAAGCCAAACACAGCCACTGGAGAGTATCGATAATCCAAACAAAGCAGAGAGACCAAGCCCAGTGTCTTCCCCTAAAATACAAGAGACATTAGTGTCCCTATTCAGGTCTGATTGACTGATACATCTGGGAACAGAAATGGGCTGTGAAACACTAGCTGTCAAAGGCTCAATGTGGTCAAAATATTATTCATATCAAAGCTCAATAATCTTCTGCACCAGGGAACAGTAATTGTGTTTTCAGGAATCCCACTCCCTTCTCTCTTTGCTTTAGAACCTTGGCATCTTTCACTACTGCTTTGTCTCTTTTGCTGACAATGCACGCTGAACTTACTTGATGTAGTATGGCACTTTGTTTGGGGATATAGCGCGTTCCCAAGGTATCTGCACAGAACCTGGAGAGACAGGGAGAGATGGAGAGAGAGAGAGAGAGAGAGAGAGAGAGAGAGAGAGAGAGAGAGAGAGAGAGAGGAAGACACAGAGCAATATCAATTAGACAAGCATGTCGTGCATGAAAAGCTATTTGCAAAATTCCAAATGACACAGGTCAAGTTCCTCTAGGTGCACCACTGTGATACAAAGAGACAACAGTACATGTGAGATGTGTTTAGAATACCTGAGGGGATTTTGTTTTCCATGAAAATTAAATTAGTCTTTTAAAGGACACTGAACACAACTCAACAAGCTTGCATAAACAGAAGCTTGAAATGATGTGACAGGCATCGCAAGCTTTGGAGGAAGTCTTCATCTGCACTATAAAGAGATCTATGACTTTAAGAGTAGCCTATGACTAAGATTGGAGACAAATACACCACACTTTTGAATATAACTTGATATATGATTAATATGCATACATATTAATGCACACACATTTTTAACATTGCATTGTTCAGTATCTGAGATGAATTTGGAGCAGACAGCTGCCCCAATTGTAGCTGCTGTCCATTTTAAATAATTGCTTTGTATGCACATGCTCTCCCAGAGAGTCAGGGCTCATCAACAGCACTAGCCTTGAAGTACAGCATGATTCACTTTCTCAGCAAATCCTGCCATGGCAGATGGGATCACTCTGCATGCAGTGTGAGACTCTCCCCCATAGATTTGAATCTCTGAGTGACGGGAAACAGCCACGGCATCCTACGATGCTGCCTCAAAGTACTATTATTCAGTCATTTCAATAAAGCACAGCTCAAATTTCCATTTACTCATTTCCAGAGTGGTGCTAACTCTGGCCCTGTCCTGCCCCCAACCCAGTGCAGGCTCACATGAACCAGTTTTCTTACTGGAGAGGAAATGTTGAGATCCAGGGCCAAAGTCTCTGTGGGCATCCTGCAACTGCTTCAAGCGTTCTTCAATAGAACCCTGAGAGGACAGAGAGAGAGTAAGAGAGAAAGAGAAAGTAAGAGAGAGAGAGAAAGAGAGAGAAAGAGAGACAGACACAGGGAGAGACAGAGGCCTTAACCCCACTTTGAGAACATGCACACACATACACAAACACACACACACGTACACACAAACAAACACACACACACAAACCTCCTTAATCTCCTGCAATTAGGGTTAGCTACAGATGCAGCAAGTCCCCCTCTCCTCTCCTGGCCCCTTTCCTCAGTCCCTTAAGGTACTTAATCAAAGACAATGGCTATATTAGTGTGTTACAGTGGGAAGAGAGCAAGTGAGGGGGTAAGCTAGATGGCAGTAATAGGTAGCAATTAAGTCAACCAAAAGTTTGGTACAATTAGTCCATGTACCCACATTCTTTGCCCCCTCGATGCTCACTAGAGAATTTTGTCCGAGTAATCTGGGTTTATTTACAAGGCATTGGATTAGGCCATGTAAATCATCCTCGGAGAATGTCTAAACACAGACGGAAACAACAGCTAGCAAATCTGTTCATGCAGGCACAGAGGCCCTGAGCACTTCTTCACTCTCTCTCTGTCTCTCTCCTAGGTATTTGAAGGACACCTGTCCCGTGTGAACATAATGGGAATGTTATGCATCAATAAGAGTACTACATATCTTTGCTAGTTAGTATAAACTCAAAAACTTTTCCAAATCGAAAAATATATATTTTTAATGAAACCACATGTCACAGTTATTGGCCCCCCTGCATTCAGTACTTTGTGCAACCTCGCTTTGCCAACATAACAGCACTGGGTCTTCTACTATAATGTTTGATGAGATTGGAGAATACAGAGCAGGAATCTGAGACCACTCCTCAATACAGAACCTCTCCAGATCCTCCAGGGTTCTAGATCCTCTCTTGTGTACTCTCCTCTTCAGCTCACTCCACAGGTCTTCAACAGGTCTTAGGTCAGGGGACTGGGATGGCCATGTCAAAAGCTTGATTCTGTGGTAATTAAGCTATTTATGTGTGGATTTAGACGCATGTTTTGGATCATTGTCCTGCTGGAAGATCCAACCACGACCCAGTTGTAGCT
>JAOUQW010000047.1:359446-370910 GCA_028565825.1 Olivaichthys viedmensis | reverse complement strand
ATCCAACATGGGGGAGGGGCCATACCCAATCCAACATGGGGGAGGGGCCATACCCAATCCAACATGGGGGAGGGGCCATACCCAATCCAACATGGGGGAGGGGCCATACCCAATCCAACATGGGGGAGGGGCCGTACCCAATCCAACATGGGGGAGGGGCCATACCGAATCAAACATGGGGGCGGGGCCGTACCGAATCCATCATAGGGGAGGGGCCATACCCAATCCAACATGGCGGCACGCCATCACGTCCTCACTGGGTTCCAACTAGAGAGGGCGATGTTGTGAACATCATTGAAATTTCATATATATCCAAACTAAAGCTAGTGTGTAGGATTTCTCTTTTTTTTGTGCTGTTTTTGTTTAAAACATAAATAAAAAATCCTTTTGAGTAAGGGGAGAAAATACTCTAAAGCATGATGTTCCTGATGTAACTTACAGTCATTTACAGTCAGAGCTGTGGGGTTTAAATGGGCAGGTACACGTCATACACCAGCTCAGATACCAACCCTCCCTCAGTTGGTACCAAGCTGTCCGGCTAATGTTAGCTAGTTAGCTAAGAGACAGCTCATATAAGCAAGCACTGTTGGGCCGATTGTGGCCGAGGCCCGTCACTGTCTCCTCACTGCCGGCATCGTTAAAGGATTATGGGCCAAGGCCATTCCAAGCATGGCGACCGATTCTGGCTGACAGATTGCATATGTCACGTGGGCCAGTTTGGGCTGTTAGTTTTTGCAGATGTCCAATTTCAGTTTGTCACAAGTTAGATGTGGCAGATCGGCTCCTGGTTTGTGCTGTGAAAAGTCGTGTGAAAATTCTGATCTAAACTCTGAGGTGAAAGAAATCAGCAAATGGAAACCTGTATGTTTGCCATATTATATTGCATCTTTTATTCAAAATTAGGACTAAATGCCTATTATTTACTTTCTTTTCAGACCAAAAAATAATAAAAAAACCTGTCAGATCCAAACCAAAAAAGTTCCAGCTAAAACAACTGAAGACACGTCCTCCATTACCATTAATAAAATCCGAAAGCACAATACCCACAATAACAACACAATAACGATTAAAAATTGTGGGAAAATGTTAACTTGCATGCCAAAATATTATTTAATGTTATTTTATTCTTGTTTTTAATGCACAGAAATTCTGGAAAGAATTCTGCACTACCAGATCAGTGTGGCCCCCAGAACCTCCTCAATCTGAGGGTTTCCCCCACACTTTCACAGCGAGTGAGTCAGCAGGCTCCTCTGTATGCTTTTACTAGGAATTTATTGAGAATTGAAGATTCTCAAGATGTCTTTATTCTGTGCTAACCTCTCTGTGGTCTTGATTGTTTAATGGTATTTTAATAATAGTTTAGTGATCAATAAAAAATTTAAGCCACAGAACATCCCAGAGGTCTGACCCCAGCAACAGCTACTCATTCCAGTCACCCCTCCATGTCAGTAATGTTTCACACTTTTAAAATGAGAGATTTGTTTGATCATGTCCACTAGTTTTGTTGTTTTGTCGACATTTTTATCACAAGAACTTGTGTCTAAAATATGTTCCTAAAATGGTAAATGTTTCACACACCAAAAGTAAAGATATAGATGAAGATTGATTGATTCTTCACTCTAGAACAGAGCTGGACAACCTGCTTGGCCAAGATGGTGGGGCCGAGGACGAGCTGGTGGTGGCAAGACGAGCTTGATGCGGCTGGTTGGAACTCAAATACCCACTTCAAGAGAATGTACCAAAATGTATAAAATAAACATTACACACAATGATTAAATTGTACACCCAAATAATTGAAGAAACTAAAATAAATACTCATAACCACTACTTTTTTTTTACATAGTATTTTCTCTTAAAACCATCTGTGGCAAAGAATATTTAAACTAAATGCAAACAAATTGTCATTTTTGAAAATAATGTATATATTTTAAATTGCTCTTGGTCTCGAGGAACTCGACAAACTGTTTGGAAGGGTTGGGAGAAAGCAGCCCTTTCCTGAGAGCAACCCACAAAATGCAGCGCCTGAACTTCGTCAAGCATCATTGGCAGGGCCGGACTTGTGCACGGGCTAACCGGGGCTGTAGCTGTAGCCCAGGGCCCCGTGCAAAAGTGGGCCCCAAATTAATCAAGACCTATGAATAAATATTTGGGTTTTCAGTCCAGCGATCTGAATATTTTATAAGAAATATTGTCACTGGCTCGACCAAGTTCAATACTTTGTTAAAAGAGGTGCTTTGATTTGCTTAGTTGTACGTCGGTCATATTTGGCTTTACTTAATTTTTGCCAATGGGAGGGTTAAGAACTCACGCAGGTGCAGTCACATGAGCTTTGATTTAGCTAGCGAATCGTCATCATGTCGGATACCAGAAAATAGTTATGATAGTGGAGCGCAAAAAAAACCTGGAAAAAAGGAGGAGCATGAAAGGGAGATGCTCAGATGAATTCCATAACTGACTGGATTTTTCAAATCGACGATGCAACGTTGCGGTCATCTACCTCTCCTCAGCCTGGTGCATGCAGCGTGCAGGTTCATCAGCTAACCTTGCCGAAGTCCAGTTCTGTGGGCTATGTAGAGGTGAGGTTAAGGTGGTTACTTTGTCAAAATTGCTGTAGTGGTAACCCTGGTCTTTTATTTTTTGTTTGTCATGGTAATCCCACTTTTCTTTTCAGAATCAGAATCAGGTTTATTGCCAAGTAGGTTTTCACATACAAGGAATTTGCCTTGGTATGTTGGTGCATACATGTTGGTGCATGTTTCTCTCTAACACACACACAGACACACACACAAACACACACACACACACACACACACACACGCTTCTGATAAATAATTTGCTCACCTTTGCATTATTGTGTTGTGATGGCAATGAATTATAACTCTTTCATTGCATATGTCTCCCTTTGTTTATAATCTGTGATGCCGTTTCTGTGCTTTAGTTACTGTCCATAAAGGTTGACATTGCCTCTCTGCTCAGTGACTACTTGCTGTTTTGTGTTATAGTAGCCTTGTTTTTTTCCCGGTCGGAGCAGTTGTAGATTTGTGTCATGGTGTAGGTATAGAGCCCCAACACTCCACGTCCGCCCATGGTCATTTGAACTACAATTGAATTGAAAAGGACAGTCCACATGCTTCAAACTAACCTTGTGTTCACTAGCCTTGTTAGACATTACAGGAAGAGGCTCACTGCTGTTTTTCTCTCCAGGAGAAGCTTCACCAAATATTATCTGCGGGGGTGCTGATCATTTTAAAACCAATGTTTTGCATAAAGAACTTAAGAAACTTTTCATGTTAAAAAATAAATAAATTGGGTTAAGATTAAACTATACTGCATCCCTATATGTTTAACCTCAACATGTCACTCGTGTGTGTGTGTGTAATAAATATATATATATATAAAAAAAGTGACATTTTACACAAAATATCTTGTGTTATATCTTCTGTTATAGCACGCAATAACTTCTGGGCTAATTCTGCTCCTGCTGTTTACAGTTTTGTTGACTCTACCCCTTGGCCCTGTAGCTGGTCATCTAATACACTTCACCTAATAAAAGATTTAAAATGGTCCTTGAGATGATGACATGGATTCCCCCAAGGTGACATGCTAGGGGAATGTCGACGAGGGTGTTAAAAACAGTAGTGAAAAACACGCCACTCAAATCAACTCATGTCAGCTTGCACTTAACATATTCTCTCTAAAGCTATGTTCAGTCAAGCAGCTCAAATACGAGTTTTGGCATATCCGATTTGGGCTGGAAAGATTTTCTGCAGTCTGAACGGCAAAAAAACACATGAAATCTGACTTTTTTCCAGTTGGACGCTGTCTGAACGGTTAAATTGGATTTCATGTGTTTTTTCGTCGACGTCAGGCATTTGCAACAAGAACAACACGGAATAAAACCAGCTTGACGGCGGGTCAGAGGAGGAAAATAGACTGTATATATACAATCATTGGGGAGAATCTCGCATAACTGTAGTGCCCGCTGTGAAAGCAGCCGCAATGACAGCACACGCCTCCCTCTTTAGTCTTTGTTGTTGGTGTCTGCGCTGAACATGCGATTGGACATTGGCGTTATGTTAACCATGATGTCTCTTGGAACAAAAATAAATAAATCATATTTGAATGTTTAAGATCCCATTTTCAACTTTTAAATCACCCAACTTTATAACTTTTGCCCGTCCCACACTAGTCGGACGCATGCCTGCGCCATTACTATAACAACCAATGTGGCTATGCAAGCCAATGTGACTACAGCTCGAATAGACAAATCGGATTTGGTCACTTGTAATTTGCAGTTGGTCTAAAAATTGGATTGGAAAAATAAATCAGATTTGCCCTTCTGTCTGAACATAAGAAGCCTATGAAAGCTCAATAGCTGGTCGTGAGGCCGCCATGGCTTAATGGAACATTATGGATTAATTCCAAATCCTTTACTATTGGACAAGTCATTATTTCACACCCTCTATCGGTTGCCAATATAGGGAGTAGAAAGCCAGGTAGCAAACTGATTGTTGGGCCAACGTCTATTTTGGGTGGCTACGTAAAGTTAAAATCACAGGACATGTAGCTATTCTGCGAATCCCATCAATCAACATTTACCATTTTTTTACCAATAACTATAAAAAGGATAGATTATGAAAATGAAAATAAAACAAATGTATATAAAAAAAAGAAAAAACCTAGCCCATCATGATCACAGTAAATGCTTTGAAATAGAATAGTCATATTCCCATTCATTTCTCTTGGCCATCAATATGTCTATATTCAATGTTTGCATAGGCTCTGTCAAAATCATAAAACATAAATAAATCATAATAACAACCAGCACACTATATACAGCTATCAAATGGAATTGCACCACCTCTCAAAATAATGTTAATTATCAATCATATGAATGTCATGCAATGAAAACACAATTTTTAGGAATTGGAACTAAGATACAATATGAGATTTCTATAAATTAGCTAATCTGTTTGTGTCATATGTAATCCATTGTAATAATTCCTAAGTGTTAAAGTGGGCATTTCTGTAGCAGGTTGGAAGTATTTATGTCCAGGGATTCTGGATGATTACAGAATACGATGCAGAATAAGTTTAGTCTTATTCTAAACTGCATAAGTTAATCCACCCAATTTTGAAAAGTGGTAAACATTGCAGTTACAATCCAACAGTCATTACTGATAAAAACAAACAAACAAAAATGATTCAGAGAAATGCACTGCACCAATCCCCACAATAAACTATATACCGCTTCTTAAAACATTTTACTCTTTTTATCCAGATCATTGGAGAATCAACAGTCTTAAACAAGCAGATTATCCAGGATGTCAGACACTAGGAAAACATGAGTCAGAAGAATGTCTGTGCTGAAATCCATCCTTAGATGGTGAAGATGCCTAGATAGGATGCCTCTGTGGTGCAATACACCCATAAAATGTTCTGCAGAGGTTCATGCACCGTGTCATCTGCCACTGCATTTCCAGGCTTTTCACTGTTCTGGCATCAAACTCTGATCCTGTCGGGCTTTTAGAGCCAAAATGGCTTTTCTGTAAAGGTCTACCAGGAAACAGGCAAATGAAAGGATTTAATTAGCTGAGTTTCTAGATCAGAGCTGCCCACCCCAAACAGTATCTTATTTATAGTAGAGTTTATAGCAGGGTTTCTCAACTCCAGTCCTGGGGTCATTTATTATTTATTATTATTATAATTATTTAAAAATCCAGAATCTAGTGAGTTATTTCAAAATCTTGAGTTCAGATCACGAGCAGCCCTAATCAGATGCCGTTATGCTTTTATCCCAGGGAGTGAAGATAGAGTGAGACTCACCAAAAGTGGCAGACAGGTCAGCAGGCTGGCTATAATTTACAGGCATCTCTTCTGTGTTTATCCTGTTCTTTCGCTTTACCTTCACCACTTTTTTCTTTTTCCTCTTTTCTCCTTTACCTGCGATAGCAGTGTATCAAAATGAAGTCAGCCCATCATGCCAAACATCTACTTGAAATAAGTGTTAAAGTTGGCAAAATACCTTTAGCGGGTTTGGAGTCCAGGGACTCTGGATTATCCAAAGTCTCCACTTTCACTTTGGGTTTTAGTCTCCCACCTTTTTGTGGCAACAGGGCACTGCTGACCTTCTCTTTTTGACCCTTATGGTCCTGCTCGGCCTCATTTCCTTCTGCCTCCTCATCCTCTTGCTCTTCCTCTCCTTCCACATGCTTGCCACCTCTTTTCACACTACTCGTTTTAATCTTCACCTTCAACTTCTTTTTCTTCAATTTGTTTTGAAAGGAATTCTCCTGTAATCAAATTGTACAGTCTAGTTTAATGTAAAGCATGCAAATTTTGAATGCAAAGATTAGTGTTGGGTAACAATCACAGCAGATATGCAACGTGCTTTTTACCTTTTTAAGAATATCTCTGATTGGTTGTAGAGGGCTCCCACTTTTCCATTCTTTCTCCAGAGGGCACTGTGCTTGGCAAATGTCTGGTTTACTGGCTTTTATTCTGCAGATACAAACACTGGTAATTACTCGGACAGTCTATGTTTACACATATAGGGTAAGCTCATTTTCAGCCACACTGCACTAAGCATCTGTGTACACAAAAGGAACCTTTCAACTTTGCTTTTCTTCTGGCTTTTGTCTGCCTTTCCACTTATTTCTCTCTCCTCTGGTCCAGGTGGCCTTCTACTATCTCTGACTACACGGGCACAGAGTTCTGGGTAGTCAAGGCACACAGCCCGCAGTAACCACCTGAGGCCTCGCAATGTCTTCCTGTCTGACCATCGACGCAAGTCCATTAAGGCAGAGCATGGCTCCTTTATGAGACAGAAACTTGATTATTCATGCAACAGCTCATGCTATTATTCATGCAACACCTCATGCTATTATTCATGTAAATAAAAAAAAAGGCCCGTCATAAGGTATATCACTTATCACATCACTAACGTGCATATCATTACAGGTTTAATTATAATTACTTTAGAGAGATTTTCATTCCCAGCCCCATATATTGTCATAACCCAGTATGTTACTCACAATGTGGCACAGAGAGCGCGTCTGATTGACCAGCTTCTCCAGAGACAGAACCTCGATCAGTTCACTTCCCAGAAGGGCATTCATTTTGTCCTGTTTATTCGCTAATCTGTAAAGAGAAACAGTCCCTGGAAATCTTTGGTTTGCAAACATTTCATATACTCGTATAATAAATTTTAACAATAATTTCAAAGAGCATTTGAACATAGCTAAATGATGGCTTACACTAACAGGGGCTTTCCAGCCACTCTGGGGTGTCTCAGCATGTCTGTCAGAAGTTCTTTGACCTCTTTCATTCTGTGTCGATCACTGGAGTCCACCACAAAGATGACTCCATGGGCCTCGCCATAGTATTCTCTCCAGCATGCGCGAAACTCAGGACTTCCACTCATGTCCAATAAGTTCACCAGGAAGTTTTCCAACCTTAACTCATTGCGGACACATCCATGAGTAGGACTCACCTCTCCAAAGGCAGCTAAGCAAAGGTAGATATGGATAATATTGTAGAGTCCATCACCATTTTTATAAGCTAATATACATTATTTGTGTTATGCTTGGGTGGTAGATATTTACCTCTCAACATTCCTCTGACACATGACGTCTTTCCAGCTTTATCAAGACCAACCACCAGCACTGTAACTTTCCTTAAGAAACACAAGAGGTGCACATTACCAGTCCATCTGGGTAATTTCTGGTTCTCTCAATCTGGTATTAAACAATCTCTTTCTAATGAGCCCAAGACCAGTGCAAATAGAATACTGAGCACTTTGATTCGATGTGCTGGCATATACCTCATGGGTTGCTGCAGTTTGGAGACCCAGTTGCAACAGTTGCTCATCAGATTGAACATGTTGAGCTGAGGAGGAGAGCACCATTTTCTTCTTAATTCAGACCTGCATACAGATTGTAGCGTAGGTTACACCCATGGTGAAGCTATCTATTGGGCTATTGGGCAACTCTTAGAGCTGTCACAAAACTTTAAGGTCATGAGGTTTGTGTCACTAGAATAAACCTTACACTTCTACATAGCTAATAACATATATAGATTTCCATATAGTTAATTGCATTTTGCTTCACTACTTAAAAAACATTTTGATTATCCATGTGCTACAATGCCTCCAAGTGCAATGCTTTAAGCAACCTTTAGGCTATATGCACAAGGCACAACTCAATACATGATAGGGCACTAATAGCATTCATTATACATGGCACAAGTGGAACACAGCATTAAAACACAATGTAGTGGTGTTGTCAGCATAATCACTTGTTCAGAATAGTATAATTTGTGGAAATTATATAAGAATTAAATGCAGCTAGAAACAGCAGAACTGCTGTTCACCAGAGCTGGTGTGTAATCTTTGGAATGTAACAAAACTGTTGGAACAAATATGATGTACAAACGTATGACTGAACCTTTACTACACTATAAAGTCACTACAACACAGTATGCCACGTCTTGCAGTCAAAACAGACCAACATACTACTTTTAATAACAACACAGACATAGAAGTGACATAGCCACACGATCTTATACGTACACAAGTGGCAACGGTCTGCTCTGGTGGAGCTTATTACAACAGCAGGTGCCTTATTTAGGGAGGGCTGCAGTTTAAGTAGAGCAAGCTTGCTGCTCTGTTCCTCAATGTGCATCTGTTAGGCCTCATTAAGCTCCTAAAGACCAGTTTGAATCTATTATGCTGTCCCAATTCTGCTCACACTGACCCCCTTCTTAGAGTCACATGATCTTGTGATGGGACTCTTACCTCCTTGTAAATTACCCCATAGATGAAGAGCACAGTCATATAGAATAAAGCAAATGACTGGGCCTAGTGGGGCCCTATTTCTTATATGAAGAGTTGTGCTCGACAGCCAAAACCAGCTCCACTAAAGGCCCACTGTGCCACAAACTGCAAATCTGTGTTATAGGTTTTTGGATATGAAATTAGCACAAGCTCAAAATCTCAAAAAGTTGATGTTGCAGGTTAAGTTATGCAGAACACAGAACCAGTCTTATGTGTACAGTGGCTTTATGAGGAGCGTGCCGGCATTTAGGTAGAAAAGTACAGCAGCACAACAAATGAGACAAGCAGATTCAATTTTATTGCAAAGATTTGTTAAAAATGCCAATTTACTTACAGTAGTATGTCTGTACCTATTTGCATGTTTCCCTTTTCCTCTCCTGTGGCATTGTGCACAGTTCACCAAAATCCTAATCAGGATCAAATTATACCTCTAATCCCGTCTCCTCATCTGGGAGGAGCCAAGTAGGAAACACAGGCTTACACTTCTGACCAATCAAATCAGCATCACGGACATCTGCTCTCCTTATTGGCTGGTAATGGTTTGTTTATCTGGCCCAAATACAGATTTGCCTGTAACATTTAAAGAAAGGGTCCTTGTCTGTACAATATTTTAGAATTCTTCTATAAGAAAAATAGCGTGACACCTTTAAATTCACTGGTAATTTGATGCACATAGAACAGCAGGATATGGATTATATGATAGCATGTCATTATACTCATGTGGTATGGAACTGCTGCTAACAGTAGTGCAGATGGGTAGGAGAAACTCACTGGAAAGGTTGGCATCTGTTGTCTGCATTATATCTATTGTATGCAGGCATTTGCCAGCAATGTAGATCATGCGTATTCATTTAATTCATTTTTATTAATGTTCTGTCATCATAACATTTTTTGGCCGATGAGATCTTTCAACAAATAAACCATAATACCAGAACTCTCTCAGCACCCTATGTTTGAGTGCATGTGCATATACATGTGTGTCTATCTAGGGCTGCTTTCTTTTGTTGTGTTCTTGTCTGTTGAGATCATCGATGGTCCGTGTTGCTTGAGGTGCATTTCTTTGTGATTATTGTAGATTATTGTGTACTTCTTAAACTTGAAAGTTTGACTGAAAGTGTTTGTGGCACGCCTCATCACTAGCACTTGCTCAAACCCTTGTATTTGTCTCTCTGTTATTCTCGTTGCTCCTTCCTGTTAGTGGAAACTTTTTCTGCCTCACTTCTAAGCTGTGTTATAAAATAGTAAACGAAAATAATTCAACTGAAGGTAGGTGCCATTACCTTAGAAAGACATATTGTTATGCAGTAAACTATTCCAGGAGGACAGCATCGGGTTAAATACAGGTATCACAAATGTTACACTGCATGTAAGAAGAGGAAAGGGCTTTTTGTTTAGTATCCATAATATTATGCTACAGTCAACTCCAGAATTATTGGCACCCTTCATGAAAATGAGCAAAAATGAATAACAGATGCAATGAAGAATATTTTGAGTATAGGGATACTGTGTAGTTTTATTGTATCACTATATTTTTTCAAACATAAAAGGTTTTCTTAAGTTTCTTAAGTCAGCTTATTGGTTGTCCCCATGGTGATGGATGACAAAGGAATTTCATGTGTGCAATAGAGTTCATGAAAATGAGGAGCAATTTAAAAAAATTGTATTATTTTTTTTTTTTTTAAGGATGACAATTTGTTTGCATTTATTTTAAATATTCGTTAGGGGTGTCAATCATTTTGCCACATATAGGAGAAAATATAAGAGGAAAGGCAAGTAGTTTTTCCAATTGTTTGAGAGGAAAATGTGACTCTTTGTGTGTAATGTTTGTTTTATCCAGTCATTTCTGCCCATTAATTCTGGAGTTGACTGCACACACACTCAGTGTGATATATTCCTAACCACCAGAGGTCCTAAAAATCAATTCTGGTGTTACTGTTTTTTGTGTCATCAATATCCATTATGTTAGGCTAGTGGGCCACAAATTTCAAATCATTGACTTTAACAAGGAAGAAGCATCCAAATGGGTCTCTCAGCTCCGGCTGCTAAAATAATCATCCATGGCTGCCAGTAGATTAGTTTCAAGTCTGATGAAATTACAGAAGGGCAGGCGATCCATTTCTTGGTAAGACACTACCAGATGTGATGTTGCAAAAAGATATAAATAAATAAATAAATAAATAATAAATTAAAAAAAAAAACAGCAACTTGCCTTGTGGCTTTATTGCATTAGGTCTGGAGTGTCTAATCACAGAGCTACTTGACCTGTAGCTTAAAGTCAGTCTGCGTCACTGTCATCTGGCCATGACAGGAATAAAAATAACTCAGTAGCCATTGGTGCACTGCTCACACTCATGATCACAGATATATACCCTCCTATCTGAAATAATAGCTACAGGACAAGTCCAGTTTTTGAGGTACAATTCACTTAACCAATTCCCCTGATTACTTGGACAAGGACTTATTTTTAGAGCAAGCTTTGATTATTCAGACTCTAATCCTGGCAGTACCACTAAGCCTTTTCTTAAAGTGGCCATGCTGACTGTGCAATATACAATCAAGCCAGAAAGTCTGCACACCCCTTTCACCTTCTCCACGTTTCATTACATTACAGACTTATTCTACAGTAGATTG
>JAOUQW010000047.1:341671-352376 GCA_028565825.1 Olivaichthys viedmensis | reverse complement strand
AATCTACTGTAGAATAAGTCTGTAATGTAATGAAACGTGGAGACGGTGAAAGGGGTGTGCAGACTTTCCGGCTTGACCGTAATGTAATAAAGTAATGCAGACTACTATGGAACAAAGAAATGAACAGAACGATGACCATTACACCACCGCTGGGTTTTTGTGTGTGCAGTAACAAGAGAAGGCAGAAAGCAACAAGGGACACTGAGCGAGTGGCTTAATGGGCCTCACGGTAATATTCTATAAATAAATCACATGACATTTAAATATAAAATGAAAAAAAGCCCTCAAACGATGTCATTAACGTCCACTTACTGCGCCCAAAGTGCATCTATCAGTGACTGAGTAAATATGTGCACTCCTGGCTGCATCGATATCAATACAGACTTGAAAACAAGAATTATCCCATCCTCACGTGGAACGATGGGGAGACAACAGCTGAAGAAAATACCAAGAAAATTGTGATCATTTATCAAATAAATATATAAAACCAAGATAATAAATCTAATACGGAAAAACACACAATGAAATCATTGTTTAGCTATGTGGCAAGTTTTTTTTTATTATAAATTATTATAGTTAATTACTAAACTATAAACTAACTGCATTCATACATACTGTAGCAATTAGATATTATATATTTAGTTAGAACATACTGTAGTGGCTAAACATTTGGAACAAACTTGAAAGACAGAAAACTTATTTTAAATGTAATAGTTTAGCCTGACTCAGCCCTGAGCGTCTCCTTCAAAACTGATCAACTGCCTAAAGCTGACATCTTTTATTTGCATTTTTTCCTGAATAACAAGGAGTTGGAAATGTGAGGCTAAAAGGTTTCTCATGAGCCAGGTAAAAGAGAAAAAATTAACTATTTGCACTACGGTTGATGAAGGTTCACTACGAAATTTGTAGAGAAATGATATTAATTGAAGTTAGAAGGGTTTAAAACTAGAATTGACTGATGTTGGTGAAGTGGAAAACTGCTTTCCACTTTGTTTTACTGTGATATTTGGAATTGAATGGAAATGATTCCCTGTCCCTGTGACATGGCAAGCCTTGTGCCTAGTCTAAGAAGTGAGCGTATAAGCAAAATACAGTCGAGTGCAAAAAAACGTGCATACCCTCAAGATAAAATTCAGAAAAAAAGGAAATGTAAATTACCTTACATGAACAAAACATTGTGCGTTAGGTTTAAAAAATGTTCCTTCATCATCACAAGTAACAAAAATGGTCAGATTGTATGTCAATAGACATTAACAATGAAAAATGAAAAGAAATGCACAAAGTTTGCATCTCTCTGAACGTGACTTGTATGCCCACCCTTTGCCTTTATAGCCTCTTGGTGCATCCTGAGCAACTTTTGGATCCTCTCACTTGTAATATTCCCCCCTCATTCTTCCTGAGCAGATTGCCTGACCAATCTTTGCCCTTTCTTCGTGACACATCTATTATAACTCTACGAGACGTCACGGCCAAACTATGACTCCTTACTCCTCATTTCTTCCAAGAAACGCAGGTGCATTTGTCTTTTGTGCGAGAAAGTATTTCAAACAACCGTGGATGCCAACTTTTGCCCTCAACTGTATGAAAGCTGCAAGTGAAGTGGACACGCAGTGCAGCGTTTGGCACTATAATAGACGGATTGAAGTCCAGAAGCACAGTCTGCCCTGATTAGAGCAAATACTCAGAACTGAAACACTTCTTACATCTTGTACAGGGACTGTTGGCCTCCAGCCTGTGGCGCGTTAACCGGCGGGCGCTGGGACCCGCCGGAGCGCTAGGCGAGGCCGTCAGGAAGCGCATTCTGGGACACACCTGGCCGCGCTCATCACACAGCGCTCATACCGCGCGGAATTCTGGGAAGCCTGTCGTGTGCTGCACCTGTGTGATGCACCTGTGTGATGCACGCGACTACACTGCACTCATCAGTGCTTTAATGGGGGCGTCGCGCGAACCCCGAAGCGCGTTTCAGTGACCAGGCGAGTCGGACGGGAACAGCGGTGCACTATCGAGCGCGTGCCTGACAACAACAACAACAACAACAACAACACAACCACAACAACAACAACAACAACTCCAGCAACAACCACAACAACACCAACAACAACCACAACAACAACAACACAACAAGTTAAAGTTGGTGAAGGATTTCTTCATTCAGTTTTGTGCTGCAGCTGATCGATGACCGCGCGTGCATGTGCACAGATCAGAGCCTCGTGCACGCGCTTCGACACACACTCTGCTCACTCTTCACTCTGCTCACTCTTCACTCTGATCACTCTTCACTCTGGTCCCTGCAGGACTCGGGATGTAGTAGATGTAACGCGGGACCCGCAGCCTGCCCGTGTCGGAGCAGATGGAGGAGCAGATGGAGGAGCAGATGGAGGAGCAGATGGACGCCGTGGGCCAGCCGGTGGAGGAGCCGGTGGAGATCACCCCCAGCAGCCTTCACCCCCCGCTCAGCGTCGTGTGGGCCACGGGCCTGTACTGCGCCGAGTTCCTCTGCGCCTCGGTGCTGTCCAGCATGTACCACGCCAGCGGCGACCTCATCTGGATGGGTCTGACCATCACCTTCATGCTGGTGCCGGCCGTCCTCACGCAGCTCACCTTAACCTTCGTGCACCGGGACTTGGGGCGAGACCGTCCTCTCGTGCTCTTCATGCACCTGCTGCAGATGGGGCCGATCATCAGGTACGGGTCACGTGACCAGACCTTCTCTCCCTCTCACACACACACACACACACACACTCTCACACACACTCATACACACACACACACACACACTCTCACACACACTCATACACACACACACACTCTCACACACACTCATACACACACACACACACACACTCATACACACACACACTCATACACACACACACATCTCCACATGGTGCCAGGGGGGTGGTGATCATCAATCATCAATAATCAATAATCAATAATCAATAGTGTTAGAACGCTCAGCCCTGTGATATTACGCATGCCTACTAGTTTATTTATTGATTTATTGATTTATATCTGGCGTGCGCGCGCTCTCATTGATCAAGCTCCTGAAATCTCAGCGCGCACGCGCACACGCGCACGCGCACGCGGAGTGATCACATGATTAGCGTGCCAGCTGCTGACACGCACACACACGGTCACGTGACTGGTTCTCGGCTGTGCGGGTGGAGCTCGTGCTCGGTGCGTGCCAGTGACGTCACGGCGCTTCGTTACAGCGCAGCTTCTCTGAAACACGATATGCATAATAAAGGGCTTGAGATGTTGAGATGTTGAGATGTTGACTGCGTAAATCCGCCTTGAGTTCATCCTAATCCTCCATAGTGCTCTTTGGGAGGACGCGGCTCCTGGGCTGGATGTCGGGACGCGGCTCACGCTTGGCAGGCTGTGTCTGCACACTTCCCCTCTAACCCTGAGCAGTCCAGGTTCGGTGTGAGGGAGCAGTGTTAACAGTGTGATGGCACACTCTTCACGAGGGTGCACGGCCAAGAGCGTGCTCAAGTGAATTCTGCATTGCACACAGATGTCCAACCTTTTAGTTATTCCCTTTATCTCATTTCTTTAGCAGACGATATTATAACGGCACATTCCTTGTTTGTTTTTTTACAACTCCAGCCTTGCTGAACGTAGAGTTGTGGCTTATTTTTGGGTTAAGAGCCCGGGTACGAGGCGTAGTCTAGGTCGATGTTCAAATGGTCCCTTGTCAACCTTCCCTGGGGAATTTTATTCATTGAAATGCTATTTAAAACATGAGGAACACAGTTACTCTCGTTGATACGAGACGGCTACTTTGAACCATATCGGTTCATTCCTAATGATTTATTGCTAAGAATAATGGCGTTCTCAAATGTCAGCAGAGGCCGTCAGAGGCCGGCAGCATGAAGTGTGTTTACGTTACTTGCGTAAATTTAGCCTTTCTGTAACTTTGTCTTTTCAGGGTGTAAGCTAGGAATGTCAAACAGCCCTACAGAAATGTGTGTTTTTCTCTCTTCTAACCCACCAAATCCAGCCTGTGAAGGCCTCGGCAATAAGCCGATGAGGTGTTAAATGAGGTGGAAAGCTAAACTTGGTGGCGGTGCCATGGCCCTCCAGCGCTGGAGTGGGACACCCCTAGTCTGAGCTGTGTGAGAGAAATGCTACATGCAGGAGACATCAGTGTTCTTCACAGGTCTGAAGAAAACCTGTGGGGAGGACCAGGTGTGGTGGGGGGACAGTGCCGTTGCAGTTTGGGTGATTGGGTGTGTGTTTGTGTGATGGTATGTTTTTACATATATACAATTTGAAGTTACTTGCTAGTAACCAAAAGGAAAGTAATTTTAGGCACACAATGGTGTTTTTGTAGCATTTAAAGGAATAATGAACATGCGTGTGGCGGCCTGTGTAAACCCGTCGGATGTCGTTGTGGCTGCATACTGGCAAACAGCCCAAAAAATCAAAGCATTTGTCAGGCAGTTTTTCTGTCTGTAGTATACATTGACACCTCTACTTTCAGAAAACTCAGTCTGCCTAAAGACGTTAAAACCTTCGTAGTTTGCTAGATAATTGTGCTTTCCTCACGCAGTAAATGTCTTGTGCTTTAATCAAGTTGTTCGATAGCTACGTGCCACAGCAAAATCACTAATCGTTTCAGCTTGTAAACAGACGTTCTAGCCTGTCAAATTGTCTGCGAGGCACGTCGTCACCAAAACAGAGTGTTATATACACTTTATCAGGCAACGAGAAAGACACTGATGTGGATGATCACTTCCGATCGGAAACTTATACTTCTTTAATAAGGTGTCACCATGTGAAGGGTTTTCCCAGGCCGCCACACATGTATGCATGTTGCTTTTAATTGAGCTTTGGATCAGAATCTGGCCCCAATTTCATGTGCAGTTCGATCATCCTTGTCCACACTCTGCACTTTTCATTTCTCCACAAAGTCCTGAAATGTGAAAATGAAACCTGGTTCCTGCACTGTTGTTGTGAATGACTCATCTGGCTGATGATCACAATGCTAACAATTAGTGTTTCTGCTCCTACGTGACACTGGCCACTCGCGGTGTCCAACATAGAATTTTCTTTTGCCATCCCCAGATCACAGCTTGTCATTACTGATCATCTGACGCAACCAGCCGATTCTCTGCGATGCACTGTTCAGGACCCTGTGGATTAGTAACTGTGGAGGATTGGACAAAGTCCACAGATGAACGTAAATTGCTATATACCCTTAAGACCTAGTTAATAGACACTTCATAAAGAAGTCACATATAGCTACTTTGGTAGATTAAATGTATAAACAGGAAGTCATCTTGAGCAGATGTGCATTTCTATCTTCACTTTTCACAATAGCAGATATTTCATCAGTTTCACCCTAATGTTGAATTTGAACACCAACAGTCTCCTAATGTCCGCTTGTTTTCAATAAACAAATCTCAAAGCTAGTGAACATTAGCAAACTTTCATCACCCTGTGATAGTTAATGATATGTAATCTATAAGTTACTCAGCATTACTGTAGCCTCCAGCAGGCAGACAGCAAGGGGAAACAATATTCGTACCAGAGAAACAGTTTTTATTACAACAGGTTAGACAACTCACGGATGTCATTACTTGAAGGCAGGTCAGGGAGCACGAGTGAGAGACAAACTACACAAATCGTGCAAAGGTAGCCTCAAGGTAGCCTCCAAGAAAAAAGAGTGACGAGCACCTTCTGCAATAACGCAAACATAATTAAATACAATCGTTAAAGGAACATGACTTTGCTAACAAGCAAAGGAAGCTTATAGCTGCGAGTTAGGTCTTGTGCAAACTGCATGCCTAAATTGTGAGGTCAATGGTTCTTGATTTGGAACCCCATGACGTTCTAGCCTGACATCTTGTAAAAAAAAAAAAGTTTCTGGCCTTTGACCAGAGGAGAAAGACGACGACACATATTCTTCAGTATTTCTGAAATTCAAGTAGGATCAGTTCTGACTGCTAGAACAATGTTTCATCACTTCTATAACTACTTCCTCAAGGTGACTGTAAATATAAGCAGCTTGTTCCGCCCCAGTGTAATGTCTGTACCTCAAAGAATTTTGGCTACGTCAATCTTCTCAACCGTTCCAACTCCTCTTCCATATCCACAACCGACAAGGGTAACGAGAAACCATTTTTATTACAGGAGGATATACAGTTTTAGAGAGGATGGTCATTAAGTGGATCCACGTCAGGGAACACGCATGAAAGACAAACAAATCCAAACAAATTATGCAAACAGCCCCTCCAGCATCAGTGACACTTAAAGTCACCTACAGAAAAACCAGATAAATCCATTAACATCAACGCCAACTTTTAATTTAGTCTTGCAAAATGCTTTCAGATAATTAAAATGGCAATCGGCCCACGTGGCACGCTACAAGAGTTCCAGCTCACTCTGCAACCCGAGTACTGGCGAATTGGAGTCCCCACCTTTTATTTTCTGTCAAAGCAAAAATCACTCTAAAAATCCTAACTCGGATTACTTGGGAAACTTTGGAAGGGTAATATAAGTGTACAGACTCCAGGGCAGATTTCACGTTATCTCATTAAAGATGCCATTTATTCAGTAGATTACTGCTGTAAACTAAAATACAATGTTTAATAGAATATTCTTTAGCCTGGATTTTGAAGAGACTCTCTTATTACATTAGGTTGCTTTGGATTGTACCAGTTTTTATCATAGCAATGAAGATACTGGAGCTATTGGCTATTAAAATAAAGGAGAGTTGCATTCACACCTGCTGTTAAACTCCTACCAGGATTTGAGATATTCTCAGTCTCGGGCTCTTGGCCTGAGAGATATTTAGAGAAAATGTCAATGTTCGTGGCTTTTCTTCTATTGTGGTGATGCCTGTTCTGTCTTATTTTAATCTTGTGATAAAGTTCCAGTGTCACTGTCGGAGAGGACAAAATGCCAAGAAATGTGGGGTTGTGTTATCCATAAATAATACAAAGACTGTTTGCGTATTAATCTTTTCTCACTGGGGTTTTTGTGCAACACATTTCATGGGTCTGTTTTTAAACTTGCGTTCAATTTACCAGGTCAAGATTTTTGTTGTATATTCTATTTTTTAACAAGTGAGGAAGTTTGTCTGCGCTTGTACAGAACTTGTACAGAACTTCGTCCAGCTGCGTTGCGACATTGGGGTTGCGAGAAACACTCTACGTTTTACAGTTGTGACTGACCGGTCCGCCGTGAGTGAAAATGATTTTGTGTGCTTGGCCTCTGGAGAAGGCTGGGATTATTCTTTAAACCTGTGCAACGGTGTTGCTGTTTCGAGCGGGCCAATGTCTTAGTACTTTATCTTGTCATTTTATTTCATGTTAAAAAGTCTAAAAAAGGGGATATTATTGATGATGTCTGTAAAATGTAATATTGGTACAGCAAAGCAGAGTGACTCCATCTTTAAACCGCTCAGAAAATATGCGCTGAATGTTTGAGTGCTTGTTCTGGCTGATGTCATGGAGCACAGCTGCACAGTGAAACCAACACTGGAATGTTTTGTTCTTTCATTAGGACTAGTCTGTTCAGAGCACTATACAAACACCACTTCTTGATTAACCCCCTTTCCCAACCTCTGTGTGAACTGTGTGTGTCTGGCATGTATACCCTACTAGAATGACACTTCCCTGTGACTTGCATTGCAAAAGCATTGTTGCATACAACTCCAACACCCTCTTCTATTTCAACAGGAATAGTGAACTCGAGTCGCTGCACACTAGGGCCCCCTAGTGGAAGTAAAGAGTACTGAATGAGTGGTGGTTACCTCACTGTCAACACCAAGTTGTTATATTAACTAATTAAACCCTAATGAAATACACTTTTTGTCCTTGTGATTGTTTATTTTTTCTCCTTTCCCCACCAGAAAAGAAAAATAGTTATTTTATAAGCATTTTTTTGTTTCCTGGGCCAGAAACACAAGGAAAGATTTGCAAGCTCCATGTTTGCATGTTCACCCTCTTGCGCTATATTTTCATGTTGTCATTTTAAGTATTAATTTAAAATACAATATGGTAAAATATCTATTGCATACATTGGCCAATATTCATATCCTATAATAGTGTCATTGCACAGCTCTCTGACCTGACCCTCTCTGTATCTTCCCTACAGGTGTGTAGAAGCTTTGGTAGTTTACTTTAAGGCGGGTAGAAAGGAGGAGCCTTACGTCACTATCACGCGGAAGATGAAGCTGAAGAGTGGGAAAGCCATCGGCTCCCCCATGGAATGGGAGATTGGACACTCTGAGCGCAAGCTGGCTGTCCACCGCGATGCCTTCAAACGCGTGGCTGTCATCCAGGCGTTTCTCGGATCCACGCCTCAGCTCACCCTCCAGCTGTACGCTGCCATTCAAGAGAAGTACATCCTTTCCACTAGACGTGAGTGAAAGTTTTTTTTAAATATTATACATTCCAGCGTAAAGAGCCCATCACTTCAAGTTTAAATAGAAGGAAAAACCAGTAAATACTTGACAAAATGCAAACGGACAACGCCAATGATAAAAAAATATATATAATATGTTATGTATTTTCTAGCACTAACATTGCACGCTTTTACTTTTCCAGTCACCTTGATGATCATCTCCCTGATATCCATCATATACGGAGCGCTGGTGTGCAGCGTGTTGGCCATCCAGATCCGTTACGACGACTACAAAGTGAGTGTGAAGCCTGGTGCGTATTTGTGCATGGTGCTGTGGCGCGGTTTGGAGATCGCCACTCGTGTCACCTCCTTGGTGCTCTTCAGCACAGCCCTAACCTTCTGGGTGATCCCAGTGGGTCTGGCCAATCTGCTCATCTTCTTCTTCCAGCCGTGGGTGGAGTTCTGGGTGCGGGGAGCCTCGCTGCCTGAGAACGTGGAGAAGAACCTGAGCAAGCTGGGTACATGTGTGGTGCTGTGCCTGGTCACGCTGCTCTATGCCTGCATCAACGTCTTCTGCTGGTCGGCCGTGCAGTTGAACCTGGCCGAGCACGAGCTGATGGAGAAGCAGCCGCGCTGGAGCCGCCTGGCCATATACTATGCTCTGCGCTTCGTCGAGAACGTGGCACTCATCATTGCGTGGTACTTCTTTAAGTCGGACTTCTACGAGTACGTGTGCGCGCCGCTGCTCGCCGTGCAGCTGATCGTCTGCTACAGCCTTGCCGTGCTCTTCATGTTGCTCTTCTACCAGTTCTGCCACCCGGCGCGCAAGCTCTTCAAGCACAATGTGGAGGACTGCCTGCGCTGTGCTTGCTGCTGTAGAAAAGGACAAGCTGCTGATGATCATACGCTGGTTCCGCCGATCCCGCCAACCTCAGACCTCATCACCCAGCTGGGGGCACGAGAAACGGATATCTTGGAAGACATGGAGGCAGCTTGACCTGCCCCTGTTATTCATTTGGTCAGATTTAACGCCAGGCCTAGCATATTTGCACGAATACATACTCTACATACTCAGGAGTGTCAAGTGGGTCTTGATGAGGGCAATGTGAACTATACAGAAACTGCTGCAGCTCAGTCTAAGAACAAATCTCGTGTGATTTCAAGAGTATGCTCAGCATGACTATTTTAAATGGCCTTGAACAAAAAAGCCTCATTACTCTAGGTTTAGACTTCACTACTTGGTTGTGCACTGGAGGGCAGTGAGATTTTAGCAGGCTGTTTGTTGGCCATCACATACCAAAGAACGTTGCAAAGAATGAAATGTTTCACAAAGGCAGCCTTCAAAAGAGGGCTGAAAACTCAATGCTTAACCCAGGTGTGTTGGAAACAAGCCAGGCGTCTGACTCAGAGTGTAGTTTACATGAGAATTCTGGGCATCGCCTGCTTTATGAAAAAACACAAGCCAGCCATTCATTCCCCTCAAGTGCACTTTGAAACTTGCAGATTAGAGATAAGACGGGAGGCGTCTTGTGAAAATCATTTTCCCGTAAGTTATAGAGAAAGGCAAACATTTTGGGTGTGAGCATTCGCCGCTGTCGATTTCCTGAAGAAGTATAACCAGATTTTAAGTGCCGAACAAATAAGAATGTCTTAAGTTTGTGTAAGACTGTTTTCTTTGTTTGCTTCTTTGGTGCCTGGATTATGTGCCTGTGATATGCTAATTGTAACTTGAAGATAAAATGAATAAATTTTTTGAACATGTCTCATTGACAGAGTTATGTTGTTTCTCTCCCGAGTTGTTCGAAATAGCTCTAAGCTATGTGGAAATGTTTTTAATTGATTAGCCTTGTTCAGGGGTTAAAAGAGGCTCCGCTGAGCTTTCCCACCTTTGGTTTATGTGTAAAAGATATTTTGATATTAATTTGATGTAAAAAATTATAATATTTTTTTAAACTGACAAGCAAGGAATACTGAAAAGGTCTGGCCACCTAATTGTATTATTATTAGTATTATTATTAATATTAATATTATTATTAGTATTATTATTAATATTAATATTATTAGTATTATTATCAGCTCGATGATGCCCTCAGGACAGAAATATATACACATACATTGAACAATACCGTTCTCCATCCTCTAAATCCTCATTTAAGCCCTGTTTCTCTTTCACATAAGTTCCGGGAAAGGCGAGATGTTTGCACAATAACCAACAAGTTCAGCGCTGAACTCTTCCCTCACTGCTGGAGGTTCCTGTGTGGAGAGGGGGCGGGGAAGGGGGCGGAGTCTGCCCGCTTTATAGCACACCTGCTGGGGGAAGGGGGCGGAGTCTGCCCGCTTTATAGCA
>JAOUQW010000047.1:285286-297833 GCA_028565825.1 Olivaichthys viedmensis | reverse complement strand
GGAGAGCCAGAAGGTAACATAGGCATGAGGGCACCCTGAGACATCAGCGTCCCGCCAGTCCACCGCCAACAAACCTGCCTGTATTTTATGGATAACACTCAGGTATAACTGATACATGAAATATACTAAATATTACATTCAAAAGAGGGATTCCAGTTTTCAGTTCAGTGACCTTCAGTAACCCCCCTCGTAGGCCTCCAATTGTCTACTGCAACAGTATAGAAGTGCTTAGTGACCTGTACATGCAGTGCATCACAAATCTCCTGCCCGTGACCAGCCTTGATTAAATAACACATTGAACTGAGCTTCTTATCAATTTCACTATACCAAAAACCTGTCATTGAGAACATAGTGTTTCCCTCTGAAATAAATAATACACATGATTTCAGTTTACTAAATCTATGATTTAAAAATATTTTAGGAATACTTAACTTTATTTTCTGAATACACACAAATATATGAAGTACTGTAATTATAATTACTAGTTAGAACTATCAGGACTATTCTGTTACAGCATTTGCTGTGGTACCTGTTTTGTGCTACAACTAGACTTGACCATATTGTACATGAGCATATATGATACAATGATATGATATGATATATGACACTCTTTTAATTTAATGTTACATTCTGCGTCTGGAATGATTTTTTAAACGTACTATTTGTCAAATAGCTTGCTGATATGCACCAGCTTTGCTCATGGTGTTTATTTCTTCATGAGTGAAGCCAAAATAACAAATTATGTTGTGTTCTGAAAATGTATTTAAAGTGTAGTTAGTATTTACACAGCTCTTAATTTATAAGTAAAAAGGAAATGAAAAAGGAACCAAAATGTACTTAAGAGTAACACAATAAAGAGTGACACAATAAACCACATAAATAATTGTGACTCAACAACAGAGGGCCTGTTATTTCATTTATGCTCTCTGAATTTACAAACAAACACATCTCCATATCAATGTACATTTTCAAGGAAATTCACTTTCTTCTTTTAAAAGTGAATTCATAGTCAGAGTCAGTTGAAAAGCATATTGTGTAGTGATTGCGGTAGATTGAACTAGATAAGATCAGTCATGAGCTGATGAGATATGAGCTGCCATTCTGAATGGCCTGTATGCTGGGGGTACATGAGCACTGAGCATAGAAAACCAAGGCGACAGTGTGTGTTAGGCCCTAAACATCTCCAGCCAAATTCCACACCCACTCTATGCAACCAATGCACATTCCTCCAGCGACACGTTCCACACGGAGCACCAATCATATTCTCTGTTTGCTCTGATCAGGTATGGAGAGCTTGCTTTTAATGCACCGTCTAACTGAAGTAGAAGCATGCCAAGACATTTTGGCCCAGTAGCAGACAAAGTAACTTGAGCTAGGAGCCTCAAAATAGAAAGGAAACCTCTAAGAAATCTGCCTCCTATTTATTAGTTGTGTCAAAATAGAATTTATCGGTTGGCCTGGGCAGCTGTAATTTAACACCTCTCCAATATCACACCCTTTTTCTTTTGATTGTTTTGTATGCACCTTTGTTTGAGAGTGATATGGTGCAATGTCAGCATCAAGGCTCTTTGCAGACTGATGCTGTAGAATGTCCCAGTAGTTAAGCCTGTCTACAGCCAGAGATATGTCAAATGACAAATTGCAAAAGGGGGCACGTCTGTGGGCTTGCCGCATGCAATAACAGCTAAGTGACGTGCAAAAAGAGGAACACATTGTTCAAAAGCAGATGCCTGAGCGTTAGGGACAGAATGAAAGTATGTATAAAAAGTGTGAATATTTTTGTGGTAGAATATTAGAAAACTAAAGCAGATACGGTGTCCTTCAGAATTACTGGCGCCCTTCAGGAAAATAATCCACAATGAACATATAAAAAGAACGACACATGCAATGAGTGATATTATGAGCTTTAAACATATGGGGATGTTGTCTATTTTTTTAAATCAAAAACACAAAAGGTTTTCTCAAGTAGTGCACATCTTTCTGCAAAACACTGTTTTCAAAATGATCGAACCCTTACTATTAATATTTGGAAAATCCGTCCCTGGAGAGAATAACAGCACAGTCTCTTCATGTAATGTCTAAAAGGGTTGGAGACACTCGTAGAGGATCTTGGACCACTCCTTCATGCAGAACATTTTAAGCTTCTTTGTATTGTTGGGTTTGTGCATGTGGACTGCCCTCTTTAATTTAGACCACAGGTTCAAATCCAGAGACTGAGATGGCCGTCCCAAAACACTGATTTTATGTTCCTTCAACCATTTCTGTGTTGATTTGGATGTTTATTTGGGGTCATTGCCTTGTTGAAAGATCCATTTACAGCCCAAGTCTTAACCTCCAGGCAGAGGTAACAAGGTTTTGGGGTAAAATATCTGAAATTCATGATGTCATCAATCTTTACAAGAGCCCCTGGACCACCAGCCACAAAACACCCCCAAAGCATCAATGATCCACCTCCATATCTTTTCATAAAATTGGTATCCAGAGCAGTTAAAGGTTAGGGGCCTTGCTCAAGGAGCCAACAGTGGCAGCTTGGTGGAACCAGGATTTGAACTCACAACCTCCCGATCAGTAACCCAGAGCCTTAACTGTTGGACCACCACTGCCGTCATAGCACCCACGCCTTACAAAATTCCCATTTGCAGTGATATCCATTGGAATAGCATTTTTACAACACTCATGTTAATGCATACATATCAGACTGGTACTGTATATAGCAGTTACAGTAAATACTTATATGTTTATTGATCCTCATCATAAAAATACAGTGTGAAATAAAAGCAAACACACCTTTATTGCTCCATGATCACTAGCTCTCTCATCAGAAGAAAAATCAAACTTCAGCCCACCCTGAAACCTTAACATAAAGCACTGGGTGCTGACATGACCACTACAGAAAGTGTAGCTTCTCTTTCATTATTGTGTAGCTTTGCGCCGAGGGAGAGGGGCCCTGCTGTATTGGAGAGTTACATCCACTACAGGCTCTCATTATACAACACAAGGCTCAGTATTGTTAGGGCCAGTGGGGTGAGCGTTGCCTTATCCTTACCAGCTGATCTTCTGAGCTCACACTTGTCACAACGTAGCATTTTAAACAAACTAAAACACTACTTTTAATTATTTTATTATGATAATATACCCCAAATAAAGTCAGGGACTTCAACAACTGGATCACTACCTTCACATGCTTAGTAAAATCAGAGCCAGCTGTAATATGGTGACATTTCAGCCATTTCTGCTTGTGCTTTAAAGCTGCCATCTGCAGATTTTCACAATTTGCAGTATCACCCATGCTCATACTTTGGTTATTTAGGTTGCTTGGGTAATTTGCCACAGACAGCATGGACACGTCTCGCACAATCAGGTCATTTACTTTATAGCTATTGAGAAAGTGACTCTGATGAGTGCCAAAGGACATAACTACGGCCCGGCAGCTGTCTGTAAAACTCAGAGCCAAGTCTCGTCTGCCTGATCATGCAGTCGCGCCGTGATCAGTGGCATGGGGCTGCGATGGGCCGCTCAGACATTGCCACACTTTTCAACAGCTTCAAGTGTACCCTAGTTTTGCCCACTTCCCCGGGATATCAAGATGACGTATCTCAGCCTCACTTACTGGCTCAGAGACGAGCTCACGTTGCAATGACCTTTCTATGCATTGCTGATGCAAAGGAATCTGGGAGACGTTTGTTTTGTGAACATCAGTGTGTCTCATTAACACAAAAACAATAAAGTCAGTCATTTTAGATTTAAAACACTTTTCACAATGATCAACGACAAAACAATGATCAGACAAACTGCTTAGTTGTTCATTTAGCCTATTTTTTTAACATCACTAGACAGTAAAACATCAGACTGGTGTATCTGTAAATGTGACCTTTTCAATACTGCAACAGCTCAAATGCACTGTGTTGCAATTCATTTCGTCAGTACCAATGGAGCAAAGGTAGGGCAGTGACTGTAGGAAGTAATGAGCGTAGGCAACTTTGTGATGAGCTTTTAGATGTTATTTGGTGTTCAGATGAGCAACTGGATGCAATGTGACTCGGTGGCACACATTTCTCGACATCAGAGTATAAGGAGTATAAGTGCCAGTACATGCTGTTCATTTGTAGGGTCTGGGTGTCATATTTTGCAGTACAATCAAGCAGTTATTATTAGGATCATGCATTAAAAATATTTGTGTATTATGAATGTGTGTACTTGTATTTTTACATTGAGATAAACTTAGAAAATGTAACAAGTGAAACAAAATGAAATGTCAATTTTATGCATCATACCATATCGTGAAGCGGGAAACTGGCAAAAAATATATCATTTCCACAATACACATTGTGATATTCAGTTTCACTGAAATCTTTTCAGGTTTAGTTCCGAGATTGTTTTTGGCATTTACAAAAATGGAAAGTAATTAAGAAGGAAAAGGAAAGGACATGCTTTCATCCAAAGTGACTTACAAGTGAGGTAGAATGCAGTTTAGAGTTTTGCATTTGAGGGCCAAACACTGGCACTCACAGGATTAAAACTCGCAATCTTTACCTCATGCTAACATAATTCATTAAACTAGACTGGAAGACGTACAAAACATTCACCCATACTCCACAGATGTTCGTTTATATCCTCTACCTTCACTCTGCTCTCGGTTACCCAGCTGGCCCAGCTTGTGCGTCATGGTACCTAGGTCACTTGACTGCATGGATTGTTTGATTAACTTTTTGACTTTATTTTTCCAATTGCAAGCTACAGTCAAGATCAAGTGACCATCAGCTTCCAGTCTTTAACACAGTGCATTGCTACCATGTTGGTTTCTGTAAGCTCGAAGAGGTTTTATGGGTTTCGATTTTCATGCTGGCTTTTTTCCAACCTTCAATTGTTTAAACATCATTGAGCCTGTGGGGAAAACCATTGTTCTCCGAAGGGCCCTGGTTGAGAGAACTGTTGCTATGGGGAAGTACCGGGAGAATGACTCAGGTGTGGAGGGGACGACAAGGCCAATAGTGTTTATGGAAGCATTATATCCCTGGCTGCTGAGCTACTGTAATTGGGTACTGATACATGTCTAATAACATCATGAGCAAATTTCACCAGCACAACAGGCTTCTGAAGAAAACCGTGAAGAGTTCATAGTAAAGAGGCCCAGTTCTCTCTCTCTCTCAACTAATTTGTGTATGAATAGAAAGTTCCATTTAAGACACTTCTTACCAGAAATGCCAGACCCTAAACTACACATTTGAAGTGCAATTTAAACATAATGATTGGGTGGTAGCCCATTATTCTCAGGTCTCTGCTAACCCAGTTATTGAATACATAGGCAGCACACAATCACTGTAAGAAAATGTCATTATATGCATTCTGGATGATTGTGTGCATCAGCACTTCAATAAGTCACTAACCAAATTACAAGTTCCATAAAAAACAGGCCAGTGTTATTTGCTTTACTAATGTTAGAAGTAGCAACTTTGGCAGAGTGGATCAACATCATTTCCTATTGGTGCAGTTCTTCCTCCTGCCCAGTGTGAAAATAAAAATAGATTTAATTAGGCCCCCCTCCAGATTTTTGGAGAACAACTTTTGCAGTAAGTGTGCACATCATGTCTACTCTTCACCTGTTAAGACCAAGCGTTGTGATCGCATCAAAAAGACTTTAGCATGATTTTCTTTGCCCCATCACCCACCCAAAGCTAATGGAGGAGTAACACTACTAGAAGCAACTTCAGGTCTATAGGCAATCATGCATGAGAGGTTTTGTGCACCAACGGCCAGTCAGACAGCCTTCAGGTTCAAACACGCCAGCAGAAGGGCACATTCCATTCAAGCCCAACCAAAGACTTGCATGCTCCATTCAGGATTAGATTGCTACAGCCTTCAAGTAAATACTAAGGATTTGCACCAACCAACCAACACAAAGAAGTCTGCTTTATTTACTATTCCATACCGCATTACATTTCATATAAAAAGTAAAAATATTTTAGGGCAAAAACAAAAACTCTTTAAAATAAGTGGCAACAGTATTACTCAGACAGGTCAAACAGATCAATTGGACAAACACAGGACATCTTCTCCATGAAGGGAATAACTCAAGGGACACCTTTTGTGATCGGAGTGGATAAGAGCAGAAAGTTAAAACAAACCTTGTTAAATTCTGCAGAATTTGGTGCTGTTAATTCCCCAGCTTTTGAGTTTTAGGTTAATGTCAAGGAAGAAACAGAATTACCAGCATTCAAGTTTTCTTCAACATGGCCCAAACTGTGAATTACCTCTTTAAAGGCCTTTTGACCAAGGCCACAGCAGACTTTTAAAGCCGAGTGGCATCATACCAAGAGTGCCTTGTGGTACACTTAGCAAAATGAAGAGACTGAAATCAACCATGATGGAATTTTAACAGCAACATGATTCTTTATCACCAAAAGCTCTTTTCAAAGCAAAATAGCTTTTCTGTTTTTATCTCCCATCATAGCAGTAATAATGACTAGTTGTGAAGCTGGAAATTGGTTTAGGTCTATCTGCTTAGAAGCAAAAGGTTAAGCCATGTCCCGTAGGCAAGACTAGACGGAATCTGTCCACTGCTTGCTCATTACCTCTCAGCAAAAAAGTGTCAGAGTAGTCCATGTTAAGCCTACAGGCCACTAGTCCTATCTTAACAGACTCCCACCTCCAATTTCCCTCTTGTAGCGGTTCGTGAGGTGATCCGCTTGGTCCGTGAGCTTGGACAGGACGCCGAAGAGTCCACGCAGGTGGAAGTGAAACTGGCTTTCTAAGTCGGTTCCGTCTTCTGTTGGGCCGCCTGGCACCTGCTGCTCCTCCTGCTTCACCGCCATCTCCAGAAAACTGGCTCCACCACCCATCTCCCGTTTCAGCATGCCCCACTCCATCTCGTTCTTGATGGACTTCAGCAACAGGTAATGCTCATACATGTCCCTTTGCTTGTTCGGGAAGGACAGCTCGCTGTTGTGGAGCACCGCGGGTTCCCCGTCCTGCTCCTCCAGCGGCACGTCTCGCAGCAAGTTGGGCACCATGATGGTCTCGTCCATGTTGTTCGCCGCCGCGAAGAAGCGGTTCATCACGTTCAACAGCGAGTGCTTGTGAAGGCAGGCGTCGGAGCTGATTTGCATCATGATGATGGGGAAGTTTGAGAGAGTCACTTAACGGAGTGCGAGTGAAGTTGTGGAAGAGGCTGGTGAAGCCTGGGGAGGAAAGGAAATGCATCAGACTTGATGGATGAGCCTTACAACAAGCAGCTGTAGACACACGCTATGGATATTAAAGAACACAGCATCCTGACAGGCTCCACTACAGCAAGGATAGGTTCTAGGTTCTAGGCATTTCCTACTGCTCATGTGAAGGAGCTGGAACATCTCGCCTTGACCTAACGTTACTGTTTAGACAGCAAGCCGGATGACCAGGCCTTTCCGCAGGCAGCTACTGCAAACCAAGATGCAGGCACACAATCAGACACCAAGTTCATGAACCCCCACACAGACTCACCTGGATGGACTGGAGACCTGGAGCTCAATTATCCACGGACCTCTCCTTATTACTGCTTGTGCGTGTTCACAGCTTCTCAGCTCGGAGAAGACCCGGAGAAGATCTACTCTTCACAGCTCCACAGCTCCACAGCTCGGAGAAGACCCGCTCTTCTGTCTTCTGTTTTATAGCGCTGACTCGGCGCGATGCAGCGACTCGTCCAATGGCGTCGCGTTAACAGCGTGACTGACATTCTCGGTAGCCAATCCAGCGTTACGACACGCCCTTTGAATTGAGAGTCTATTTTTCCTCTGGTCATGTGGTCAAAGCCGACCAATCCCAAGGCTTGTCAGTCACCTCTCTGATGCAGTCATGGTGTTAACCCACATATTGTGCATGCATTGTAATAGCTGGTTCCATGCTGCCCCCTTGTGCATGCTCCAGTCCTCCCTACAGCCCCCTGCCATGATTGCACACAGCCCAAGAAATCCACTTATGCTCGTTTATTCTTGATGTATTGTACATGGGGTTTCCACTCAACAACAAGCTCTTAACACTGAACCATCATCGACAGAGAAAGATACAGAGGCTACATGCTTTTACAGGTTCTCTCATGAAGACATACAAGACAATGAAATGTCATGAACTGAGGAGGAGTCGGTCCAGTCCAGCAGACATTGAAATGCCAATGTTTCAGAAGAACGAAACAAAAAAAGTTACACACAAAGCAGAAACTATGGAAAATGATTTCAGATTGAGCAGTCCTCCATCGGGGCAGGTGTGGCCATCTCAGTTGTGGGTTGGAGGGAGTGTGCATTTTATAATTACATTATCATAATAAAGACACTCGATCGACAAAAGCAATAATATATTTATCATACACTGACTCTTATTATGATACATCAAGGCAGCATCACGGAGTTCATCTGATGTCAGTGAACCTCATATTCAAGGTTGACCCACGAAGAAGGTTCTGAAGCTCAACATTTGTAAGGCAATATTACACGAAATGAGGTTTGAACATGAACTGTGCCACCTCATATCGACATGTTAACCCCAATTAGTTTCCTTCTATTCCAAATCATTTATTTTCACCTAATGTTAGCAACTACAATTTGTAACTTACTAAACTGAAAAAAAGTGAAGTTCTAACATATTAATAGTCAATGTCTATACCATCAATTTCACAAAATGAACACTGGCTAAAACCTGCACATGCTCCACCTTTCTGTAAATCAATTTCTTAAATTTCCATTTATACATTACAAAAGGCACATGATTGCATCAAGTTGAACAACTGTGAAAAGATCTGATCCCTTATATAGCAAATTAAATCCTTCCCTCCAATCTAGTTGCCAAAAACTAACACTTTTTTAAAAAGCAGCTGGGGGATTTTCTAAAATGAAAGACAATACTAAAACTATATGGTTTCCCTGTGTGTCAGACATCATCATGGGCGACCTTGCACGTGTAGCCTATAAACAGACAAGAATGACATGAAGTTAGATCTGTTCATCTAGGGCCGTATTCAGAGTTGGCGACTTAAGTTCAAAAGATACGTCGATATTTACGCGGAGACCCTGTGCGCGCAACTGTACGAGCAGCGCGCAAGTCTGCAGTTACGTCTGAGGTCTGAATAGCCATGTGCGCAATTTCAGTATTAACTCTTCAGTACGCGTGCCAAACTCAACTCTGAATACGGTCCCGAATCAATAACATCCATACAAGAAATGAAAATAATTCTTACATTTGTGTCTTATAGACAATGAGATCAATTGTGTTAAGAGTTAGTGGAAGACAAAAATCTTCTTGGTAAAACAAGGCCGCCAATCATCAGCAAAACGGAAAAACATTTTGCCAAGTTGTGGGAAAACAATTAATATTTATTACCTGAGATGCCTAGACCATTTCGTACTGGTTGTTGGTGATGTAGCGTGACAAGCAGCATGCTAAGAATACGCCAATAAGCTGTGAATAAAGTCAGAACAGATTAGCAGACATACAAAAATCATCCTCATTAAAGACTATTTAAAGAAATTCTGTATTCAGTTTATTTTCAATCCCAATAGTACCAGTAAATCCACATGGAGTATCCCTCTATGATGATATTAAGGCACATCCAGTTACAGCCTTTCACTACATCTTTGAACTGCCATCTTTATAGCACTGCAGACAAAAACACCAAATGCCCTACTTACACCCCATTGGCTGGTACCTAGCTTACTGTTAGGAAAGAAAGGCTTAGTGTGACACCATCTTTCACTACTAATAATCACTTATAGCTATTGTAAGCATTTTTTAAAGAACACTTTGGCTAAAGTAGCTGCTATGAAGAAAAAAAAAGAAATCATATCTCTGACTGTCCTGGGCTCTGTAATCAGCAACTACATTTTCAACACGGTCCAACTTATCAGCAAATCAGAAAAGGAGGCGATTCTTTCTGCCTTTCAGTTATCTTGCTCATGAATGGGTAGGCTATAAATGAACAGGACATTGGCTTAATGGCGTAGGTTATAAGCCTACGATTAGAGTTATTGATAGATCTTGGAAGCAATGGCAGAGATGGCTGACCGAATGTTCATGGTCCTTCACGCGGACAACGGCATATGCTACAAAACAGCCTAAAAAATTTAGAGTGCAATGGGAATGGAAATGATCATTTCAGTTTCAAAAATACTGTATGTAATTGCTTCATATAATGGAACATTAAACAAACAAAAAAACAAAAGAAGAAAATTTACCTGGAAGAATGCTATTCCGAAAGATATCCCAGCAATGATTCCCAGATTAGACTCCATCGCAGTGGTCACCAGAGAGAAGCAGCCCTGCAGCAGGATTGAAAGCTCAATGTTCAATTTTTTTATTCCCTGTTTCCATTTTATTTTCTAATATGTCATGGCTTAGGTATAACATATATAACAGTATTCATTTGGTCCACGTTCACAGACAGAAGGCTGTAATCTCACCTGGTGGTATACCACCGTTTCAGCCAGCTTGAGATCTTTGAGGTTTTCAGGGGTACAATTATCCAGAGAAATACAGCAGCTTGTGGGGATGCCATGCTGCTTGAAGTACTCCGTCTGTCCCCAGCTAGTGTAGTTATACACGCCACAGCACTTCAGCTATACAAAACAGGAGTACACCATAACTGGCATGATCACAGATTTATATAAGCAAAAACAAATTAGACACACTACAAAGGGAACAGAATAAATACTGAAGTCTAGTGCACATCAAGATGAGCATCTGCTGCACAGCAGTGTTGCCCATAAAACATAGCTGTTAAAAAGTCACAAAGCTCAACAACAGAGAGGTTCATCACAAATAAAAAGCTCATGAATGATCATTTTAAAATACAAAGCATAGACAAAGACAAAGTGAACACAGTGAGAGTGCAAGTCCTAGTGCTTTTTTTTGTTTTGTTTTTGTTTGAGTAAATTACACACACACACACACACACACACACAAAAAGCTTACAGTTATCTGGATGGAATCCACAGCTTGGCTTTTACCATCTGTAGTATTGTAACTACCCTCAGCCTTCCAATAGGCGTCTTTAAGGATTTCTTTAATCTATGGGAGAAAATGACCATTAGTATAGGATGCATTTTACAGCACAAATGTGTAGATATTCATAAACTAGTACATCACCTCATGTCTGAAAACAAAGCCAGAAATGCCTGCCACAAGTTCAGCCAAGAACACCAGAGTCAGGAACATAGCATACTGCAAAAGAGAAGTAAGTAAAAGACACATGGACCAAAATATAATCAAACTCATCACTCTCTCTTCAAATACTCAACAAAATTCAAAACGGCACGGTCAATCCATTTACTGGCTTGTGGTCTAATAATTTCATTTCACTCCTCCCATAATTGAACATTGATATCACGAGTGTCATTTCAACAATATTGCCCGTCCACATTTATCAAAATTTGTACCGTTTTCTATACAAATTTGAGACTGACCAGTTTCAGCATCCACGGACTACCACGGCAGGTGGCGAAGCAACCGAACAGGCCAAAGATGACGATGACGGCGCCGGTGCCAATGAGGACATATGGTGCATTGGTGTTCTGGTCTGAGGCCAGTGAGAGATAAGACTCCAGACTAACCTTCCCCCAGACACCCACCGCTAACAGGATCACCCCTGTGAACTGGAGAAAACAGCAGAAACGATGTGAAAACATTACAAACTCTTTCTCCTGACATTTTACAATATTCCATTATTTATTACTAGTAATTCATCGCTCCCTCCTTGATGACACCCTTGCATACTGTGCAATTAACCCATGATTATTTGGAGTATTTTACTTTGTCATGCTTGCTATCTGACCCCCCTCCCTAATCCCCTCTGATGGGGGCTTTCTCCATGACTCCGCCATCATTAGGCCATCTGGCAACACGAGACTACTGAAGAGCAATAAATAGAAGCGATAGAAGGCTGGTGGCGGACTTTGAGCCCATCAGGACCACGTTTGTTAAAGGAACATTCGCTGGGACGCGCACAAATCTCAAATAACTCGAGTGTGACCACAAAAGTGTAGGAAAAGAAACGGCCGTTTCCTCCCTTCACTGCAACCCGTGCGTTTAAAGTGCGATGTAATCTCGTGGACCTTGTGGACCTCGTGGACCTCGTGGACCTCGCGCGCTTCAACACCACCTGTTGCCCGCTTTGTTCGCAAGATTAGACGGGAACAACAACTAGGATGGCGCGCGCTCGCCAGACCTTCCTCCACCATGGACCTTCTCATTACTGCGCTTTAACGGGGGGGGGATTTAATGACATGGCAACATTTCTGCCTATTTGACTCGCACATAAAAATAAGTTGAAACACAACGAGTCAAACAGCTGTTCGGCGTCTACAGCGTGCAGGAGAACACAGCTGTGCTCATTGTGCTCCACACACACTCTCTCTCACACACACACACACACACACACTCACACACACACTCTCACTCTCTCTCTCTCTCACACACACACACTCTCTCACACACACACACACACACACACACTCTCTCTCACACACACACTCTCACTCACACACACACTCTCACTCACACACACTCTCACACACACTCTCACACA
>JAOUQW010000047.1:259308-275460 GCA_028565825.1 Olivaichthys viedmensis | reverse complement strand
TACCTAAACAACAAAAATACCTAAAATACCTAAACAACAAAAATACCTAAAATACCTAAACAACAAAAATACCTAAACAACAAAAATACCTAAAAAACCTAAACAACTTCAGTGTCGGCCTGGTGTTTTTGCTGCATGCTGAAATGAAGTAAATGTTCTGCAGTTTGTGCCACTTCTGTTATCTTGCATAATTTGACTGCTTTTTTATTTGGTGGAAATATTCATATTAATTTATCTGCACCCCACTCGGGATGTGTGAATCAACTGAATCAAGTCGCTTTTTTTTGTTGATTGACCACAACGAGTTTGTTTGGAAGAACCGATTCAGCAAAGTGAACCGTAATGCCTATCGGCACCATCCTGCACTGCACCTTCTCCAGCACGGCGTCTCCACTTCATCCTGCGGACCTTCCAGTCTGTAGTGCTGAGGGTTCTTCTCACTGACACCACCGACAGGAGGACATGAACACATTGCCTGCTCTGCTGCTTTTGGAATGGTCTACGCTATATGCTGTTGTGGGACTGAGCAATGAAGGTAAGTGATGTGTCTTTTGAGGATCGATACACACACCAACTCGACCTGTTGGAGAAGAAGCGTGAAGGGAACATGTGCGATCACCTTACACGTTTGCCTGCTCAGTCCTCCTCATGCTGTCCGTACAGGGAAACGCTTCTACTGCCGCATTAAGCTCATTAAAAACAGCTGTGCTTAAAAAACTAAAATTCTGTTTATTTGACAGAATGGACGAGAATTCCCTGCTTTTAAATACGGTGTAAAATAAATGTACCCTCATCAGAGTTAAGTGTACAAATCTCACTTCTTCGATTCATCATGGAAACAATTGAATCCTTTTTGTTTCTTCTTCTGAGACACAAACTCAGTGGGATTTTCTTGTGGATGGCTTCAGGAAACGCCTCTTTCCTGAAAGGAAACTTCATGTGAAGTTTGCATCTTAATGCTTAAAATAGCCAGCGAATAAAGAGATTATCTAGGGCTTGAATCTCTTTCAATTGCATTTAAGTGCTGTTAGGATGCACATTTTGAATAGCCTGAAACAGTACAATTCAATGCATTCCTGTGTAACAAAAGTAGAAAGCTATATCCTACATGTCAATTCACGTCGATGGTCAGACCCCTTGAATTCTGACAATAACATGTTAACAGAAGCTACTGCATATCATCATTGGTCCTTTCAAGGTCTTTGTAACAATGCTTCCCATATTATTCAGAGCTCAACCCTTTGTAATTAGTGACTCCCATCTGTCTGAATTACTGCATGAGGACACCAGATGTGACCGAGTCCCGTTTCACCTTCTGAAGAGGTTCAATTAGCCAGATTACAGTAAAGACCATAAGAAGGAAAAGAAGCCAAGTGAATATTGATATGAATATCGTAGTAAGGGGACAAATGAGCTACATTTACAAATGGGTTGCAGTTTAAAATAAAGCCACAAAAGGTTTTTCAGTTAAAGTAGATGCAGACTGTGTCAGAGTCTTGGTATTTTAGAAGCTCTCAGTCATAAGACCACTGCATGTTTCCAGTCCCGTTGAGAACATGGAAAACTGGCGTACAGTCTTCATGCTGAGACCACTGAAAAAGTGTTTGTCCGACCTCCAACTTTCTGTGACTGTTTAGAGGAGACGACATCTGTAACCCATCCACAACATTTATTGGCTTATATGTTGGTATCATTCAGTGATTTGGTATTGGTTTTGAGCTTTGTTCAGACAAGTTATAATCTAACTTTAATCGCCTAAAGGTATAGTCAGCAATTTTGGCATAAGTTCGAGCCACACAATGCCAAAACACATGCACACTCGCTGCCTTGGCTAGAATGCATGAATGAATGTTTGTCCAACAGGGGGAGCTTTCTGGATTAACAGACAACATGATTAAAGGCAAATCGAGACGCCTCCAT
Organism: Olivaichthys viedmensis; assembly: GCA_028565825.1. Classification (NCBI taxonomy): domain Eukaryota; kingdom Metazoa; phylum Chordata; class Actinopteri; order Siluriformes; family Diplomystidae; genus Olivaichthys; species Olivaichthys viedmensis. The sequence goes on along the minus strand of JAOUQW010000047.1, from coordinate 273,540 downwards.
GTGCTGCTTGGTTGGATGTTGGTGGTCCACATCATTTGATTTTTTCTCCCGTTTACAAAGCCTGGGGCACCACAGAGTTTTGTCCTCTGAACACAAATTTTATTGACAGCTGATGGAATGTGAGGAAAACTTCGCCAAATATTACAAAAAGTGTTCTGACTAAAAATCACTGACCCCACCTTTAATTTGATCTTCATTGAATGTTATTAGACATCCATGTTTGCCCAAATGTCTACGTTCGGTCTGACTTTCTTCATTTTAAAAGATATGCATGTGGGAGGCTGAGGTTGGTAATAAGGTATATTATAAGGTAGCGATGCTCTCGGAGAGAAAACGTTTCCCTCTGTTAAATCAATAGCTAAATGACCTCTTTGGAGTTAAATTGACTGAATGATTTTTAGCTAAATTTATAAATGAATGGACTAAGAATCCATCAACGGAAACAACTGAGGAGAGACAGGCACTATTTTAGATTTACTGCAGAGAGGATAGGGACTGCAAAGCATAATCTTCTGGAATAGCACTGTGATGTTTTTGCAATTAAATGATCATTTACAATGCCTTCATAAGAGTGACAAGAAAATACTACACGATATGCTTTGTCTTGGTCATTTTAAGCCACAGTTTTAGTCTCTTCAAGATGAGGCATGTAAAAACCAGACTCTCTCTCTATGAGGTTGATAAAGAAAAACAAATCCCTCTGGGATCTTTGCCCAAAAATGCGCTGCTGGAAGCACTAACCCATTAGCTCTATTAGATTTTTTTAATCGTTTGGATTTGCCTTGTCTTATTGCCAGTGTTACAAATAAAATTCATTTAACTTATTTGATTTAACATTGGCTATTATTTACAGTAGGTAATTCACCAACATGCTCAGAGAAGTGAGTTTTGGCAGAGTTGTTATGGTTAAATTTCACAAATAAGTCCAAACTAAGCTGTTTCCTTTGGGAGGCTCCCAAATTTTCCCTTGACGCCAAAGCTTCCTGTATTCATTCAAATACTGTGTCCATTGTATTCTCCCTTATAATCTGGTTCATACTCCAAAATACAGCCGTAGCTGTAGAGCTCTGCCATACAGTATACTAAACAGGATCAACTGTGTGTGAGAGGAAGTAATGATGGTGGCAAAGGTACGTTATTTTTTGCTGGTACTGAGTATTAAGGAAATACCATGAGTCTTGGCCTTCCTTGTTTCCTAATTGTACAACCATGTGTGTATAGCTTTACTCTGATACTGTAAACAATGAACACTGAAAATACGGCAAGGGTTGAAATGAAATGTGGGTGTATCCAGCAACAAGACAACAATTCAAAAGGTAAATCAACATCAACAGAAAAATAAAAGAACCAGAATAAACCAAGTTTTGAATGTGCGGGGTGGTGGTGGGAAATTTATATCACTTTCATAAAGAGAGATGCAAACTTTTGAACAGATATCATTTAGATTTTTCCCCCCACTATTAATATATGAACATAAACTATTTGGCCATTTTTGAGATGAGGGAACATCTGTGAAAACCTAAACCTAAATAAATAAATATTAATATATAAATAACAATTCTTTGTCTTAATGGTATGCAAACTTTTGTATCTTCTTAAATTGTTTTGCTCTTATTACTTGTCCCCCCCCACATACACTGTTTTGACACATCTAGACCTACAGCCAACAAATCTCCCAACAAATATTATTTACCCACAGGCTCAGGGGCCATGTATCCTAACAGCAATAATGAGGTGGAGCATGAGGAGACGTACTACACTCCAGAGTTGGACTATAAGCGTAAGTACCAAAGAGAACAAATAAAAAAACTAGCTGTGAATTGAATCTTAGATAATTTTAACCTAAAATGAACAAAGTGAAATAAAAGTGAGTGATCGTTGTAAATATAAAAACAAAAAGGTGATTTATTTGCACTTATGCCTGTGCCCACACACACCTGCTATCAGGAGGATCCCCCAAGTTCCATACATATTGTCTAGATAGCTAATAATTAATATAAAGATGAGATATATTGGTTATTTAAAAAAAGGTTTTACAGTTGTATTGCTATAAAATCAAGAGATGGCTGGAGTCAACAGGATATCAGTTGTAGAGAACAGGACATAAGGATAAGCAAAATTGACCTGACTACATCCATCACTGAACACTCATTTATTTGTCTTTGTCTTTTTCTGGCAGATCCCTATTGGTGCCAAACACTTAAACTACACAATGGGCACTTGACATGTTCCTCCCCCCGAGGTGGGAACCATCGGAGCTCACTGGGCACGCGGTGCATTCTGTCTTGTGAGCGGAGGTATAAACTTCTGGGCCGATCGACTATACAATGCATGGCCAACCGCCGCTGGTCAGGAACTGCTTACTGCCGAAGTAAGTGAACTCCAGTTCAGGATATGTAAAATGTTTTTCTTCCTGTCAGCGGTGTCATAGAAATGTCAGTTTCCAGCCAGATATAAGATAAGCCACATAATTATCAGTCCTCATCTGTGCTCTGTAACGACAGATTTTGTACAGCTCTTTTGAAACAACCTCATCCATGTTTGTTTTGTCTGATTCACTCAGTGGTGCGTTGCCACGTGCTTCCTCTCATCCAGCATGGTACATACAGCTGTACCAGGAGCTTTGTGGTTGACTCCAGGTGTGACTACTCATGCTTTCAAGGCTACCAGATCGAAGGGGACCGATATCGCGTTTGCCAGGAGGACGGGAGGTGGAGTGGAGTAGAGCCCACTTGTGCAGGTACACATTGTGCTCTATTTGGATAGTTTAACCCTTATGTTCTGTTCAGGCCAAAATGATCCATTTAAATTTTTTTACAAGTGGAGATTTTATTTCCATATTGCTTATACTGCTAATTATTTAGTATGAAAAATTAATAGTTAATAATTAAGATGAACATAAGATATATTGGGTATTTTAAAACAGATGGCCTGGGCAATGGGACATCCATTGATAAGTACTGAACAGAGCGTGAAGGTTAAATCTGACGCATCCCATTCATATTTTAGAAGTATGGTGATAGCATGTGGATCATACAGGATTGGATTAAAAATAGTCCGTTTTTTATATTGAACTCCAGACCAATTGGCGTACGAATCCATAAATGTATCATAAACTCTGAGGCAAAAATACTTAGCAGTGTTCAAATGGCATGATGGGGGATGTTTGTACACCATTAGAGCCAATTCTCTTCAGTTTTCTCATATGTGAAAAAGAGAGAATCATGTTGTTAATGTTCCAACACACTTCAATTGTTTCAGATCATGACCCCCCCAAACTGAAATGTCCTTTGTCCAGAGTGAAGGTAGCAGAGCCGGGAAGACTTACTGCCACAGTGTCCTGGGATCGTCCTTCTGCCACAGATACGTCTGACAGATCACTGCAGTAAGTGTGGCATATTTTCTAACATAAGAAAAACACTTCCCCAATTTGAAAATTGGGGACCCCTAAACTGAAGACTTTTTTATTATTTCCCAGGGTCTTGCGAAATGGCCCGGAATCAGGTTCAGAATTTAGCGAGGGGCAGCATGTAATTCGCTACAGGGTCTACGACCAGGCCCGGAACATGGCCACCTGCAAGTTTACAGTGAATGTTGAAGGTACGATGGCAGAAGCAGGCCTGATTATACACTCCACAATCAGAAGCACAATCAAACAGTCTTAAGCCCCTAAATGTCCTCTGTGAGCTTTACACAGTGTCTTGCTAATTAGATTTCTGGTCTGGTTTCCTTCTCCCCAGTCAGGAGGTGTCCTGTGCTGAAGGCCCCTCTGCATGGATACCTGAGCTGCTCATCTGATGGGAATCATTACGGAGCTGTGTGCGAGTACTTCTGTGATGCTGGCTATGAGAGGAGTGGCACTGCCACCCGGGTCTGCCTGTTGAACCGCAGCTGGTCAGATCAAGCACCGGTGTGCATGTGTGAGTGATTATCCAGTGTATTTTGTATTATTTTTGTATTATGTATAAATAATACAATAGATGTATTGTTGCCCATCCCTGGGGGGATGTTGACATTTTCATGTTATTGTAAATGTTCAGTGAACTCTCTGCTATTGAAAGTGGTGCCTTTTTCTAGTGATGCAGATCAAAACTGACATCAGGTCTGCTGGTGCCCTGCTTGACCAGTTCTATGAGAAGAGGAAACTCCTTATTGTGTCCACTCCAAGTGTAACAGACCAGTACTACAAGCTTCAGAACATCATGCTGCAGGTCTGTCACTTTTAATTGAAGTTCCAATAACCTTATATATCGGTACTTATATACAATATAAAAGGTTTCATTCATTAATATTGGAAACACTGCCAATGGTTAATCTCTTAGAGAGCTGGATGTGGTCTGGATCTTCGACATGTGACAGTGATTGAGCTGTTAGGAACTCCACCTCAAGAAGTGGGCCGGATTAAAGAGCAATACTTAGATGCTGAGGTCATTGAGGGTCTCAGGTAGACTGCACAACATCTATGGTATCACTTGCTGAGTTCTTAAAAACACACTAAGGCCTGACTATTAAATAATAAAAACAACCAAGTTATAATCATCTTTGTCCAGGCAATGGCATGAAAGTGAAGCTGAGGTATGTTTGTGTATGTGTTAATAACAGGCAGGCACTACAGATCACGCGATTCTACTTCAACATGGTGTTGCTTGATGAACTTGGTGTAGACCGGGAGCGTTTCATTAACCCCACCACCTCAGATGAACTCTACGCTTACATCGAGGAGAACCTGCTCACAGAGGAGGAGCGAGAGAGGCTGGTGCTAAACAGAAACCTCTGTGACCAGAAATGATTCACACATCCACATCAACACCCAACACCAGGGAGGCCATGAATAGCAAAGCTGTGCTTTGTAGGGATTATACTTTATAAAGGTTAGCTACTATTGCTTACACAGGCATGACAAATGTCTAAATCATGAATGTGTTTTATGAATCAAAACACAGGACCTTTTTATGGGTTGTGGTTTTTAAACATAAAGGTATTTCATAATCCCCAGTATTTTTGTACACAATTGACAACAGTAATAGTGCAAAATATTATTTAATATTTATTAAGTGAATTGTATAGCTTTTTTTTTTTAAAGGTGTGCAATGTGGTCAGAAGCTACAGTCATTGAGGATTGTACCATTAGACAGTGAATAATTGCAGTATTTTTAGGAGTATGCAGTTATGCAAGTGTGTACTCATCCAGGAAGAATTTTAATAAACATTGAAAAAGTTTTTAAAAAATTACAAAAAGTTTAGGCATAATTTTTGTTCCAGCACTTAACTATATTGCATGGCATTTTAAAAGTATATACATAAAAGGTAATAGAAAATAAATACACTAAATTGCATCCATAAACACAATATACAGGCCATTTTTCAGGTTAAACTGACTTGTGAGAGAATTATGTACCACAAAGCAGGTAGAATTTGTTACAGAACATCCCCAATTACAAAAAAGGTGGTCATCTGCTATGTAGTGTTTATACTGTTTATAATATTGCAAATTGGAGTGTTTTCACAGAACTGAACGTTTTGCAATACCCCACCCTTGTTTTGTTACTGAGCTTGGCGTTTTGCTGGTGCATCTTTACTTGCCCATGCCCATGGAGGAACGCAGGGGGAGAGTGCCCTCTGCCCATGAATCTGGGAACTGCATCATCTTCTGCCACAAAGACGCTTCCTCTCCTGTTGAGTCAGCCACCCACTCCTGCTTACCCTCATTCAGTCGCACTGCACACACATACCAACTTCAAATCATTATCTGAAATGGTGATTTCTTTTTTACAAGGCAGACAAGGGAAATTTCAATCCTGAAGTAACACCACAATTTCATATAATCAAATGTAAGATTCAGTATGCACATAAACAGTAAAATGCAGAAGATGCTGAAATATAAAGGTAATTACAACTAATATCTAGAGCGTATTTGTTTAAAGGAATTCTATGAAGATCTTTTGAGCCTTCCTTAGCATAATGTTGCAATCATGAGAAAAAAAAAAAGAGCTTAGCCTGAATGATAAATGAATCATATAAAAGAGCACGGGTTGTGTAGATATAGCTCGACACACACCTGCCCCCGAGCTTAGACGCACTCCTCCCAGGAAATCGTTGCTGGACATGGCCTCTCGGTCCCAGACTGTGAGCTCCAGACACAAGCTCTTCAGCTGCTCCAGACTAAGGTCTTTGTATACAAATGTGTGGTCATAGTGCGGGTTCACCGTCTTCTTCACCACCTGCGTCTTCCTTTTCGTGGACTTGGCTGTAGATGGCAGCAGGTATCTGTGCAATAACATTGTGAGGCAGGAAAAGTGGAAAACCAATCGCAAGCTGATTTAAAATGCAACTTAATAAATAGGTAATAAATTATTTATTAGGATATGTTCAATCTGCCAACCCTTTCACAAAGGAATCGGATGTGCCTCCTGCTTTCATTGCGCAAAGATTCTTAGCCTCCTTTATTAACACGTGCAGCTCTCCGCCGTCCTCTACTTTGGCCTTTTTGCCTGGGGACGAGGAACAGAGGTAACTTATCAGTTCTTAGCTGTCTTTACTCAAGACAGAGGTGGAAAGTAAAGTACAATTATTTTGTTTCACTTACTACTTGTGACATTTACTCACTACACTTTAAAAGAAAAATCTCTACTTTCTACTCACTATATTTTTAAACAGATTAGTTACTCTATAATCTACATGTTTTTGTGATTCATAAGGACCTTTCCCCCCCATCAGACTACTTTAAGCAGTTGATTAAAATTCCTTACCAATCTAAACTCGAATGGATGTGACAATAAGAGCAGATGACGAATGATCACTCAATGAATTTATTTGTAAATTTCTACATTTTACGTGCAATTGGCTGCTTGTACATGTACATATGTACATGCTGCAAGCACAGTGTCACCAAAAAGGAAGAATTATCCCTCAACTCTAAAAAGAAAAACACCTAAAAGTAAGTTACCTAATATCTATCACTACAATTACCTGTTAGCTACATTTCATATTTGTCTAGCCAGTTTGTATCGTGGCAGCTAGCTATTAGCATCAAAGCTAGTTTTTCTCTTTTGTGATTCATCCTTTTACTCTTACTTTCATACTTTAAGTAATTTTAAGAGTTTGTACTTTAACTTAAGTCAAGGATTTGACCCTGTACTTCACCTTTACCAGAATATTTGTTTAGATGAGAATTTGCACTTTTACTTGAGTAAGGAATTTGTGTTTTTCTGCCACCTCTGATTAAAGGAACTGGGGAAAATAGTTCCATTGTCCAAATGTTCCCTCACCTCGTGGCTTCTCTGCAGCCATCTTTTTCTCAGTGACATACTTTAGAGAAATCATCAGTTCCCCTTTGTACTGGGTGAAAGCAGACAGCACAGGGGAGTTGGCTGACTGCAGAGAGAAATAAATACCATTTAAAACTGTAAAGTTAATACAGATCCAATACTTGAATACACTATTTTATTTAAATAAAGTGACATAAGACTTAGAATATGAAGCCGTCTCCGGTCATGTCTCTCAGAAAAGAGATGGACACAGTGAACTGGTGTCCACCTTTGCTTGCTTGTTCCACTACCTTTCCCCTGAGTGTCACGCACTCCTCATGGCCTGAGTCGATGTCATGGCAGTCCAGTGGCATCTCCACCTCCCCGAGGAAGGCATTGCGCCCAAAACGGTCATTATGCCACACTGAGAGCTGGAGGGTACGAGACATCAGCTGGGAGCGGCTGATTGAGTACTAGAAAACAAATGGACAAGAAAGAGAGATGTGCATAGATGCTCCACAATCCACAGTGACAAATGAGCATATCAATATGTGGCCTTGCTTTCCATGTGGCTGGCTTCCACTGTATACCTCTTATGGAAATGAAATTTGACCTACACACACGGTTTACCCATGGATTAAAAAGAAGGCAATTATAAGAATCAATATTTGTGTTCCAGTCATGCACCAAGATAACAGTGTACTTATCATTGGAGTGAATATGTGCATAATGGGATGCCAGAGGTCACTGGACAAATGTTAGGCATGTACCTGTTACTGAGCACACTTAGTTATTAAAGGCGTGTGCCCCTTTGTGCCAGGTTATACAAGATTCCATACTTTATATACATCACTATACTCCTCATATTGTTCCACAAGGGCTTGGTGAAACACTGGAGGAATAGTAAAGTCATGTAATTTGTTTCTGGTATTTCTTTTATTTACACACTATGATAAATCATGGTACATAATTGATCTTAAAGCACCAATAAACTGCAGCATACGAGTAAAGCAGTACCGTTAAGGTCTCGTTGTAGCTGGGGTTGATGGTGTTACGTTTGATAGCAGTTTTCTTCTTGCTCTGACGAGATTTGTCTGGGAGGAGGTAGCTCTTGACATATCTACAGTGGGGGACAAAAAGAGAGTTCAATTCAGCATTGTTGTGGGAGGAGTCTAAACAGATCCAAACAACTGATCGCATATCCTGGAAGCAGAATATCAAAAGTAAGTTACACAGCTGTAGCGTCACTGCGTTGCTTAGAGTACAGAATTTTCCCACATGCACAACTGGTTGCTCAAAACAGCAGGAGGTTTAGGAAAAGAACAAATGATTAACATTGGAAACAAATTTAGAAAACATGATCTCATTTTCCTCACTTAGACTATAATGGCTTGTTAACTGGAGTAGCGTAAACGTCACAGATGGACTTCAAAACGCTGCAGAATTCTAAAGTACACCAAAAAGAGGGATATCACCACACCTCTTTTGGCATCACTACTAAGATTTTAAGTCAATTCTAGATGAAACCAGTGTATTCTTATTTCTAAGTATTGTTATTTAAAGCGCTTAATGGATTAGCACCTTCATTACTCTGAATGTCTGACAGATTGTGTTCCAAATCAAGTTTTGTGATTAAGTGCTAAATGTGATTAAGTTTCACTAAACATCTCTAGAATAAAACACAAGAAAAGTTATTAAGTGACCCTTAATACTGGATGCCCACGAGATTCGTCAAAAAAACTTTTTACTTAGCATTTAATCATATGCTTATTTTTTTAACAACACTATAATGTTTTGAAGGCCTGGCTGATTTGAAAACTGTCACCAATTTTAAGAGATGAAAATTGATAGATGGTAATATCGACTGATATAATTTCACATGGTCAAAAAAAACAAAAACAAAAACAAACACCAATAGTGTTAGGTAAAAGTAGCTTAATATGATGGTCAACTTCTCAAACTCAAACAGCAAAAAGTTTTAAAACAATATAAAACAAGGCATTAAAAATAAATGTATGGAGTTAGAATCATGCCTTTAGAAATGTAAATTTTATTGCAAAAATCTGAATTTGAATGTTATTATTTTGAATTTGTATCATACCATCTAAAATTGAATTTTGAACTGAAATTGAATTTTGTGGTTTGTAAAAAAGAGCAACATACAGTTATTAATACGACAGTCAACGCATTCATGCGCTCACCCGCAATATGCTGCAGTGTGTGTGTGTGTGTGTGTGTGTGTGTGTGTGTGAGGGGAGGAGAGAGGGGTTCTGTGTTCGACTGCATTTACCTGCAAGTTACCCGGATGTTATTTTAAAAGCAAATCTAAAAATGGGAATCAAGAGAGAGACTGAATTGACTATACACGCACTTCATTTTGAATTTCAAACGTTCAATCGTACACCCTTGAGCGTGAAATTCAGTTTCAGATTTTAGATTGCTCTTTTGCAAACAACGAGATTCAATTTCAGCTCAAAATTCAATTTTAGATGGTATGATACAAATTCAAAATAATAACATTCAAATTCAGATTTTTGCATTTAAATTCAAATTTCTAATGGCATGATTCTAATTTTAATTAAAGTAAATATTAACTGTCAACCAAGAGATAGAGAGAGACAGATACAAAAGTAAATACAAACTATAAAAAAATTAAGTAAATTGTTTGTTGTACAAAAGCATGTTACCTTTATGGTTGCCAGGTGGGAAAAACTGGTTCCACGCAACGAGGGTTTTAAAATCCTTTCCAATTTATTATAAATTAAATGCATGAATAATATTTAGACTTACTTAGTCTATATCTATGAGTCCAGTCAATTTGCATAGTCTAATAATATTAAAAATAGCCATTTTTCAATAGGAAACCTGCCCAACCTTGCAACAATGCTTACGCGCACGCACACACACACACACACACACACACACACACCCCCTCTGACTGAATCTCTCTCGTCTCCTAAGTGAATTTGTCCCCGTAAAAACCGCGGCAGAGTCGGCCATTTTGGTGTGAGGGTCAGACAGAGGAGGATGTCATCATGCTGTTATTCATGACTGTGGATGTGGAGGGAAAAAAAAAATGGAGGGAAAAGTAGTAAGTGAGAAAGAAAGGAAAAGACAGGAAGGTTGGGGGAAAACGAAGCAACAAATCTCCCTCCTTCTCTTTCTGTGTCTAGCTTTCAAGTTGGGTGCTTTCCCCCAATCGTCTCCTCCCCGCCCTCTTTTCCGAATCCCCCCGCCCTCTTTTCCGAATCCCCCCGCCTGAAAAATGAGCGCCATTTTGCGCTAACCCTATTAGCACGAGCTCCACGAAAAAAGGCAGACGTATTTGTATTCATCATAAATTTGCGGCGATAGGGTTTCATCTTAACGACGTGAGCCAGGTCCGGGGGTATCCTTCATAGAGCTTAACCTCGTTTGCGGGGTGGCCCAGCCGAGGTTAACCTGCAGACATATGGGTCTCCCTCTTCCTCTTAAAGGTCCTGCCATCCAGCCAAGCAGACATCATTACATCATATTAATGCCCTTCAATCGCATTAAGACCGCCGTGCTCGTTCGTCTGCGTGTCCGGCCCCGGCGGATGTGGAGTACGCGCACATACGGTGGGGACGAACCTCACCGAGACATTCGGGCAGCAGAGGAAGACGTTTAGGAAAAAATAAATAAATGATGGGTTGACGGGGTTTGATGATGAAGTAGTTTTATATAGTATTATGATCCACTTCATTATGAACGTAAAGAACTTGTTCGGCGAACGGCATCTCTTGTGTCGTCCTTGAAAACATTTATATCTGAGGAACCTTGGTATTATGATGTTCATAATTCTCACTGTAACTTCCTTCTTTTAGAGGACCGTAATGAGAAGTTCACGATTTTCTCATATAGATAATGGATTTTTCACTGGACCACCTAAAAGACTAACTTTAACTTGTATTTATTTGGCATCACTTTATTATCTACGAGTTTCATTTAGGATAAAAAAATAAATAAAAATCTTTAAATTGGTTATACAGAGAAATGAATGGCCACTGCAGACAATCCAGAGCGTCTGAATATGTATAAAATCAAACAAGACCATCTTCTTCAGGATTTTTAAATGCCCCGCAAATAAAGTTCAAAAAGAAAGGTTTTATTTGACTGTTTTAGTTTCTTTTCATCCTGGATAAAGCACTTTAAAGTGCATTACACGTATAAAAGGTGCTCTATATTAATATTACTAAACTTTTACGAACTATGATGTCACCAAGAGTTAAAAGGTTTCATTGTCCAGATGCACTTATTGTATTAATCACTGCAATTTTAGTCATTAAAATGTTTACACACTTTTCAGCACACATACAAAGGTATTTGTTTTTTTATGTTTACATTCAATTAATAAATGGGATCATCCTTGTGCTGCTCAATTCAGAATCAATTTTTAAGCTATTTACAAGCACTTGTTTAACATGTATTATTATTATTATTATTATTATCATCATCATCATCATCATCAGAGAATCAGACTAAAATATTCAGTGCATTTGGGGAGTCCCCCAAAACTAGGATTAAGAATCTCATACTAACACGAGGGTTAATAAATGAATGAATCTGGATTATAATGTGGAATATTCTAGATAGTACACTTGAAGCAATGTGTGTTATTTCATTAAAAGAGAAAGTGTGTATGTACTGTATGAGTCTCGGATTTAAACTGCATGTGGATGTAAATATTTCTATATTGTAAACAGAGCTGTGGCTGATGAATCTTAAAAAAAGGACTAATTAAATAATATTTCATAAATACAGTTCATCTGAACCAGTTATATTAAGTGACAGTGTATTCAGTGGTTAGGGACTATTTTTAAATGAGTGATCATATGTGTGGAATGTTTTTTTTTATGTGTGACACTCTGAATGCTTGTGTGTGCATGCATTCATCTGAGCGGTGTGTGTGTGTGTGTATACACTCACTTGGCCAGCTGTTTCTCGGCATCGGCGCACAGCTCCAGCAGGCCCATGAGCACGGCGGACACGTCCATGTACGGCTCCCACACGGTGAAGCCTCGGCCAATCAGATCGATGGCTGTGCGGCGGATGGTGCTGTGGGCGGGGAGTTTGGGGCTCGGGGGCTGGAGGAGGAGGAACGTCAACGCCTTACCTGAGAGAGAGAGAGAGAGAGAGAGAGAGAGAGAGACAAAGACAGATAAAAAGATAGAGAGAGATAGAGATGTTCCCAACAAATGGCTTCTTCAAAACCCTGTCTACATTTCTTACTACGACATGATGTGAGAAAAATAAAAGTGGATGAGGTTGAGGATTAAATTGGAGAGAGCTGTCTCTCTGCCACTGGGATGGAGGAATGTGTTCACTAACTAATGCTGCTTGGGAGAAAGGAGAGAGAAAGAGAGAGAGAGAGAGAGAGAGAGAGAGAGAGAGAGAGAAAAATGAGAGGATCATTTATGGCAAAAGGAGCAGTGATGTGATAATAAATACAGGAGCAAGGGGTGACCATACATCACAGCTGTAGAATGATAGACCGAGGGAAAGAGTGAAAGAAAGAGGCATATAGAGGAAAGATGGAGAGAGGGAAATATTATTATTATTACTATCTATTCCTGTTTCCCTATGTTGATATAGCTAATTAATTATTGTCATTCTTGTGATGCTTTGGCAATACTGTAGTTATATATGGTCATGTCAAGAAAGCTTATTGAATTGGAAAAGAGAAACAGACAGAAAGATAGAGAGAGGGAAAGTAGCAGGACAGAAAGGGGAAAGGAAAGAGACGAAGCCATCACTAGAAAGAGAAAAGACAGGGATAGAAAGAGAGGGAGGGAGAGTGAGAGACATCACAGTTGTAATGGTTCACTAAGGGGTTTATAAAGTGATGAAGTGAAACTCTCTTTTTTCCTCCTGTGGTGTTACTCTTGCTCTGTTACTCTGTTGGTGTAACGGAGTCGCACCCTGACATTCCAGTGCAGTGACTCTCACTGCCACAAATATCCCACCAACAATTTCATTAGCATTATGTTTGTTTCACGTGTTCATCTTTAGCGTCTTTAGCGTTTCCCCCTGTGCCGCAGTGACTCAGCCGAGTAGTGTGAGGCTGGGGTTGTGGGTTTGCAGGCGCCGCCGTGTGTGTGTGTGTGTGTGTGTGTGTGTGTGTGTGTGTGTGTGTGTGCGTGCAGTTACGGCTCGTTTTTCCAAATGATGGGTTTGTAGAGTTTGCTGTTTGTGTGGGCTGAGGCCAACTCACATTATCATCTATGGGGCAAAATGTGCGACGGCCTGGGAAAAGCCTTCACACAGTGAAATTCTGCTATTGTGCTTGTTTTTATTATTATTATTATTAGGGATCCAATCACTGAAAATGCTATAACCGTCTTGAAATTATTCTTTTTCTCCATTAAAAGTGTCTGAGGAGCAAACTTGGTAGTTGGCTCCAAATCCCAACTACTACTCAGGCAACGGCATTGACACATACCTGACACAAGGTGGCGCTATAATAATTATTGTAAGGGCACACACAACAGATGGCGGCGCGGTAGCACGCAGCAGCCACTCCAGGTCCAGAATATACGGTACTTTTGTTACTTGTAGCCCGTTGTCAATAGATAATTTTAATGTTCATCAGAAACATCAGTGAAACATCTATCATCGCCAGACCCTGCTGGACATCGGAAAACAAAACTCTACTCTTTGTAACCATGGACTGTTGGAGAAGTTACGCGACTTCATAATTTTTCAGGAGCCGGACCTTGGGACCGCGGCATTGCCTGATGCCGTCGGCCGGGAGAGGGGACTCCGAAAGCGGTGTGCAAGGAAGCGGAAGCACGGAAAGCGAGTGGGCATCCGTGCTGGGCTAAAGGCTAACCCTAGCCGCCCAGCCTTACCATCTATCCTTCTATCCAACGTCCGCTCTCTCGACAATGAACTGGATTACCTCAGGCTTCAGTTAACTACCCAGCGCGAACTCAGGGACTGCTGTGTTTTTGTTTTTACGGAGACG